>BSBN01000855.1:1200000-1767759 GCA_027924645.1 Cunninghamia lanceolata | reverse complement strand
AGTTGACATGATCTTAATTAGGTAATACCCTCCTTAACCTTTGTGGTTTCTTACTTTAATAAATTCAACCTCTGTGTGATCCATCTCCTTTTATATTGGATCCTCCTTGTTAAGATTCATTCTGGGTGTGATTGGATCCTTCCTTGCCTCTTGTTGAAGCCCTAACCATGATGTCACCAAAGTAATTTTCACAATAACTTACTCAAAACAAATCAAAATAATTTGAAATTTTTAGTGTAACTTACCTGAGTCTAGACTCCACTTTGTTGAAAACATCTCCAAGAAATTTGTTATTTTGTAGCCTTAGATTAAATTGGGTGTAAACCATAATTTTGTGATAACTCCTTAAAATTTCTCCCAATCTCAAATTTAAACTATAGTTGACGCAATGTGCCTTGTATCAACCCTCCAGATTTTAGAAAAATATTGTCATTTAGTAGCTTTGGGAGAGAATTTGATGAAAACCCTAATTTTTTAATAAATTATTCTAAAATATCTAAATGAACTCAAATCTATATTATAGTTGCTTCAATGTTTCCTTGACTACCCCTCCAACTTTTAGGAAAAAATTCATAAAATTGTGAGAGATATGCTTTACAATATAATCTCTTAAATAAAAAAAATTATCTTGTCCTTTCCTTTCAAATGTCATTCTTTCATACCACTTGTAATTAAATTATTTATACAAGAGAAGAATTTAATAGGAAATATGTTGCAAATGCTTAATAACTATAAGCCACTTGGAGGAGGAAAACCTCCAAAAAGTCTTTAATAAGAGTAGAATTCACAATATGATATTAACTCTTACTCACTACCTCTTATATATAGGTATCATTATATATTATTATCACTCTAATCATAATGAGGGCTAACTTAGCATACTAATATTATACCTAGGAACTCATAAATGACTCAATTAGGATTATGTGATCCCTAGTAGAGTGTCACATATTCCAATACAATCAATAGGTTAAAGGGCATAACATCATCCTTATTTTAATTTTCTACTTTTGTATTTTATCTTTGTAACTTATTTGATATTGAGATAGTTATAAGGAGTCTATTGAAAATACTAATTTCAACTTGAATTTATTGCAAATATTTCAAGAAATGTTTGAATCAATTGAAAACCTTTTGATAAATTTTGATTCACTGTCCATACCTGGACATTCGACTCCCATCATAGGTTGGTTAAGACTAAATAGGTTACTTTCGTAATGAGGAACTAGTGACTCCTTGTCACCTTGTTCCACTTTCAATTCATAATAAAAAATTGACCATTTTTACCACCTTGGGTCTTCTATGTTTACAATTTTGATAGCAAATTATCATATAGGATGAATTCATATTCATGGTACTCTAGGCATACCTTGCCTTAGTAAAATAGATTGGTTTCATTATTGATTAATAACTCTTAATATCTTTATGAGATTTAGGTGATAAACACCAATCCTATTAGTTTACACTTGGGTAAAATAAAGGAATTATAACTCGTAACAATAACTGAAAGGTCTTAATTTAGACACATAGAACAAATCTATATTATTCTTTAGCACAAACAAGCTGTTACGTGATGAGACCATGATCTTAAATAATCTCACCACCTCCTTAGTCAAGGGTTAATGAGTACAATCTTGACAGTTTAAATAACCCTTATTATAATTCCAGTCAGGTTTCCAAGCTTGCCAAACTTGTTAATAGTTTAAGTGTTGCAAACACAATAGTGTTTTAGTGCCTTTTCGGATGTCTCCACAGCTGAGTGACTAGATGATTCAAATATAGGCTAAAATCATTACTAGAATTATTACTAGTTATTCAATATTTCCATGCCGAGAGCACTTAGGCTCTAACTTCATCGTTAATCGACATGTGCTTGATATGTTTTGAAAGCATGCTCAACCATAACAGGTTCAAGTACTGGTTATCGTATGATGTATAATGCATTAAAGATGGGTCATAAGACCTTGAGCTATGACATAGAAAAGAGTATAACTCTATACAGCTCGGCTTTATGGCCTCGAACCTATGTCAAATTAAAAACATAATATAGTTGCTGCTCAGCTTTAAGCCTCGAGCTTAATCTCAGGAAATGAATTACAATGTTTCATTGCTCGGCCATACGGCCTTGAGCGTAGTCTCAGGAAAATATTACTATGTTTCGTTACTCAGCCTTATGGCCCTGAGCTTAGTCTCAAGAAAAGATTACTGTGTTGATGACTCAGCCATAATGACTTCGAGCCTAGTCTCAATACAAAGTTAACATGATAAGTCTCAGCCTTAAGGCTCTGAACCTTTGAAAAGAAATAATGCTTGAATACAATATGAGCTCGAACGTATCGGCCTGAGCCTCGACTATGAAGATAATATCAAAAACCATAGGCATGGCCTCATAGGCCTTGTGCCTCTGTATTATTTATAAAACAAGAAACACAAATGCCATACATGCTCTAATGGAAGTTCAACATAGTATTAAACTGAAAGCAATTTGAAACAATGTCCACCATTTTACTTGGACAAGACTTTCGAAGTGATCCAGTCCCAGACCAAGTCTACTTCAAGCTACTCTAAGCTTCCTATCTCTTAGTGTTTTTTCCAAAAAAACTTCGCCACCCTCTTCACCACAAAACCCCAACAAAAAAATTACTATGCAAAAGTCCTAACTTACAAAATGAAAACAAAACTTGTTATCCGACCAATTCTAGCATGCCAATTTGGGTGGAAACTACCACCCCACTCGGTCAATTTCCCTCAAAATATGGCTCAATCAAGGCATCATGCACCTGAGAAGGATGAGATCAAAGCTCTCCTTTGCTCCTCAAGTCAAGTATCAACAAATAATACTATTCGATAATAACGAATAATAGGATAAGTAAAATAATTACAACATTATTGAAGTCAACCTATAAAGAGGTTCCCTCTAAAGATATACATATTCATCCTTACTTAAGGATAAGGGTTAAATAATACATATTTAATATTAAGGATTATCACTATAAAATTGAAATCACAAAATGATTCACAACAAGATCGTCGGTTATCGGGGTTGAGTAATACTCCCCCGAAATCGAATATCATCCTTAGTCGAATGACTAGAAATAATATCCCTGAAAACAAAAGGATAACGAGAGACTTCCTCATTTCTTAACACAATTGTCTCTTGACTAGAGATGATGTTCCAAGAACATCGTCTAGCCATCACAACTAGTTGTGATAGCACCAATGATATAACGACTTACAAAGAACATAAATACTAAGAAAGGAGACATGACACATGACAACTTACGAAGGGATTTAGAAGGACATAGAAGCTGATACTCAGATGGCTAATCAACCTTTCATTTTCTCAATGCCTAACCCTTCCTCTAGGATGATACTCTCCTTCCTTCTTCGAAGGACATTCATTTTCCTGTTCACATTCAAGACCACAAGATCATGATCAGTGCATCACTACCATATCCCATAATATAAATCATTTAATTTACAAAACTAATTAACATCAATCATTACTTCATAATAAAAAATTAAATCAGATATTTCCACAATATCAAATCAGTTAACTATGACTAATTCTCCTGATTATCATGCCAAGTTAATGATTAAGTCTAATTGTAAGTGGGGGATGTTACACATTGATACTTCTTTCAAGGAGATCCTCCATTTTTAGTTCCCACAACTCGTAGCTTGTTCCATTAAAATTTTCAATGTCAACCAATATGTAGATGCAACCATGATTCCCACACACAAAAATTTGTAAAACCAGAACTCCCATTGCAACACAAAAAACCTTCACACTTCCACCCAATAAACATATCTAGCCATGATATGATACCAATTGTTAGAAATGAAGGAAACCACATGGAAATCTGAAATAAACTTACAAATCTAAAATAATTCTATAGAATATCAAATGAAGATGTTGTTAAATGTGAAAATGAGAAGAGGAGATGAATGATGTTAAAGGCTATCAAATCAAACCCTCCTTTCATAATAACATTTGAGGAAAAAACTGAGCCAACTCACTACAAGATGGATGAGGAATCAACTACAAATTTGTGCCCAAGAATGATATGGAAAGAACATATTAGATTGAGAGATTTTCCAAACCCTAAGTCAATTAAGCCTCAAACCCTAATTATAGTGCAATCAAGTATAAACATACAGAATGCTACAGAAGACCAGACATGAAAGTACTTAGGGAGGATCAGAAACATACTAGAAGTTGGATTCCTGAGATTGAAAACCTAGAGGACACTAGGGCAGGCGCCGTAGTCCAGGAAGGCAAAATTTCGGGGAAATTACATCGGATGAGTATTTAACTTCCAAAGTGTTAACACGGGGACCTAGGGAGCTAAACTAGGAGGTAAAAAGGCATAGGGAAACTTTTTACTCCATAACAGATGTAAACTAACATCAAAGAAAACAACTATACTCAAGATACATACACATAACACATGGATTTACGTGGAGAAAACCCTCTCGGGTAAATAACTCCACTAGGAAAGAGTAAAATTTGTATTATCTTGAAGAAGATTAAAATACATGGAATTTCCTCAATCCTGCATCCAATCTAACTGAACCTGTGTACTTGCAAATAAACGCATGCTTAACACTTCCTCTCTAGCTTTTCTTAAATAATAAAATTTCAAGCTTGTAGAAGAAGCCACCAAAACATGGCATCCAACTTGGGATAAGCAATATTTAATGTCTTACAACTGTCATAAGAAAATCCAAATGTTCCTCCTTGAGATTCTCACTAACATGGCAAAAATAGACACCATTATGCCTCTTACACCTTCTTATTTGTTGTCATAAGATGGTCCATCATAATGATCTAATATTAGTTAATTCCTTAGAACATGTAAGGTACTAACAATAGTTGATGCTCTTACATTTGTCATAAGCCAAATATAGATTTGGGCTCCCTTACTTCACCTATAATAATTCTGAGGTAAAAATAAATAAATATTACATGTCACCATAATTAAACAATTATTGTAGTCAGTAGATTCTACTTCCCTTATATTTGCATTTACAATTATAATATTAGGAGTAATTATATTAATATGATTTACAAGGTTGGTGGAACCTTAATCCTAAAAAATTATCCATGCACCCAGTACCTATGAGATGCTTACTCCACATTAGAAATTGTTAGGATATTGAGACAACCACAAATTATTAGATTGTTTACCTCTCTCTAATTTCAATGAATAATATGTTGTTGCTCTTACAAAATGTGAATATAACTAGATATGTGTATTGTCTTGATCCTGTGCTAGTGACTGTAAGCACTCAAAACTCTCATGAACTTGCACGAGGACCCTATGGTGATGTGTATAATCCTAATAACATACAAAAAAGTGTGAATATAACATCCTCTCAGCAAGTACTTCTCTTGGAGACATGTGGACATCAATCTCTTGCTTCATTGATTATTCTCAACCCTAACATTTCTTCACTTTCGCCCTTGTTGATCATTCTTCTTTTTCATTCTTGACCTTCCCTACATAGCTAATTTTCATCTTAATGAGGTAATTTCACCTTTGCCATGCCCCTTTCATCTCACTCCACCCTTTAGAGGCCTCTAAATGACCTTCTAGACCAATCCCAACTTTCATAATTGACTTAAATTTTGTCCTTTCCGGATCCCCCATGGATCCCCACCGAGAAACCATGGATCCACATTGGGCAACCATGGATCCCCCAGGTGATTTGACCCTAGTGAAAGGGGGGATCTTGTTTAAATCATCTATTTGACTTAGCTCTAGTTTCAGATGGCTTCCTTGACCCTCCAAATCATTCTCCAATTATCAGTTTTCACCTAAACCCCTTGCTTTCTGGATCCCCCATGGGTCCACCTGGGTGATTTGACTTGATGGAAGGGGGATCCTATTTAAATCATAAGTTTGACTTAGCTCTAGTGATAGATGGATTCTTTGTCCCTCCAAAATCATTTTCCAACTATTAGTTTTCAACCAGACACCTTCCTTTCCAAATCCCCCATGGATCCCCACTGGGTGACCCTAGATCCACCCGGGGGATTTGACCTGGTGAATGTCGTGACCCATGGGTGACCCTGTTGTGTTTTGAGCATGATTTCTTCTTCAGTTTGGGCCCAAATTTTCTCCAAATTTTGCCTTGATTGCGTGAGTCACCTCCCCTAACTGATCATCAAATTTTTTGACTAATTCAAGACTCCCAATGACTCCATTCTACCTCACAAACTAACTCTTCTTATCTCCCCACCAATATCATGCTAACTCCATTTCTTCTTCTGTGAAAGGCTATCAAGGCCTGCTCACTCCCTAATCAATCTAGTTCACTCCTTAATTGAGCCTGTTAACTCTTCAATCAATTGAGTTAACTTCTTAATCAATTTCCCCCTCTTGTGTGCCCTTCCAAGCTATAAATACCGCTCACCTCTTCATTATTTCTCAAGTTGGAGAATGCTCTTCCCTTCTTCACAAGATTTTTCAAGCTTCTTCATAGGCCTTTAAGCCTCTTCATTTCTATATTTAGTTTTTTCAAAGCTTCTAATCTTTTATTTCATTAGTTTCATTGTTGCAAAGCTTCAAAGCTTTCCCATAGGAGGTAAATCCATTGTTGCAATCAATTTTAAATCTTTTCTATTGCTCTCCAATTAGCTTCTCATGCTCTTCACAGGACGTAGGTGCCTTTTTATTTAGTATTTGTTGCCCAAACCTTCAAAGGATTCATACAACATTTTTACGCTAGCAAAATTCCCAAACCCAAGTGCTTCAAAGCTTTCATAAGCTCTTCCAATTCGTAGCTTTCTCAAGCTCATTCATTTTCTCTCTTCCCAATTGCTGCTAAGAGGAGGACCTTGCTGCTAAGAGGAGGACCTTGCTGCTACAAGAGGATAAAGAGGTTTCTGAAACAAGGATTCCTGAGGGTAGTGCAAAGACTCATAATCCAGGTTTTTCATACTTTATTAGATAATTAAATCACAATTTGCTCTTGGGAATAGTAATCTTGTGTTGCAATTTCCTTGATAGATTTATTTTAAAAGTTGATTAGATTAAATTGCTTAAAGTAGTTTGAATTGCAATCCTAGATTAAATTTCATACTTCACACTTTTAATTCTTAGATTAGAACAAAAATCTCTTTGAAAATACAAAAAACATAGTATAAATTACATTAGATAATTGATGAGTGTTAGGTAGCACTTATCTAAACATGCCTTTTTACTTCCTATTTCCCATCTTTTCATACTGTCTATCCTAGTAATTGCACTATAGGAACTGTAAAGTCCTATTTTAATTATGCTAATAAGAGATGAATTGCCAAAGATTATTGTTATGATGAAAAGACTTATGTTGTAGTGAAACTAATGAAATTGTGCAGAATTATCTCTTTTTAGTTTCATAGGTGTCTATTGCACAGGCTACAGACAGTTTTGAAGAAATTTGGAGGTAATCCTAATTATCTTCGAAGCCAGGCATGAAGGACACCAAATGATACTCCATTTTCTAGCTTGTTGGAGGATCTATGGAGTGAGAAGTAGAGCAGAGAAGATGGTGATCTTTGGAGCTGTGTCTCAACAGGTTCTTGAAGCATCTCTAGAGTTGCTAACAACAACATGGAGTCTCTGGAGCTACACAGAGTCTCTGACGCTATTGATTACCAAGATCTCCAGGGTGACTGTAGAGCTACGGAGTCCACTCATTCAAGCCTGAGTGTCCCAATAGATGACTCCATTTGTCCACAAGGACATGATACACCTTCACTAGTTTTTGCATGAGATTAGAAGATTTCTCTCAGTCCACTATTTTAGGAAATTAAGTTCCTTTTTATCAAGGCCTTGCTGCCTATTATTGTTATAGGTTAAACTCTAGATTTAGTGGTACCTTCAGTATAACTAAAGTCTTTTTTCAGACTTTGCATGATTATACTCTAGATGGACAGTTGCATGTTTTAGTTAAGAATAAGAGAATGTTTATATCTCAAGTTGAACTCTTAATATTATGTCACTCAGACTGATATATAATTGGATAGGAACAACAGAATAACTAATTAGGATTTTATAGCCGTGTTTATGTAATTTCATTTCATAAAAGAAACATATACTTTTGAATACGATATACTTTGATAGATTGGATTAAGGTTGTACTATTGTACTTTTGTTCTGAGTTTCTTGTTTAGCCTTCAATTATGAAGGTGTGGAGCAAGGGCCCACTCCCACCAGTGGATAGGTGGCTACTATCTCTGCTTTATTGTCTTATTGCAGTTTTTCATTACAAGTATAATTTTCCTATTTTCATAAGATAGATCAATTATTGTCAAAGCAGTCTTGTTTCCATTTAAATGCATGTTTTCAACTTTTGTGTGAGTTAGATAGATTCTTTCAGCAATTTATTGTTTTAGTCTTTAGATCAGGTTTTCCTTTCAAGCAGATAATTAGCAGCATTGATTATTAGGACAACTCAATTCAGTATATTAGCTAAGGACTATTGATTATTAGGTTCCTTATTGCAAACAATTAAGGATTGAGCCCTGGATTTAACACATGAAACATGATTAAATGCCAAGGTACAACGACCCTTGTCAATAATCTCATATTAATTTGTATTCATCTTTAGATTTCCTAGTTAATTAGTTTATTTTAAATTTCAATTCCAAAAAAACCAAAAAAATCCTTTTGCATACATATTAGTTGCATACATATTGAAAACCCAAAAATACAAAAACATTAGAACTTAGAAAAAGTCAAACCCTTGATTCAATCATGAGGTAGGATTCAACAAATCAAGTATTCAAAAACTACTTCATTTCGTCATGAGGTCAACAAAGTCAAGAGAACTCACACAAAGCCTTAGATAACATCACTAAGTCAAAAGCCAACTCTTGGTCAACTCAAATCTATTCTCTCTATCCAAGCATATGAATGTGCTCTAGAATTAGAGGTGAGTGGGTGAGGGATATCCTTGAGGAGACTAAAGAATTATATCCTAGACCACAATTAGAACAACAAACACAAGAAGAACAATAACACACACTTAGGTTGATTCAACACAGAGAACAATTACAATGTGTTCAAGCCATAGAAGAAAGGTTACAACATACCAGTCTCATCAACGACTACAATCAACATACATCTAGAATTAGAACACAAGAAATCCAAACATGAGATTGATAACTAGTGACCCTTTGGGTCATATTATTATCTCCATCACAATGGTCATAGAACAACACATAGCAAACCATGATAGGCTCCAAGACCAACCGACCGCTCTTTACGATGTCCTACTCCCAAAAGAACATAACCACCCGTGGGTCTCACCTCCACTTGACTGGCTTCTTCCATGAGAGAGAGAGTGACTTGGAGGTCACCCAAGGCAAGCCGAGGGTCCATGTGTTGTGTTGAAGCTAACTCATCCACGTTTGTAGCCTAGTCATGTTTCAAAGAGTACATATTTTGGTGAACCCGATATGAAGAGCAAATCCTTTTTAGATGGGTTCTTTCACATTTTTGCACATTTATTCCTTTCCACTTTCATGTTTCACTTCCATGATCATTTCATTCATCCTGCAGAGTTTTCTGTTCCCTCAATCTAGGACAAAGTCACACAAAGTTAAGGGGAATTGCCCCTCCAATGAAACTAGTGCACATTCAGATCCAATAGCTTCAATATCAAATCATTCAAAATTGAAAGAATCAAAGGGGACCCAAAAAGATCCCCACAACATTGACCAAATCAAAGCATACCAAGTGAGTGTTCGGGATGAGATCTATCAACATGACCAACCCATAAAAATCCATATGAAAATGGCCACCCAAATAGACAACAAGGTGAGTCAGAGAAAGAAGAACTTACAAGAAGCTTGGGAGACAAAAAAATCCCTCCATGTAGCACATCATGATAAAAGACCCATGACATGTTAAGTGTCATAAAAAAGAATAAGTTGGGTTAATCAAACCTTGACACAAAGCAATCCAAATAAAGGTTGTAAAACTCAAAGAATTGAGGAAGCCTCACTCACAAACCTTGTAGAATCCTTGGTCTAATGAATTAGGACCCTTGAAGCTAGAAAGGTTGAACAAGTTTGCAAAAACAAAATTGAGGTAAAATCTAGGGCACAGGGAAATCTTTTCATTGATAAGATTGAATCAAACCAGGGGGGCGTGTGCATAAAGGCGGGGGACCAAAAAGTGGCCAAAACCACTTTTTGGACCAAACAAGCCATAACGTGAGAGTGTTATAATGCACTCATGTTATAACACGCTCATGTTATGGCTTGATAGTTACTGAGCCTAGGATTGGTAACTACCAATGCATAACGCGAGCGTGTTATAACTATTACTATTTTTTTGTTCACACTTAAAATTAGTTGGACCTAAGAGTAATTGTTTAGAAGGAATAAAAGAAAACTTTAAGTTATGCATTCATTGAATAGTTGATGCCTTGACAGAGTAAAGAAGGATATCCAGTTGTCAAGATAACCCATCAGTCTAATCAAGAATGATGAGTTATCATGACAAGAGAATAAGTTATCAAGAAATCAAACATTCAAGGAGGTACAGTTGTTCTACATAGTTTGATCTTTCAGGAGTTATAAGTTAGATTGATTATTCAATTAATTAGTTTTGGATAGAAGAAAGAAAGATATTTGTATTGCACTGTTATTTCATGTCATATTTTGAACATACATTCAAGTATCTGTTACTTTATCTCATGCATTGATTTAAAAGGAAATACATATACATCATATGCATAAGAGAACTTAACTGATCATGTTTAAAAGAAGTGTTCAAATGTGTCCCACACAAGTCGTGGGAGTAACTAGACTGAGCAATTGCAGACATGCAAGCTATGCATCTGTTTGATAAAAGAGAAAGAAATGAACACATGATAAATTTAAACATCCATCATTGCCTGATGATGGAGATTGCTGATGTGGTTGGCCTTCAAATCTTCATATTTCAGTCTTCACTCCAAGCCATCATTAGTTGAACCTGCAAAATATTGGGGACAACCCTATTAGCGCTCTGAATATTTAAAGTTATCAAATGCTTTTATCAAACATAAACATAAACTTATTATATCATGCATTTAGATGAGAAATCAGATCAGATATATGCCACAAATCAGGAAGAAATCATGAAGAAGATCAATCAATGCCATAATGTACTTTTTTATGCTAACTTGTTTGTTCACTGTGTAGGTATAGGATGAGTATTGTTGTTGATTTGAAGACAAATAAACATGTGGATTAAATGAGGCTCCCACAAGGGTTTGAGCCCAACATGTTTTTTTTTCATTTGAAAAGAGTATCAGAAAGGATAGGATGCATCATTGCAAGCTACATCATGCATCAACAAATCAACTTGTAGAAAAGTTATGTCACCATGACATTATTATAGTTGATTGGAGCAAATCAGATTACAGTCACAGAAGGTACTTTATCTTTTCATATTATTATCAGAATACCATTTTCTTTTCTGTCATGATTTATGTCACATTTGTTGAAATAAAACTTAAGAAATGATAGAAGAGTGAATAGAGATAAGTGTAGTCATTGCTTTCAGAAAATGTACTCATGCATATGAATTGCAGTATACACTAAGGAGCTTATCTGATCATGTGCATAAGAACAACAAATAAATATCATGTTACAGTTTTAACAAGTGAAGTAAGTCTTGTCTTTAAAAGGACATATGCCAATCAAATTTCATATACAGATCAGATAGAATATACAGGCTACAAGAGCCATCTGAAATACAGAAGTCTTTTGAATGCATTGTATTTACTTCATCTCATATGATCAAGTGACATAAACAGCTGACATAGTGCATTCATGGCACAAAGGCATCTTATAGGTATCATGGCCTCTGGCAAAATGGAAAAATATCTACAAATATCTAAAATCCAAGAGAGATCAAACAACAAGGCATCAATAGTTATGACAAGCATTTTCCATGATGGAGGATAGATAATGATCAAAGACATGATAGATTGCTAGAGAAATTCAATATTGCCACATGTCAAAGAAGCAGGTACAGACAGGGCAACCTCTACAACTAGAAAGTAGTTGACAAATGAGATCTATATACTTCAAGATGACCAAGAGAGATGTCATATTATCTACAAGAACAAACAGTTATATCATACCTTAAGAGTAACCTTTTTGCTATAAAGGAACAACCATACCTTGCAGAAGAACAATGTGAGATATGACAGTGAGATCACAGTGACAGTCATCTCATTAGGGACAATAGTGTTGGGTTTTGATTCACAAACTTAAAATTGATGACTATTATGTAATGTACAGCTGCCAAGTAGCCATTTACTTTAAGATAAATAAAGGAGTGGAAACAGTCATCCTCTGACTGTTAAAAAGTAGATATATTAGCCTTAAATGAAGAAGGAAGCATGGTTCAACATCTCATTTTCAAGGTAGTTGTAATAGTCATATAAGGTACAACAACTATAAAAATAGCAAATAGAGCGAGCATTTAGCAACAAATATTTACCACTTTTTGTTGTGAACGAGGTGTAAAATTGCTATTCACTTTTCAAGGGTACTATACATATTTCAAACATGTCACAGCGGAACTTCTTTCTCCTACAAGAGCACACTTGGCTTGCAAACTCATAAAACCCATTGAGAGTCTAATGATTAGACAAAGGTTTGTTTTAGATGTAGTGTTCAAAGATTTGCATACAGATAAAGGACTGTAACAGTGCCTTTTAAAAACCTTTGCTTTTTTTTTCATCATATTTCTGTTCATATATCTATTGGCATGCTTTGGAGTTATATGGAAAACCAGTAAAAGAAAAAAAAGTTGCCTTCTCCCCTTGTTTCTTTATGCAAAAAACAAAGTAAATACATTTGCACCATGCAGATAAGGGGTAGTCAAAGGAGCAGTCTTCCACATCATAAGAAAGGTAAACACTGTCTTGATTTTGGAGACCTCATATCAATTGCATAGCTTCAAAAAGAAACCTCTGAAGAAGCCTAAGGCTTAAATATCTTTTCAATATGTCTCTAGTATAAAGTGTTTTAAAATCATCAAAGGAAAATGTTGTGCAAGAGTCCAGAGTCTGTGCAAACCAGATAAATTCCAATGTAAGATCATCCATGGGTCATATAGATAGTGTGACAGTCATGAATAAGCTATGTCCAAGACAACCAGGTACAAAAGTCTTTAGACCCGTTGTCATTAAATAGAAGGTCTCATTGATGCTTAAACAATGATAGATGGCTGTCCCTCCATTCTCATAATCTTTTGATACCTCTACATGTGTAGCGTGAAGCTTGTGCATAATACACAGAAGGTCTACCAAAAACATTCAAAGGAACAACACTTTGATAGTCATTCTATAAGTTAAAACAGGGATATAGTGACAAGTCCAAAACAAGGAGTCAAGAGGCTATAAGGGTTTGCCATAAGTGGATAGTTTGACAAAGAATCCATGAACTCAAAAGGAAGATTGTCAAAAAAGAGAATAATTGAACAAACATGGCAGACTAACAAGAGACAAGAGCATAAGATAGAAGAAAGCCGAAGGAGGACCCTACAGATATAGCAAAAGAGCTAGAAGACTGAGTTTCTATGCCAAATAGAGTGAGACAACATTATAAGTAAAAAGTACATCAGACTACCAAGATACAGAGAGCTAGTTCCTTCAAAAGGTCTTAAGCCTTTGAGAAACATTAATCATCAAGAGTCTTATGCCTTTTACAAAAAGTGTCACACTTGTGGATAGTAACAGATTCAAGGAATGAAAACCCTAACAAAAGTCCATAAAATGTTAGAGGGTCTTTTCCACTGTTCCACAAGTTTCATCATTTTTATACACAGAAAAGTAATGTTTTGGGGAATCATGCACCATATGATCTTCAACAACAGAAGTTTGTTCTAGGGCAAAGCATGGAGCAACTTTACAGAGTTCAGAAATCCATAAAGGCTGTCACGAGTGCTTCAACTACAAGTAATCATGGTAAGAAGAGTCATGGCACCAAGTGTAGTAGATATTATAGTATGTAGAGCCAGAAGCAACAAATTCTTCCACAGTTAAACCCTAGCAAGGGTCTTCATAGTTTTTCATGGTAAGTGCTTGATGAACAACAATATGGTGAAAACTACAAAAGAAATAGGTTTTCTTTGATAAAAGAGGGAAGCTCAAGGTATGAATATTTTGTAAAACCCTCACATAGTTTGTATTTTGTCGATAAAGGACATGTACAAGAGGTAATAAAATGCCATGGCCATTACAGGGAGTATATTTCTTTGAAAAGAAATAAAACCCATCACATTTTTTTTACAACCCTTGCTTCAGCTTTGCATATGGTCAAAGAGAAATATAGAAATGAGGTCAAAACCATGAGAATAATGCATATATATGTGCGTTTGCTACAGAGAAGCCATCTTTTGAAGAGAAAACAAAGATACCCACTGATAAAATCAAAACCCTTATCACTTTTTGAAAAAAGATGCAAAGAAAAGAAAGTGTGTACTGCAGAGGAAAGAGAATTTACCTTCAATTTGAAGAGAAGAAAAATGTGATGCCAAGCGACTCCCTGAGGGATTTTATCCTTTCTTTCCATAGTTTTCCTCATAATTTATAAGACGATTTCAAACACAGAAAGCAAGATTGTTTTTAAAGAATGTTATAGGAGCAACAAATGTAGAGATGGCCATGGCCATTCAAACTGAAAGAAACCTCAGAAAATGATGAAAGGGATACTAGTAAGATACAAAGCCTACCGCTTCCAACCTCTTTCAAATGGTAGAAATCATGGAGTTTGATAGAGAAAGGCCGAGAGGAGAAGCCAAAAGGCTGAAGAAACACTAGGTATCAAAGAGGTTGCAGAGCAAAGTGGCAACCAACGAGGAGAAAAAAATGAGAAAATGACAAAGTTATTAGGGTTTGGCCACCTTTTGTTCAAAACTATCTTTTCTCATCTTTGTTTTTTTTTACTTCACCAAATGAAAATTATTGCCTTATCCAAATTGTGAGCGGGGGTCAAAAACTTCAACATTGAGATCCCTAGTGCTCGAGTGGGGGCCGACAACATGTTCTCTTGCTTTTTGATTTTGTTAAAGTCAAAGATCATCATCATGAAAAAGAAAGACCAAGTGCCTTGTAAATTTGCAAACCTTTTCCTATGTGGTCAGCTTATGATGAAGTCAAGTCTCTTTTGTAAATCATACAGGATGACTGAATATGGTCAAGGAGTTTTATGCCTTATTATCTTCATATCCAAAGTCAAAGGTAAAGAATCAAAATGAAGATCATATGAAGACAAGAAATGCATACAAGGTGGTGGATTTTGGATAAGGTAAGTTTTGCAAGGTGGCAGAGTATGTGACAAAGAAAATTATTCACAAGTGCATAAAGACAATATAATGCAGTGATGGAGTCATGGAGTTGTTAATTTTCTTTCTTGATTTTAAGTTGCATATGGAGATATAAGGTAGCTTAAAAATATAATGATATATTTGTGCACTAAGGTATCAAAGGGAGTCATAAGGATGTTTATGCATATTGTTTTTGTGCATGGAGTGTCATGGTGCATGGAGAGATAAGGGTAATTTTTTTTGCCTTAATGTGTATTTTCATCATGCAAAATAGGGATATTTTCTCACATGGAGGTATAAGGGTTTTCTTTTTCTTCTAAGTCCTATTTGTGCTCATATCATGCGAAATAGGCAAATTTAATTGGAGTGATAAGGAGTGATTTTTTTTCCTTCTAATCTTGCATGATTTTACAGTCTTAATTGTAAATAAATAATAAAGTAATATTTTCAAAATTACTTTATTATTTTCCACAAGTTGTAAAATCAAAATTAGAACAAATTTTAACCAATAATAAAGTAATTATTTTACTACTTTATTATTTACTCACAATCAATTTTGCTCATGCAAAATCATGCAAATTGATTAGTTGAGTTAACTAGGCCACCTAGGAGGTTTTGCATGATTTTTAGGGTTCTTGGTCAAATTTTTGGTCAAGCATATGGAGAGGCCCAAATTGAAGCTATTTTTGCTCAATTTGTGGTAGTTTTAGGCCCTAATTTTGAGGATTTTGGAGGTTGCTCAGGAATGATTATTTTTAGAGGCAGTTATCTGCAAGTCCATATTTTTGCATGCCTCTTAGAGAGAGCAAACCTATATATTGTAAAGCAAAAGTTTGTTTTTCCTAGTTCTTGATTCTCATTATGATTCAGACAGATTGGAGAATTCTTGTAGCTCAATTTTATAGTTTTCTTGAGAGATCGACAGGTTACAGGTTATACTTGTGTCTTCTTTGCAGAGTTTTCCTTTGTTTTTTCTGAAATCAATTAAATTACCTTTCTTTTTAGTGCTGATTATTGAAGTGATTTTGATGAAATTTTGCTGTGTTTTATCATTAAACCTTTAAAATTATTGTCTCACTTCCTTGCAACATTAAGCATATATTCATCACAGGTCTTAGGTTGTGTTGACCAGAAATAGTCTTTTGTGTTTTGAAAAAACCATTTCCTTCATAAAAACCTATTTTCAAACCTTCCTTAGAATCATTTATGTGATATTTATACCAAGAATGGATTGTGTTAAAGTTAGATTTCTAGGTAAACATTGTGGATCAGATTGTATTATTTTATCCAAATCAGGTGCATCACCATTTTTTACCTTTAGTATTCATTTAGTTTCTTTCTTCCCTTTTCCAAAATAGTAAAAACATACATCTCAATAGAACATTTGAAGGGAACCAACCCATAATCTAGAGGTCTAATTTCGTTATAGGGCACTCACAACCTGAAATTAGTCCCATGTTACATGGAATTGCATTGCTTCACCAGCCTTGCATACGGGTGAAATTTCCAGTGATAACAGTTTTTTGCATGCCCGGTGGGACCTTGAACTGATTTTTAGTTCAAAAGAACTTATCTTTGCTGCTATTTTTTTGTATGATCAATAGTTAATTCAGTGTTTTTAGAGGTTTATTTACAAATACCTGGTGACTCTATCTTTTTGGTTTGGTAGATCAGACCTTTTGAATGAATATACATTTTTTTTCTTCATAGAAATATGTCATATCATCCATCATATCATGAAAATTTTTCTTATCAGCCATACTATTGATTTCATTCATTATTCCTTTGATTTGCAAAGAAATCAATAGGCTCAACATTTTTGCCTCCCACCCATCCCTGCTCATCCTTCATATCAGCATTTACATACCCAAAATCAATCCCAAGAGATTTGAGATATGAAGTATAGCATGAGTGACATCAGCGAGACATTGTTAGAAGTCACAAAGAACCTAGAAGAGTTCAGGAGACAACAAGAGTATCAGCAACAACAGGAGGAGATGGATTATTAGGCCTATCTCCATGAACAGGAGTTGGAGGCACAAATGATACAATTTGAACAAGATTTTGCAAGAAAGATTGTAGCAAAAGAGGGACAGATGACGTATTTGCTTGCACAAATACAAAAGTAGAATGTCCGGATAGCTTCATTTTTTTAGATCAGCATTCTCAAACTGAGGTTAGTAGGAATCAAGTTTCAAGTTTCAGGAATTTTGATTGTAATCATGTACCTATTCATATTCAGGATCAGTCTATTAGTTCTCAGTATCTGTCATATCAAGTACCTAAATCAAATCATCAGGCTTATAAGCAACCATGGCAGCCTTCTTGTACCGAATGTCCTAACTATAAAGTACCAAAGCTTATCAAAACTCACTCTTCCATACTAATCCAAGTTCAGGAAAGGGAAGAAGTATCAATAAAACTTGAACCAATTAGGATTCTGGGTTTCAATCAAGAAAGATCAAATATAATGCAAGAACAAGGATTTGAAGGGCAGAATCTTCAATTTCCAAAAGATATTGTCCAAGTTATAGATGAGAATAGACTTGACAAAGAAAAGGATTCTATCTTTTTGTTTGATCAACTGCCTTCTTTTATTGACCAAGATGAAGATATCATACAAGTACTAGCTGATTTAAGACAACTAGTTGACATTGCAGAACATGAGGTACTGCTGATCTTTAATGAAGTTGATGTCTCAGTTCAACTAGAAGAGCAAAAGGACAGTCACATTTCGGATGCCAACAAACTTGTTTTATATGTGCATGAGATTAACCAACCGGAGTCTGAAACTAAACCAAATGATATTCTTTGGCAGAATAATACATCTGATCTATTTTCAAAACAACCAGATGAACTAATTAAAGAAACACAATCTTTTCCAGATATTTCTGTTTCTGATTGTCAAGATCCTAACTGTTCAGCCTATGGGGAGCTTACCAATCTGCTGGATTCTTGTAACAATCAAGAGCTTAATTCAGGAAATGATGAGCATATAATTCTAGTACAAGATTTTTAGTCATATGAAACCTTATTTTTAGGTATTATTGAGGATTTTTGTTCTAACATAGATGGTAGTTTGATATCATGTGAATCAACAATATGTGATCAGCCTATTCAAGTCGAGGAGTTAGACGTTACATCATCTCAGCTAATTTTTTCAAATTAGATTGAAAGTACAAGTGATCATATGACAACAGATCTAAATCAAGATATCAGGAGTGTTAGCCAAAGATTCAACATTGTAAGAGGGTATCCAATCAGGGATATAGCTGACAGAGAGTTAAAAAGGGAGATACAGATTTTTGTTGTACAAAAAGAGAAAATTGTAGATCTAAAACAACAGAATGAGGTCATTTATTCACCTCATAACAACAGTATCAATGATTAGATTTGGATAATCAATAATCTTGTTTCCATTCTTTAGAATATTTTGCAACATTATGTGAAGTATATCCTTATGAATCATGTTATGTCAGTAGCCAAAAGCTTTGTAAAACATTCTTTCCTAATTAGAAAGGGAAGCTATTTTAACCAAATAGTTAACGGATTCGTTTGACCAGCACCTTTGGCTGGTTAGAGTAGGGTAGGTAGAATTTCAGTTCAATTGTTGTTTTGTTTCCAAGAAGTGGTTTTGCACATGTTACTGGCTTTGTTTTAGGAAAATCAGTTTTAGTTTTAGTTTTTAGTTAGTTGCTGCTGTTGTTTTAAGTTAGTATGAGTTGCATAATTTCTCTAAGTTCAAGGCAGAAATGACTCTATGCCCAATGGAAAAGCTAGGCTACTGGTTCTAAACTATTTAGTAGGCAAACACCCCTAAGAGGTCGCCAGAAATGTTACTAATTTTTTGTTCACACTTAAAATTAGTTGGACCTAAGAGTAATTGTTCAGGAGGAATAAAAGAAAACTTTAATTTATGCATTTATTGAACAATTGATGCCTTGATAGAGTAGAGAAGGATATCCAGTCGTCAAGATAACCCATCAGTCTAATCAAGACTGATGAGTTATCATGACAAGATAATAAGTTTCAAGAAATCAAACATTCAAGGAGGTATAGTTGTTCTACATAGTTTGATCTTTCAGCAGTTATAAGTTAGATTGATTATTCAATTAATCAATTTTGGATAAAAGAAAGAAATATATTTGTATTACACTGTTATTTCATGTCATGTTTTGAACATACATTCAAGTATCTGTTACTTTATCTCATGCATTGATTTAAAAGGAAATACATATACATCATATGCATAAGAGAAATTAACTGATCATGTTTAAAAGAAGTGTTCAAATGTGTCCCACACAAGCCATGGGAGTAACTAGACTGAGCAATTGCAGACATGCAAGCTATGCATCTATTTGTTAAAAGAGAAAGAAATGAACACATGATAAATTTAAACATCCATCATTGCCTGATGATGGAGATTGTTGTTGTGGTCGGCCTTCAAATCTTCATCTTTCAGTCTTCACTCCAAGCCATTATCAGTTGAACCTACAAAATATTGGGGACAACCCTATTAGCGCTTCGGATATTTAAAGTTATCACATGCTTTTATCAAATAGAAACATCCACTTATCATATCATGCATGCAGATGAGAAATCAGATCAGATATATGCCACAAATTAGGAAGAAATCATGAAGAAGATCAATCGATGCTATAAAGTACTTTTTTATGATAACTTGTTTGTTCACTGTGCAGGTATAGGACGAGTATTGTTGTTGATTTGAAGACAAATAAACATGTGCATTAAATGTGGCTCCCACAAGGGTTTGAGCCCAACATGTTTTCTTTTCATTTGAAAAGAGTATCAGAAAGGATAGGATGCATCATTCCAAGCTACATCATGCATAAGCAAATCAACTTGCAGAAAAGTTATGTCACCATGAAATTATTACAGTTGATTGGAGCAAATCAGATTAGTCACAGAAGGTATTTTGTTTTTTCATATTATTATCAAAATACCACTTTCTTTTCTGTCATGATTTAAGTCACATTTATCGAAATTAGATTTAAGAAATGACAGAAGAGTGAATAGAGATAAGTGTAGTCATTGCTTTCAGAAAACGTACTCATGCATATGAATTACAGTATACACTAAGGAGCTTATCTGATCATGTGCATAAGAACAACAAATAAATATCATGTTACAGTTTTAACAAGTGATGTAAGTCTTGTCTTTAAAAGGACATATGCCAATCAAATTTCATATAGAGATTAGACAGAATATACAGGCCACATGAGCCATCTGAAATACAAAAGTCTTTTGAATGCATTGTATTTACTTCATCTCATATGATCAAGTGACATAAACAACTGACATAGTGCATTCATGGCACAAAGGCATCTTACAGGTATTATGGCCTCTGGCAAAATGGAAAAATATCTACAAATATCTAAAATCCAAGAGAGATCAAACAACAAGGCATCAATAGTTATGACAAGCATTTTTCATGATGGAGGATAGATAATGATCAAAGACATGATAGATTGCTATAGAAATACAGTATTGCCACATGTCAAAGAAACAGGTACAGACAGGGTAGCCTCTACAACTAGAAAGTAGTTGACAAATGAGATCTATATACTTCAGGATGACCAAGAGAGATGTCATATTATCTACAAGAACAAATAGTTATATCATACCTTAAGAGTAACCTTTTTTCTATAAAAGAACAACCATACCTTGCAGAAGAATAGTGTGAGATATGACAGTGAGATCACAGCAACAGTCGTCTCATCAGGGACAGTAGTGTTGGGTTTTGATTCACAAAGTTAAAGTTGATGACTATTATGTAATGTACAGCTACCAAGTAGCCATTTACCTTAAGATAAATAAAGGAGTGGAAACAATCATCTTCTGACTGTTAAAAAGTAGATATATCAGCCTTAAATGAAGAAGGAAGCAAGGTTCAACATGTCATTTCAAGGTAGTTATAACAGTATATAAGGTACAACAGCTATAAAAATAGCAAATAGAGCGAGCATTTAGCAACAAATATTTACCACTTTTTGTTCTGAATGAGGTGTAAAATTGCTATTCACTTTTTCAAGGGCACTATACATATTTCAAACATGTCACAGGGGAACTTCTTTCTCCTACAAGAACACACTTGGCTTGCAAACTCATAAAACCCATTGAGAGTCTAATGATTAGACAAAGGTTTGGTTTAGATGTAGTGTTCAGACATCTGCATATAGATAAAGGGCTGTAACAGTGCCTTTTAAAAACCTTTGCTTTTTTTTCATCATATTTCTATTCATTTATCTATTGGCATGCTTTGGAGTTATATGGAAAACCAGTAAAAGAAAAAAAAGTTGCTTTCTCCCCTTGTTTCTTTATGCAAAAAACAAAGTAAATACATTTGCACCATGCAGATAAGGGGCAGTCAAAGGAGCAGTCTTCCACATCATAAGAAAGGTAAACACTGTCTTGATTTTGGAGACCTCATATCAACTGCAAATCTTCAAAAAGAAACCTCTGAAGAAGCCTAAGGCTTAAATATCTTTTCAATAAGTCTCCAGTATAAAGTGTTTTAAAATCATCAAAGGAAAATGTTGTGCAAGAGTCCAAAGTCTGTGCAAACTAGATAAATTCCAATGCAAGATTATCCATGGGTCATATAGATAGTGTGACAGTCATGAATAAGCTGTGTCCAAGACAACTAGGTACAAAAGTCTTCAGACCTGTTGTCATTAAATAGAGGGTCTCATTGATGCTTAAACAATGATAGATGGTTGTCCCTCCATTCTCATAATCTTTTGATACCTCTACATGAGTAGTGTGAAGCTTATGCATAACACACAGAAGGTCTTCCAATAATAGTCAAAGGAACAACACTTTGATAGTCATTCTATAAGTTAAAACAGGGATATAGTGACAAGTCGAAAACAAGGAGTCAAGAGGCTATAAGGGTCTGCCATAAGTGGACAGTTTGACAAAGAATCCATGAACTCAAAAGGAAGATTGTCAAAAAAGAGAATAATTGAACAAACATGGTAGACTAACAAGAGACAATAGCATAAGATAGAAATAAGCCGAAGGAGGACCCTACAGATATAGAAAAAGAGCTAGAAGACTGAGTTTCTATGCCAAATGGAGTGAGACAACATTATAAGTAAAAAGGACATCAGACTACCAAGATACATATAGTTAGTTCCTTCAAAAGGTCTTAAGCCTTTGAGAAGCATTAATCATCAAGAGTCTTATGCCTTTTACAAAAAGTGTCACAGTTGTGGATTGTAGCAGATGCAAGGAATGAAAACCCTAACCAAAGTCCATAAAATGTTAGAGGGTCTTTTCCACTGTTCCACAAGTTTCATCATTTTTATACACAGAAAGTCAATGTTTTGGGGAATCATGCACCATATGATCTTCAACAACAGAAGCTTGTTCTAGGGAAAAGCATGGAGCAACTTTATAGAGTTTAGAAATCCATAAAGGCTCTCATGAGTGCTTCAACCACAAGTAATCATGGTAAGAACAATCATGGCACCAAGTGTAGCAGATATGACAGTATGCAGAGCCAGAAGCAACAAATTGTTCCACAGTCAAACCCTAGCAAGGGCCTTCACAGTTTTTCATGGTAAAAGCCTGATGAACAATAGTATGGTGAAAACTACAAAAGAAATAGGTTTTCTTTGATAAAAGAGGGAAGCTCAAGGTATGAATATTTTGTAAAACCCTCACATAGTTTGTATTTTGCAATTAAATGACATGTACAAGAGGCAATAAAATGCCATGTCCATTACAGGGAGTATATTTCTTTGAAAAGAATAAAACCCATCATATTTTTTTTACAACCCTTGCTTCAGCTTTGCATATGGTTAAAGAGAAATATTGAAATGAGGTCAAAACCGTAAGAATAATGCATATATATGTGCATTTACTACAAAGAAGCCATCTTCTCAAGAGAAAACAAAGATACCCACTGATAAAATCAAAACCCTTATCTCTTTTTGAAAAAAGATGCAAGGAAAAGAAAGTATGTACTATAGAGGAAAGAGAATTTACCTTCAATTTGAAAAGAAGAAAAATGTGATGCCAAGTGACTCCTTGAAGGATTTTATCCTTTCTTTCCTCAGTTTTCCTCATAATTTACAGGAAGATTTCAAACATAGAAAGCGAGAGTGTTGTTAAAGAATGTTATAGAAGGAGCAACAAATGCAGGGATGGCCGTGGCCATTCAAACTAAAAGAAACCTCAGAAAATGATGAAAGGGATACCAGTAAGATACAAATCTTACCGCTTCCAACCTCTTTCAAATGCTAGAAATCATGGAGTTTGACAGAGAAAGGCCGAGAGGAGAAGCCAAAAGCCTGAAGAAACCCCAGGTATCAAAGAGGTTGCAGAGCAAAGCAGCGGCCAACGAGGAGAAAAAAATGAGAAAATGACAAAGTGATTAGGGTTTGGCCACCTTGTGTTCGAAACTATCTTTTCTCATCTTTGTTTTCTTTTTGACTTCACCAAATGAAATTTATTGCCTTATCCAAATTGTGAGCGGAGGTCAAAAACTTCAACATTGAGATCCCTAGTGCTCGAGTGGGGGCCGACAACATGTTCTCTTGCTTTTTGATTTTGTTAAAGTCAAAGATCATCATCATGAAAAAGAAAGACCAAGTGCCTTGTAAATTTGCAAACCTTTTCCTATGTGGTTGGCTTATGATGACGTCAAGTTTCTTTTGCAAATCATACAGGATGACTTAATATGGTCAAGAAGTTTTATGCCTTATTATCTTCATATCCAAAGTCAAAGGTAAAGAATCAAAATGAAGATCATATGAAGACAAGAAATGCATACAAGGTGGTGGATTGTGGATAAGGTAAGTTTTGCAAGGTGGCAGAGTATGTGACAAAGAAAATTATTCACAAGTGCATAAAGACAATATAATGCAGTGATGGAGTCATGGAGTTGTTAATTTTCTTTCTTGATTTTAAGTCGCATATGGAGAAATAAGGTATCTTAAAAATATAATGATATATTTGTGCACTAAGGCATCAAAGGGAGTCATAAGGATGTTTATGCATATTGTTTTTGTACATGGAGAGATAAGGGTAATTTTTTTTTCCTTAATGTGTATTTTCATCATGCAAAATAGGGATATTTTCTCACATGGAGGTATAAGGGTTTTCTTTTTCTTCTAAGTCCTCTTTGTGCTCATATCATGCAAAATAGGCAAATGTAATTGGAGTGATAAGGAGTGATTTTTTTTCTTCTAATCATGCACGATTTTACAAAGTCATTAATTGTAAATAAATAATAAAGTAATATTTTCCAAATTACTTTATTATTTTCCACAAGTTGTAAAATCAAAATTAGAACAAATTGTAACCAATAATAAAGTAATTATTCTATTACTTTATTATTTACTCACAATCAATTTTGCTCATGCAAAATCATGCAAATTGATTAGTTGAGTTAACTAGGCCAGCTAGGAGGTTTTGCATGATATTTAAGATTCTTGGTCAACTTTTTGGTCAAGCATATGGAGAGGCCCAAATTGTAGCTATTTTTGCTCAATTTGTGGCAGTTTTAGGCCCTAATTTTGAGGATTTTGGAGGTTGCTCGGGAATGATTATTTTTAGAGGTAGTTATCTGCAAGTCCATATTTTTGCATGCTTCTTAGAGAGAGTAGACCTATATATTGTAAAGCAAAAGTTTGTTTTTGCTAGTTTTTGATTCTCATTCTGATTCAGACAGATTGGAGAATTCTTGTAGTTCATTTTTACAGTTTTATTGAGAGATCGACAGGCTACAGGTTATACTTGTGTCTTCTTTGCAGAGTTTTCCTTTGTTTTTATGAAATCAGTTAAATTACCTTTCCTTTTAGTGCTGATTATTGAAGTGATTTTGATGAAATTTTGCTGTGTTTTATCATTAAACCTTTAAAATTATTGTCTCACTTCCTTGCTTGTAGTATTAAGCATATATTCATCACAGGTCTTAGGTTGTGTTAACCAGAAATAGTCTTTTGTGTTGTGAAAAAACCATTTCCTTCATAAAAACCTATTTTCAAACCTTCGTTAGAATCATTTATGTGATATTTATGCCAAGACTGGATTGTGTAAAAGTCAAATTTTTGGGTAAACATTGTGGATCAGATTGCATTATTTTATCCAAATCAGGTGCATTCCCATTTTTTACCTTTAGTATTCATTTAGTTTTTTTCTTCCCTTTTCCAAAATAGTAAAAACATACATCTGAATAGAAAATTTGAAGGGAACCAACCAATAATCTGGAGGTCTAATTTCGTTATAGGGCACCCACAACCTGAAATTAGTCCCATGTTACATGGAATTGCAGTGCTTCACTAGCCTTGCATACGGGTGCAATTCCTAGTGATAACAATAACATTATTATAGAGTAAAAAGTGTCCACTTGTCTTTTTATCTCCTTGTTTAGCTCCTAGGTCCTCGTGATTGCATTATACATTCAAAATGTTTATCTTGACAGAAAATTGCCAGAAACCAAGGTAAATTGGGAATAAGGGCCCCTTCACTTGTCTTATCCTGAACCCAAAAGGAGTTGAAAGACTTGGGTGCCACTGCCCAATTCCCTCTTGATTGGTCAAGGCAAATTTAAGTATTGGTTAGCCTACGACCTTTCAAAAGGTTTCTCCTTGTCGACTCTTTTGGTTTAATTTAACGATTATGAGCGAGAAAGCATATATATATATATATATAAATATGTGTGTGTTTTTATGAGTTCATTTTTAACCTAGATAGAGACAACCAACTTGAGATATTGAAGTGAAGCAAGCAAGAGCATTCATTGTGATTCTAGAGTAGATTTGTGTGTGGTTATTGTATATTTGTTGCAGGCATGAAGCTATCATCTATCCACCTTAGGATTTGAGAGATCTTCATCATTCTAAGGGATCATCACATAGGTGATATCATTGTTGTTTATCATCATTTGAATCATTTCATTATCATTGTTTTCAACCTTTGCCCCCACAAGGGCACACACTCTCTATCAATCAATCAATGGTGTTGGGAAGCTTGAATGCTATCCTGTGATTTGACTGAGGCAAGTCTCTAAACACCTTAACCCCCAAACCCCTTCTTATCTTCTTATGTGTAGGTTACAGGAGCGAGATCCAGAGAATGTGAAGATACAAGAAGAAGACTGAGTGAAGATTGATTATTAGATGTAAATTAACATTTTTACATATATTGAAGATGCATCTTTTCCATTTTATATTAATGTAAATTGTAAGATGTTTATTTAATTATGTGTTATAGCTTATGGGATGCGTACTTTACATTTCAAATGATCAGTTTTGTGGCTATTGTGTCATGTTTGGTATTTTTATTAGCTATCAATAAGCTGTAGGAAATGGGTTTGTGACAACACAAGACCCACATTATTTTGTGAATGGAAATCCTATGTATGTTAGTGTGTTTAACTCTTATTGGCTAATGTCTATAGCATCAAATCCATCACAAAGAAGTAGAGTCACCTCCATTTTTGAAGAAGCTTCAAGCCATGGTCTGATTCTAGCTAGGACTTGGGCCTTCAATGATGGCCAGTATAAAGCATGCAAATTTCTCTTGGTGTTATGACAAGCAAGTCTTTGAGGCATTTTCTTGTAGTCTCCTAAATTATACTTTTTGTTTGAATATTTGTCTGTTTATTTAATATTTTCAATGGTTTTGGTCTTTCTATTAGGCAGTCTCTATACTTTGTGGTTTAAGAAGCCAAATTCATAACATCAAACTATTTTGTACCTTGGTAAACAACTATGTTAACTTTGGAGGGAAGACCCCGTATGTAAATTGGGCTTGCAATGCAGGGCAATCTCTGAGTTTTGTATGATGATTTCTTTACTAATCTAGCTGTCAAAGGACACTACAAGAATTATGTTAAGATACATACACTACATTTCTTTTACTTATTAAGTGTTTATAGGTGTTCTTGTTAGTCTATGAATTCCCTGCATGTAGGCCTTTGTGTGTTGCTGCATAAATGAGTTTGTACCTATAGGTGTTGTGTATGTGAATTGCATGTATGGTGAGTATCTTGTTGCTCCTATGTTTGCAATCCCACTATGTCATTTTCTCCCTTGCTCTAATGCTACTAACTTAACTTCTGACCACACATTGTTTTTTTTCCTACATAATATCTTGAATAGGGTGAATACCATTATAGGAGTAACTTATAAGGATGAACCCACAATTTTTGTATGGGAGCTCATGAATGAGCCCTTGTTGTTAGAATGATACTTATGGAAGAACTATCAAAGCAAATAATGTTTTCTTTTAGAATATAGTCTATATCTAGTACAAATATCTTCTATAGATTTAATATATAGTAGATTTGCAAGTTCTTTCAAATAGTTTTCATTATCTATGCCTGAGTGTTCTGATGAGGCATTGTTGCATTGTAGCAATGGCTAAGAAGGCATGTATAGAAGAAATGGTTTCCCATGTCAAATCCATTGATGAAAACCACATTCTAGTAGGTCTTTGAAGGATTCTGTGGTGACTAAAAATAGGTCAATCCAAGCTTCTCTTTAAGGACACATTTCATCTCTAATAATCAAATCAAAGATCTTGATTTTGGAACTTTTCACTTGTCCCTAGAAATTTTGGTAAGTTTTTTAAGCCTTCTATTCAAGCCTTTGGTTTTGTTTTAAGAAAAAATGTGTGGTATCAATCTTCTTTCAAAGATATGAGATCTATATTTCATAATCTAGGCATGTAATTTCTAAGCACATTGAGCCTTTGTGCAAGAAATTTTTTAATATACTAACTTCAACAATCTATTTTTTTGCAATCTTAGTGTCACATATGTTGTGGGAAAACAATAATAAAAATTAAATTAGAAGACCTTTCAATACATTGGGTCAACAGAGGGAAATAAATAACAAGTGCCACATAGTGGCGAATACCTACCTTTGTAATGTCATAATAATAGTATGTGTTTTATAGTTGAAATTCTTTCCTTAGATTGAATATTTGTTTAATATTGATGAGGAAATTGTTTATTAGTAAATAGTCTTCATAAATAGTGAGTAGCTATGGAGAAGCGATAGTAAGGGATGGGTTACTCTTACGAATATAGGATTGTTGTTCTTTGAAGCATTTATAGAGATGGAAGAGAGTTTCATGACACTTGTATGGTTGTTTTGTGGGCATATGAACAAATAAATCAATGGTAAAGTTACCAATCTTAGGGAGGGGTTAGTAGTCATGATGAATAATGATTACATCTCATTATCATACACAAATTTGACACCTTGGTGGATATTTGAGGGAATATCTTGGGTATGTGTGAGCTAAGGGTATCCTAGATGAACTCCAAATTGGCTAGAGGTGTGAGTAATATAACATAAAGTGAGAAGTTTGTACAACCTAATTTGAATGGCAAGAAAAATGCAACTTTAACATGTTAAGTATTTTACCAAGTTAATTTTTAAATTAAGTATCCTCAAAATTATGGATTAAAATGTTTTGAATTTTAAAATTAAATTTAATGTTTCTTTATTTAATTTTTAAATATTTATTGGTAATTAAAATTTAAATAAAAATATATTTATTCAAAATTGATATGTATTAATATTTAAATTTAAAATAAATTTAAAAATTTAATAATCATATTAATATGAATACTAAAGATATAATATATTAATATTTAATATTTATAGAAAAATATATATTAATATTTAGATATAACTACTAATAAATATATTAAAATAAAAACAAAAAATACCAATACTTATAATATAATACATTTAATATATTTAAAATCTATGTTAATTAAGTTGTTGATTAAAATTATGGTTGGAAGTGAAGATAATGATAATTGGAGCATGTGAACTATGATTGTGTTTATTTAATTTTTTAAAATTTAAAAGTAGTTTACATAAATTTTCATATGTGATATTTTTATTGAAAATTAGATAATAATAGAAGAGGATCTCCATCCAACTAAAATTTTAATTGGTTTTATTAAGGAGTTATTATCTGAATTGGTAGTTGGATTCATTGTGTAGTAAAAATTGTAAAAAAAAATGATTATAATTGTGGTTGTGTGGGTAATTCATAGGTTTTGAAATTGGGCTTGAACTAATTGAGATAGATACCATTGAAAATTTTGTAATTTGTTTGAGTTTACTATATTATAGGAGTTTTTTTTTTAATATTTTGTTTTAAGTCTGTGTAGGAAAATAGAGTAAACCTTACACAAAATCGTGGTCAACATTCTTATCATAATGTTAGGGAGTGGAGACAAAGCACTACTATTGCTACAACTATCAATGGAAGTTTTTTTTTGCTCCATTACATTGAGACTTCACTAGTTGTCAAATAATAAAATAGTGGACAACATTATTAGTAAGAGTGGACAAAAAAGTTAGACTATTGCTACAGCAATCAATGGAAAACTTTTTTGCTCCATTACATTGACACTCCAAAAAAGCTTACCTCAAACAAAAAGACTATTCACAACTATTATCCAATAGAATGATAAACAAAATGATTTTTTTATTTTGAAAGAAGTTTAGAAAATAATTTACATTAGAGAATTTAGTTAAACTAATTTAATTCTGCTCTCTCATTGATTGATTGGGTGCAAATTAATAAAAGCTAAGGGATGCATTAGTATTCCCCTTAGCAAGAACTAATAATACTTATACAAATAAAGATTTGCTTAAAATTGACATTTTGTAGAGTCTCATAAGTTACATAAGTTACAGTGGAAATCTTTTAACAAGGTATTAGGTTCCCTTCAAAATCTGTATTTATCCCTTTTAATCAAGAACATACAGTGAAAATCTTTTCATTTCATCCATTACAAACAAAGAATTTTCTTATGTAAAATCCACAATAACTAGAGCAGCACAGGCCTGTCTTAGAAATTGTCATAACCTTAGATTCTAGGCAACAACTAGTAGCAAGGAGTTTCATAGCGTGTTGAGCTCAAATTGGTGTTTCACTCCAAGAATTAAGATGATTGAAAACAGGAGAAATAAGGATGTTTGAGACAATCTTTTGCTGTTAATCTTTTATTGGGATCCACCTCCAACATCTTCAGAAGCAAATCCAGGCCTGCTAAGTATTCCATCTTCTGAGCTATACTTTCAAAGCGGTTCCACGAACCAAAATTGGAGAGACGAGGCCTGGTCAAAAGCTGGGTAAGGGTAGTTACATAGCTTACATCTGACAAAGCATCCCAGTATTTGTCTATCATTTCAATGGAAGAGCCTCCCACATGCTCAAATACAATATTTAGCTGCTCTTCTGGAGAGTGCCCACAAAATATGGGCTCTCCTATCACCATCTCTGCAAATATGCATCCCAGTGCCCAAACATCAATAGCAAAGCAATTGTATGATCTTTGCTGCATAAGTAATTCCGGAGCTCTATACCACAATGAAACATATTCGGTGTGAGTCCTCTGCATTAGACCATTCTTTTTATCTTTCACCATCGCAGCCAATCCAAAGTCTGCGAGCTTAATTGTGATGACTCCTCCTTTGTTAATGGAGAGCAGACAATTAGAAGGCTTGAGATCTCTATGTGCAACACCCTTGTCATGGCAATAGGCCAAACCATTGCAGAGCTCCCACATGAGCCATCTCACCAACTTAGGCACATTGTTACTACTTACATAACAATTCTTAAATGCATATTCTCCATGCATGATTTTCTTGATGAATGACTGCAGATCCATATCCATAAATTCCATAGCAATATAAGCAATTTCATTTGCATGTATACCTGGACTTGCATGATGATAGTCATTGTTGCTGGTTTCCTTCAACAAACAACCCTCTACTATTTCTGCGTTACCCTGTCCAAGAATCTGTACCACATATTGGCTCGGAGATAAGAAGTTCAGAATCTTGCTCTCTTCAAATGAAATGCCAATGTGTGAAGATGTTTTGATGGCCACTGTATTTCCTCCATTAAAATCCAAAGCCTTTGCCACCATTCCGTAAACCCCACAACCTAAATAGCTCATTATCCTGTATTTGTAAGGAGGGATCTCCATCTCCAACAGCTTCTGCTTTACCCTGCACTTCCACTGAAAATTATGGTGCCCCAACACAGACCGCACTAAGCGAATAATACTTCAAAACGTCAATCTCCAATTTATTTAAGAAAAAACCCTATCTGTAAAGTTGGAGTCGCATTTTCGGAGACGCTGAATGCTTTTTCTTGAATGCTTTTTCTGAGATCTATTTATAAGAATTTTTCTATCCCGCTTAAATTTGAGGGTCGACCTAATTTTTTTGGTGAGGGTTATTTATTTGAAGTTGTCTTCCAAATATTAAAGTCTATCTATTTTTTTTAAAAAATATATAAACTACAAATATATATTTAAGAATAATTACATAGAAATGTTAATAACAGGGAGATGCTGAATACTTTTTCTGAGATCTATTTATAAGCAATTTTTCTACCAGCATGCATTGCCTAAATTTGAGGGTGGATCCAATTTTTTTTTGTGACCGTTATCTTATAAATTTGTCTTCCAAATATTAAAATCTACTTATTTTAAAAAAAAAATATATATAAACTACAAATATATATTTAAGAATAATTACATAAAAATTTTGACAGTTTACTTGAAATCTTCCCTTTCAAGTGATACAGTCTTCTTAAAATTTTAATTGTATTTTACAGCTAAGATAACTAAATATGGCCATACAGCCATCAAATTTAAGCCCTGCCGGCATGCATTTCTATCTAAAAAATAGTTTAGCAAAATATATAAATATTTTGAAGGATGTTTTTTTTTAAATATGGTGTAGTATGTGATAATGCATTTCGATCTAAAAATAGTCTGTGTTCTTTAACAAAATAAATAAATATTTTGAAGGATGGAATTTTTTCATATGATGCAGCATATGGATAGATTTCTACTTTTCTGATATCAGAATGTTAATAAAGCGAAAATAGAGTCTTAATGAATAGAGATAAAAATAGCACTTGATAAGTTTTATAGGGGTAGTTATGGTATTTTAAAATTTTATTGGCTCACTGCAATGCGTAATTGATTACCCTGTAAATTTGAGTTTTGTGGCTATTGTGTCATGTTTGGTATTTTTTATTACCTATCAATAAGCTGCAGGAAAGGGGTTTGTGACCACACAAGACCCACATTATTTTGTGAATGGAAATCCTCTGTATGTTAATGCGTTTAACTCTTATTGGTTAATGCCTACAGCATCAAATCCATCACAAAGAAGTAGAGTTACCTCTATTTTTGAAGAAGCTTCAGGCCATGGTCTGAATCTGGCTAGGACCTGGGCCTTCAATGATGGCCAGTATAAGGCATTGCAAATTTCTCTTGGTGTTATGACAAGCAAGTCTTTCAGGTCTTTTCTTGTAGTCTCCTCCATTGTACTTTTTGTTTGAATATTTGTCTGTTTATTTAATATTTTTAATGGTTTTGGTTTTTCTATTAGGCAGGCTCTGTACTTTGTGATTTAAGAAGCCAAATTCATAACATCAGACTGTTTTGTACCTTGGTAAACAACCATGTTAACTTTGGAGGGAAGACCCCGTATGTAAATTGGGCTTGCAATGCAGGGCAATCTCTGAGTTCTGTATGATGATTTCTTTACTAATCTAACTGTCAAAGGCCACTACAAGAATTATGTTAAGATACATACACTCTATTTCTTTCCTCATTATGGGTTTATAGGTGTTCTTGTTAGTCTATGAATGCTCTACATGTAGGCCTTTGTGTGTTGCTGCATAAAAGGCTTTGTATCTATAGGTGTTGTGTATGTGAATTGTGTGTATGGTGGGTATCCTGTTGCTCCTATGTGTGCATACCCACTATGCCATTTGCTCCCGTGCTCTAATGCTAACAACTTAACTTCTAACTACACATTGTTTTTTCCTACATACTGCCTTGATTAGGGTGATTTCCATTACAGGAGTAACTTATAAGGATGAACCCACAATTTTTGTATGGGAGCTCATGAATGAGCCCTTGTTGTCAGAATGATACTTCTGGAAGAACTATCCAGGCAAACAAATGTTTTCTTTTAGAATATAGTCTATATCTAGTACACAGAGCTATAGATTTCATATATACTACATTTGCAAGTTCTTTCAAATGATTTTCATTATCTATGCATTGATTGTTCTGATGAGGCAACTTTCATGACATTTTTTTGGGGGCGATCAAGGATATAATTTAAAAGTGAGATCAAAGATCTCATATCAAGGAGAGGATGAAGCCTATCTATTATTGATGTGCAAACTACGAAGTCTCTAATTCCTAGGAAGGGATACATAGTAGGGCCATTACGAATGAACTCTCGAGGTTTAGGTATGGATCAAGGGATGACCTTGACATTGGAAGCTTGCCATATTTAGTGCAAGTATATGAGTTGTGGCATAGAGTTGTTGCTGCGGCTATGGTTGGCGAGGTTCTGAATGTAGTGCCTCCCTAGTCTTGGCCCGTTTGAGGCGACATCGAGGTATAAGTTCCAGTTTTATGTGATGTTGAGATATTGACATTTCATTTATGTTGATATCCATGATGATGATTATGTTGAAATCTGATGATTAGAGCTATTGTGATTTGATTATGGGGTACTAATTGATTAGTTATGTTAGATTTCATATCAGGATTCTAAACTTGGGATTGATGAATTTTTTTAAGATAGGAGACTATTCTTGACAGTTTTGCTTTAAACTTATTTTTAGATTATGCATATATATTTTTTAATTGCCTCTAAACTCTCTTCAGAACTCCTTGAACTTTGTCCTTCATTTCTTACATTTAAAAGGAGGGGGTGTTAGTATTACATCAAAATCAAGGATGACCTTTGCTAGAGTTGACTTTTGGTCAAGTGACCTTGGGCTAAGAAATGGGTGTCTAGTCTTCTTTGGGATTATGGGTAGGAGGCTTTAACCCCATTGCATTAGCATCTTATCTTGCTTGTTACATGTACGTTTTTTTGTCAAAATGATGATGCATCTTGATTTCTTTGTTATGTTCTCTTAAGTAAAGTAAGTTTTAGCATGACTTAAACAATACACCATAATAAAGTTTTGGAGTGTATTTCTTCCCCTTGTTACCTTGGTTTTGTCAAGAGTACTTCATGTGGTATAGTTTACATTGGACCCTTGTTATGTGTTCTCGTATGTCAGGTGTATTAAACCCTCGTAGCCTTAATGGTAACTTTGGCATTTGTGTTGGGAGGGTGAACCTTTTATTCAACTTTTGTGTGGATTGTTTGAGTGTTGTGCTTGAGACCCTGTTATATGTGAGTTTGGTTGCGACAAGAGTGCATCCTTGATCCTCTCTCTCCGTAGCTCGGGGGATTGCCTAGAGTGACAATAGACATCTATTGCACTCGATGATGACAATTTGGTTGGGAGGTGGTCAACATCTCCCATTGGTCCCGTTCTAGCATTCTATTGAAGACTCGGTGATAACTTTGTGTGGTAGCTTTCTGATGTACTCATGTTGATCATTGTGCCATAAGGCACCTCGATTGTTATTTATTTTATGTTGTAATAATACTTCTCTTGTAATTTTATCCTTGAAGCACGTTCCTCCCATGTTTGGGAAGAAGCCTTCACCTTGTAAATGTAAAGAATTATCTCATGTTTTAGAAATTGATATTTAGTTGTAGGAGGATTTAATGTGGTAAAAGACTTAATTTTGCCTTATTGTTTATTATGTATGTTGAAATCCACATACTTCTTTAATGATTCTATGTTATGTTTTAAAGTTGGAATTCAAAGTATTTTGGCTTGAAATTCTCTTAATGTTCTTATATGTTAGAATGAATAAAATTGTATCTCATCTGCTTTTGAATGTTTAATCCTATCCAAAGTTGAAATTATGTTTGAAAGACTTCTTTCTGTATTGATGACAAGTTTTTGACGCTTTATGTTGGTTTTCCCTTGGGTTGTGTTCACCTAACAAGGTGTCATGGATGTTTTATCCCGCACCTTGTTTGCCTTCCCTGCCTTTGTGTGATGGGGTCTTAGGGACAGGTGGAAATTTTTTTGGTACTTCATGTCATGACCACATGGCTAATGTGGGCATGACATGGGGTTTTGCGTGTCATGACCACATGGCAAATGTGGGCATGACACTGAAGTTGACACTTTTAAATTGGATAGAAGTTGCTTGGTTGATTAAGTTAATAGTGGATGTGTATTGAAAGAAAAGAAATAGTAATAACTATGGTGGCTATTACACTTAGATCTTTGTTCTTTTGTGGTGTGCAATTTCAAAGCATATTTTTTTATTGTCGATTACAATATTTGATATACTTCCTTCAAAGTTGAGATTAGTCTATTTTTTCAATTTGTATTCATTTTTGTTGTCATACATGACTACTTTTTCCAATTTTTTGGAATTAAAAAAAGTTTTATGATGCAATCCCATGAATTATTGACATCCAGTTTGCATGTTTCGCAAAAAGAGCATTCAGTAGACTTATATGTACATGTTTTTGAGTCACGCAATATGCATGTTCTTGTGAAGTATGGACCATATGGACAGTCTACAATTGCATCACATATAGCATTTTAGTGAAGTGTTTTTTTAATGGAAAACGTATGGCCTAATTTGTATATTTAGTAGAATGGGCATTTAGTAACATATGTTGCTCTGTATGTATGAAATTGTGTGTGTGTGTTTTACATGTTTAAAAAATGCCTCCATCCATTCTATGAAGGATGTGATCTTATTCATGCAATATAATTTGCTTGTATTGTTTTTACAATTAAAATACACTCATATTTTTAAAACATTGAAAAGGTTGACTAGATCAGATGAAGGAATCAAATTTTCTTTTCTATTGGCTTAGACCCACTTGGATGAGGCAAATAAAATCATTACAAAGCCATTGTTGTTTGCAAAGTTTGGTACATCATCTAAAGATCTAGGAACTTTTGAGTAGCAAAAGTATAATTTCTTTGATACAATGTATAAGCACTTCTATCTCTCAACGAACAAGGGAGGAGCAAGTATTGGAGGCATGTTTGGGAGGAGCATTCTATGGGGGAGGATGCATGCAGTGTGAAGATTGGGTTATATTTTGGCCTTTGGTGGGCCTTGAATGTTACATCCCCAATTTTGGCTTTGCTTTACTTTTACTTTTTACTTGGACATAAGTAAATTCATTATGATATTTAGATTAGTGACAAGGAAAAATATGGATTATATTGAATGTCATTTATTGAAATTATAGGAACGATTATGTTAATATCGATTTAATATTTGTTTTATGAGATTTGATTTATTAGTTGAATTAATTGAATAATGATGCATTGATCACATGCATTGTTTGATGACAAGTGAAACAGGATTATAGGCCAACAAATGACTCTCGGAGAAAAGAGAGAGAGAGAGTATCTTTCCAGGAGAGAGATATAGACCTCGGGTTACGAGTGGTTTATTTTCCCAACCGAGTTATAAGTGTTTAACAAAAATGTGAACCAATGTGTCATAAGAGGTAAGCTTTGTCTTGTCAGTTTGCTTCTGAACCTAATCAACAGTTAGTCGTTATTGTTTTCAAAAACTCACTAAGTCGTATTAAGTTGTCTTAGTCATTGATAACATTAACGGCGTCGTTTGAGTTTGATTTATAGCTATTTATGTTCAACGCAAATATTACGACGTTATTGTCATAAAATGATTATCTAATACTATTATTAAGATATTCGACGTGTTATAACAATTTGTAAATGTTAAGACATTTTCGTCAAAGTTATTATTATATGATTATTGTCGACGGATTATGATGGAGAGACAAGCTCAACCCAATCACAATATCTGTGAACCATGGTTTAATAATACCTTAATATTGAATAAACCATAGCTATTTTATGTAACAAGCGATATTATGAGAATTATAGTTGATGTAATCAATATAATTATTATTGAGGTAATCAATATATATATATATATATATAGATGCCTTGGCATCGAATGAGGATATTACCTCATATTGAGTCGATGGGTAAATGTTTGAGTAAGCTGAAGGCTTATTTATAGGTAAGTCTTTATTAGTGTTAGTGGTCGATCGAACCACTCAATGGGTAGCATTTAAGATTAGTTATGTTTTAGATGATGTGTCGACCATGGCTAAGAAGGAGGATTGTAGTTTTTAACCACCACAACTGATGAGTCTTTGAGCAATAAACTCTCATTGTCATGGGGGATATGCACTTAAATATTGGCCTTCAGTTTTGAATCAACCACTTTAGACTGTGTAAACTTTGATTAAGTTTGTTACTGAGCGTAAAGGAGGTAGCAAATAAGGCGACTCTGTAGGAGTCGTGCCACCCTCATTATGACTATCGATTCGAATGAGTCATGACAGTTATATAGTAGGGAGGTTTAGAACTTAAAACACACACATAGACACAGGGGAAGGATGAAATAGAATTTAGTAGTGGTGACAGTAGCCGAATATATAGATTGGTGGCATCGACCCTGCGAAATATTCACCCATCTTTGCCAGTTCAAGTTAGTAAACTATAGGTATTCTTCCGTGTATGTGTTATAGATTCATGGGGAGAATGATGAGTTCATTTTAAAACTGTATAATGTAGTATTTTAGGAAATCTACGAGCTCACTGGTAAGATTGTATCTTCTGAAGTTTTGATGTGGTAGTCGATAACTATTCTGTATCAACTTAGAAGTACATTTAATGTTTTTATGAAAGCTATTTGAGTTATTTACTTGTAGTCATAAAAGACAACAACTGTTACTTATATGATTGATATTTAGTCATACCAGTAAGGTCACTGTTGTAATAAACTGAGTCGATCTTTTACCTGGCGTCTTTAAAATGTAGACCATACCTGATCAGGAAGTGAAGGGTAAATGATTATCCCTATAAGAGGACATAAGCTTTTGTTAGTTTAAATATAAGTCTTCTTATTGAATTTGAAACCAGATGTTGCCAAGTATGAGAGTAACCATACAATAGATTTTTGAAAGGAGGAACCATGTTTCCTTACTCTCATTTTGAACTATATAGTAATGAGGATATAACGATTTATCATTTTGTCTTGTATAGGTTTTATACATAGTTGCATAATGGATTAAATTATTTAACTAAGAGTATTAGATTCTTGAAAACTATTGGTAAACCTTTGTAGCACAACATTGGTAGTATCTTATAGATATTATGGAAGATGGAATAAGGTTATATGAGAATCCTATTTTAGACTAAGTATTGTTATTCTTATAAAAAGTTCCAATTCAATGGAGTAGGTTAAATATTCTTGAGAATGACCTTGTAGTGATATTAGGATAATTACCAAAAGTCGATTATGAACCTTAGTCTCATAGATACGAGATTTGGATAAATTAAAATATCATATTATACAGAGGGTTGTTATGAAAACCCTAGAGTCGATTATGAACCAAATGATTGGTTATGTCATATAGACTTATCTGAGTCAAGAATACTAATATCTTGACAAAATGATTAGGCCATTTACGTAATTTTAGTCGGTATGGGTAAACTGCGTGAATATGACAGTATCCAAGTCAAGTAGGGGTGGGTGAACACAACGACTATGTTCATTACGAACGATATAATATTAAAAACTTTGGCCAAAGTAATGCATTTATTTTCTACATACATTGTCGGTTCACTGTATTAAGATTGCTCATCCTATTGGAAATCATGCTTAGCTAGAGGGTATCTAGAGTGTATGGTTGATAGAGTTGAGTAGAATAGAACATTATGTACTCAGAAAGGCAAATTACCACTGGTCACCTAAGGTGTATATTCCTCGTGAAGGGTAGGGCCACTTCCTATGTGGAAGATGTGTGGGAGACCGCCGGTTTGTGGTTGGAGGTTAATCACTGGAAAGATGCTCTCTCTCCAAGCAGGAAACATGCCAGGACTTGTGATAAAGATGTCAAATATTCAGATGCAGTATTGATTCCAAATATGTATATGTAATGGTTTTACATTTGTAAAAATTGTAAACAAAAAGACAATATGGGTATGTTGTATTTTGTAAAAAGAAATCTTGTAAATATAGTTATTTTATTATTTGTTATATAAAAGAGAAAAATTCTCTATCTCATTTTTACCTTGTTGAATTACTTTATGGTAAATCTTCTAGTTTTTCTATGTTAATTGAATGTGGATGTTACATTGAATGTGGTGTTTAATATCTATAACAAGAAGGTGATGAATGCCTTTCCTTATCCCTGGTTAACTTCAACTCTATCTCTGGCTATTGGTTCAGCTATTATGTTGACCTCTTGGGCAACCACAATTGTGGAATCTCTTAAACTTGATCTCAACTTTTGGAAAGCTCTAAAACTTGTAAGTTATTGGACCTTACATATAAATGGATAGATAGATGCTAATGTAAAACTAAAATTTCCCTTTGGGATAATGCCACTATTTTAAAAGGTGATATCATATTGAAAATAGTTTGATTGTTTTTACAGAAGCCAAAGAAGCATAAGTCTCTTCTATTTTTATGTCAGTCATAGCTGTTCTTTATCTAATTGATTTCAGAAGACCTAGACTTTTCAAAATAATCTTACTTTTAATGAAAGAAGCTTCTAACTCTTAGAGTAACATATTATGTTATTAACTTATTTCTTACACATCTTTTTGATTATTATATGCTCTTTTCTTAAACAACTTTTGATTGTTGTATGTTGTGAGGCCCACCCTTGTGTGACTATATTAGTTGCCCTTTTCACCATGTTGTTTTGCTTCACCCTAACTAAGGGTTGGGTCTATGGAATTGTGGCTCTATCTTGAGTTAGTACAGTGATGTTGTGGATCTTTTGTAGAAAGTAGTGGTGATTGTTTGAAGGTGCATAGGTGATGCACATCTTAGTTGGGATTGATTGGAATATCACTTGTTGTGCTTGAACTAGATTCTTTAAGTGTTGTAGTGCGAGGGTAACTCTTGTTGCACTTTTAGTTTGGTTCATGGACTTGTTCAAATTATGTGTGATACGTGGTCATTTTAGGAGTAGTGATCCCTCCTATTTGGACATTTGTCAGTTTTATCTTGTGATGGATGAGTTATTGTAGGATGGAGATATATCTTGCATGCGTGATTATATTATGAACTCCATGATGTTGAATGTTTTATTGATGCAATTGAAATGGTTTAGTTAGATGATTGAATTAATGGAATGCTATGTGATGATGAACTTGATTGTATTTTGTGAAATGCGAATGAAGTAAAAATCATGTGAATGGTAGCATGTGTTATAATTAAGAGTATATGTGCTTATGTGACCTTGTGTGTGTATGGGTAATTCATTTCGCTTCGGCTATATATATCATGTGCTATTAATGTGTTTGTGTAAGTGTGTAGGTATTTCCATGGCCCATGGAAAATCAAAGGTCAAACAAATAACCCTATGTTTTAGCCATGTTAAACCAACCTAGTCCCTAAGATGGACTAAGGTTATTTGTGAATGAGAAAGATGTATTTTGTTGTCTTTTAATTTATGACATTTTTGTAAGGTTCACCCTTTTGATTTATCACTTTGATGTATTGTAAGGTTGTAATGTTTTGGTTTGCACAATTTTGGTGCTAAATATTTATGAGTCCCCTTGTGTTAATTGTGGTCAATTAATGACCCTATGTCATACCCCTAGGGTCTAGGGCCATTTTTAGCATGTTTAAACTTGGTGTAAACCTTGTATGATCACCATAACTTGGCCCTTGACTAAATTGATGAAATTTGAGAGATGTGAAAGGTGGTTGGCATGTCACCATCCCACCTAAACTAACCCCACTCACCTAGGGTAAGGCTACCCTTGTCCTGAGTGCTTTGGAAGCTTCTAGAATCTTCTCCTATGTGTGAGACCTCTTCCCTATGCTCTCATACGGGGGAAGAGTGTAGCATAGTTGAATAAGAAGGTGACAAGTGTCATCTCCTCATTCTTGAGGGGTCTACCATGTGTGATTCCTTCTCTCTATGCTTTCACACATGTGTGAGCATTTGTGGGAGAATGTGTAGCTTGCTTGAATGGTAAGATGACAAGCGTCACCTCCTCATTCTTGTGGGGTTGTGAGAGGATTGGGTGGATGAAAGAGAAGGTGACAAGTGTCACCTTCTCATTCATCAAGGCTTTTTGGAAAAGCTTATTTATCTCTCTTTGAGAAGAGGGAAGGGTTCTTTCTTTTTACATTTTATTGTTGATTTGGGACGGAGAGAAAGACTTGGAGATACTTGGAAGGATTTTTGGGGAAAAGACTCTTGGGAGCTCTTCACCATCCCTTTTTACACTTGGAGCTTGAGAGGTATTCTCTCAAGGCTTCAAGCCTTCTTTTACTTTGCTTTATGCTTTATTTACGCATGTGTTATGGTTATTATGCTCTTGAGTTTTAGTTTTATGTTGTGTGAGTTTTATAGGTTGTTTTGGTGAGATCTCCATGTGAGAGAGATCACCTTGTCATGGGTAAGAGAGGTGTGAACCTCCTCGGGGTACCCTCATCTTTTGGAGGAGTTTTTGATGGCCATGGGCCTTATTATGAAGTTTGGCATTTATGGTTATGGCAAGAGTGCCTTTGTGTATTTGGAGTAAGATAAGTTTTAATGACAAGAGGCCTTGAGTTGGAGCATTATTTGAGTTATTGTTGTTAGGGTTCCCCTTGAGTAGAGAGTTGTCCACTCTCTCACCCCTAAAATCCATTGTTGAATGGATTTGTTGTATCCTTGGGAGGGTGTTAATGTGTTTTGTGTGTTTGCTATCCTTGTTGTGCTTGAAAATGGTTATATGGTTGGCCTCCTAGCTTGGCGGTAGCTTACTTGCAAGCCTAAGGATGAGAGGTGAGCTCTCCATGGGCTTGGGAACTTATTTTGTGCTTTTGTAGGTTTGGTGACTCTTGGAGAAGTTTTGAAGCTTGGAAGTTTTGGGAAAGTATAGATGGTTTTGGTGTATTGTAAGAAATATGGCATTAGGTTGCCTTGGCCTATTTGGCCTTGTAATAGCTAGTTGTTGTAATGGGAGTTATTCCTTCTTAAAGATGTTTGTTGTAGTCATATCTCTTGTAATAATATTGGTTACTCTTGAATATATGGAATGACATTTAAATAGTATTTATGTGTTCTTGTGTTATAATGGAGTTAATTTGAAAGGATCTATCTCTCTCTCCCTCCTTAGATCTCACTATTTTGTATTCACATAAGTTAGTTGGAAAAGAAATCTATACTTTGCTTATTGTTAGTGAAATAAACAAAAAAAATCATGTTATTAACTTTGCAAATGAAGCTAGATTTATTTAGTTTTAAAGAAAATATATATGCCTATGTTATTTATTTACCATGGATTCAAGAGAAAGAAATATATATGTTTCTAGCTTACTAGTTCTTTTATCTTAATCACTGTCAGAGAAAATACAGTTGTCTTTTTAATTACCAGAGATATATTTGATATATATATGTATGTATTATTATATCTATTAAGCAATACTTGAGATAAAGTAAAGTATCAAAGTTTATAAAAATAGAAATCACGCCGATAAAAAGGTAGTGAGTTTTTTTTAAGAATGGAGTTAAGGTTGTGGATCCTCGTGGGCTCTGCTATGGCAGAGTTGAGGGGAGAGGGACGGTCACGGGAGGGAGCCCCGCCCCTGGCCGAGGGCAGACTGAGTTACGTGGTTCTTTGGGAGCCCCACACTGCCCTTTGTGCCTTTTCCGTTTGGGGTAAAACCCCTGCGCTTTTACCGTTCGCTGTGTAACCCTTGAAAACACCTTTGTTATTTGTTCTTACCCTCTGTAGTTTACATTAAACACATTCTCTTAAAATTGCGTTCAACCTTTCATTATCCTAAAACCCTATGCGGTTCTCTCTCTCTCTCTCTCTATATAGACACTCTATCATCTTATACATCCACCATGTATGCTTTCTTGCATATACTGTGACAAACATATTTGTTTATATATTTTATTTTAACAATAACCCTAGCAGTGGTGTATATATACATTACATACTGTGTATTTTGAAATTTTAATGCTTTGTGTAGTTTTTTTTGAGAAGATAAATTAAAACTAGAGAGCTGGTTTTGGGAACCAAAAAAAAAACTAGTTGCTTTTGTTACATTTAAACTATAGTTTTTGTAGTTTTATAAACTCAAGAGAATATTAGAAAAATAGAAAAATTGTAGGAACCTATATGAATATTAGAGAAAGTATACATATTTAGAAACTTGTACATTCAATGAGAAAGTGTTAGAAAATAAAATATAGATTGGAAAACAAATAAATCAACCCGTGGAGAAACATGGAAATAAATAAGTTAGAAAACATTCAACTTCTTCATTGGGGAAAATACCTTCCACTTGGGAAGGTACTTTCCCACTTCTCTCACCACTTGGAAATCTACACCAAATAGAAAACCGAATTAGTTGTGAGCAAATAGGGTTTTTATCATATATTTATAGATGCCTTCTAGGGTTTGGTGCCCTAGAGTTTAGAAGGATGTTTTGCAACTTAAACTTAGATTAATTATATTAAACCCACTTAGTGAGTGGGAGAGCTTTTCTGGACCTCGTGTGGGGGTGTTTTAATGCCTTTTAATTAATTTCATCATTTGATCCTTTGGAGGAAATGCTTTTAAGTTTATTATTTAAATTTTTAATGCATGATATTTGTCCTTTTAACCCTTTTTAAACTCTTTTATCAAAGTGAGTGAATTAAATGTTTAGATTTAATTAAATGAACCCTATTGTCGTCATGTGAAAGTTGTTAGTTTAATGTTGGAATATTGATGCAATTAATTTAGTTATTTTTATTTAACCGATTTTTTTTTTGTAAAAGAATTTAGTGATTATTGGTTAAATGTATTTAATGTTTGTTTTAAATTTTTAAAAAAGGTTAGTGAATGTTTTAATTTTAATTTAATTTTCTCTCCTCACATAGCTGATGAGATGGTGTTATGCTGTCGAATTTTTTTGCCTACGCTAGAGATAGCATTATTTAAATAATTTGATCCTTGTTTTACCTAATCGTTTTAATTAATTGTTGTTGCATTAATTAATGGTGTAGTTGATATATTTAATGTTTTATTAAAGTTAGTAGTTGTTCTCAGGTTAGATTTCGATTCATATCAAAATCATTCCGCCTCACCTAGTAAACCCTAGGGTTGGATTTCAAAAACAGAAACCAACCCTCGTAGCATCGCTCCTCACGGCACACACCCCCTTAGTGGCTATTGTCTCATAGGGATTGCAAAATGAGTTTCGCATTATCCTGGTTGTGATTGACTTCCCTGCCTTTGGGTGACATGCCTAATGTTGGTTGCGGATGCAACTATGTTACTTGCGAGTGTCACCGAGTGCACTTGATGCATGCGAGGGGGTTTTAGAGTCAAACGGGAAAAGTTTTTGATAACTCATGTCATGACCACATGACAAATGTGGTCATGACATGTGGTTATCAGGTCATAACCACATGGCAAATGTGGGCATGACAATTGGTATCAGAGCCCATGTTTCAAACACTAGGATATCTGGGTGTGTATATTTGTTGAGTTGGGCCGATGGTAGATCATGCATACTTGTTTTACGTGTCTAACTCTAGCTTGTGTAGCAATAAGTTCATAAGACACCGTGCATGGGTATGACTTGATTCCCTTGATTTTGCTTCCATTAACCCCCATGTATGACTTGGTGTCGTAGGTACTTAGGGAGTGTACTCTTGATGAATAGGGTATTTGAATGACCATGCAAGTCCTAAATTCAAGAGTTAGTCAACTCCTTGATCTAATGTTATCCTAAAAGGATGTTATTGGTCGAGTTCTGCTAAGTGTTTCGTTCTAGCTAAACCTTGCTCCTTGTCCTAGTTGATGGTGCTTTTTGATCCTTCTTTAGGGGTGTATCAACCTGTTGTGGGTTGCACCCTTGGAAAGGTGTTATTGTGGTAAATTTTTTCTCTTTTGGCTACCTTGTAGGTTTTCTCTAGTGAGTGTTGAGTGGCACATTGTAAGTCATGAGTGCCATTGTGTCATTTGGGGCTTGCCCCTTTTTGAGAATGTTGAGTTGTGTTTATCCTACCATATTAGAGGAAATAAATGTATTAAAGTGGCACGCTAATCTTGGACAAAGACTTACGTACCCTATTCCATTATTCTTCACCTTGTGTCACTTAGTTAACCTTTGTATCATGTGGTAAGTGAAAGGAAGCTAGGTGTGCGAAAAACACTTCCTACACTAATTTATTGAGGAGAGGGCTATGCAAGTTCAACTTTATCCTAACTATTACAGCAATGTTAAACCATTAACATGAGATATTGCAGCAAAACACAAGAACCAGAAAGTAGACAGAAGAAGAGAGACAAAGATTTATGGTGGGGAAAACCCTTATCGGGTGAAAAACCCCACACTTAGAAACTTGCACAATGTATTAACAAATCTGAAAGAATGTTTACAATACACTTGCAATGCAAGCTTCAATGGTCTTCGACACTCGTGTCTAGAGTCAATCTGGTAGCATAACAGTACTTGCAAACCTGTGATACAAACTCCATCTCCAAGCACCTGTATATAAAGAAAATACAAGGCAATATTGGACCTATCTTGGAATGGGCGTCCAGTATGGCATCTTGGACCAAAACCCATGCCTAGGGACACTTGGTCAACATTGTAGAATGTGTCTGACACTTGTCCACAACTCCCATCCCAAAGAGGTCACCTATTTCTAAAATGGGCTATGACAGATGCTCTTACGACACTTACGACCGTCATAGAATCTGTCATAGCGGTTACAACTTACAACTATAAGAGAATCTATCATACACATGCTATAAATAACATATTCTCTTACAACACATCATATTCCACCTTGGGGCACCCAAATATGCCTAATTCAAAGATGCTACATGACACATGTCATTGCCTGTCTTACAACCTTCTATTCTCGACTCTTACATGTCATAGATTCGTCATAGGAATCTGTCATAACCGTTTCGGTCAAACATTCCTTACACAACATAGAAGATGCTGCCACATGGCAGAATATTCCTACCACTAAGTGGGATGCCTATCTTCTCATGTGAGGACAAAATAACAAGTTGTCATAATCCATGTAGGATTGACACATCATCGTGCCACATCCCACAATATGACAAAGTGAAATTTCCAATTATTTACAACATAGGCAATTGAATAATAAATACAAACATTACAAATGCAGAGAATTACCAAGGTTGAGACACCTTAATTCCCAACATTCTCCCACTTGTCGAACACCTTGTAAGAGCCAATAGAAAAATAGGATTTAACTGCTATAGGCCGAGACGCTGATAGACTCTGAACACCATCTGAACTTCTCTGTGCCCACTGGTTTCGTCAATGCATCTGCAACATTCTTCAAAGTATCTACCTTCTCCAAATTTACCTTTCCATCCTCAACCATGTCCCTCACGAAGTGAAACTGAACATCAATGTGCTTGGTTCTAGCATGGAAAGTTAGATTCTTTGCAAGGCAAATTGCACTCTGACTATCACAACTGATCATGATCTGACCTACATCAACACCAATATCTGAACACAATCTCTTAAGCCAAATGGCTTCCTTACAAGCATGAGTTTCTGCCATATACTCAGCTTCTGTCATAGACAAAGCAACAATAGGTTTTCGCTTACTCATCCAACTAATAGCACCACCAAACAGTGTAAAAACATAAGCACTGGTGGATCTCCTGCTATTAATGTCACCTGCCCAATCTGAATCCACAAATCCATGAATATCAACAAAATGCGGAGGTCTTGAAACATTACCATGATAGCAAATGGAATACTCAGAAGTACCCCTCAAATATTTGAACACTCACTTAACTGCATCCCAATGAACCCGTCCAGGATTAGCCATAAATTGACTAAGGACTCCCACTGCTTGGGCAATGTCTGGTCTTGTGCAAACCATAGCATACATCAAACTGCCACCAACACTAGCATAAGGTACTTTGCTCATGTCCTCCACCTCACTAGGAGATTTTGGACAATCCTCAATAGACAACTTTGTCCCCAAAGAAATAGGAACACACAATGGTCTACAATCTGCCATGCTAAATCTGTCCAACACAGACTTCATATACTTACTCTGGCTTAACCAAAGTTTTCTATTGGTTCTATCTCTTCTGATTTCCATTCCTAGAATGTACTTGGCTGCCCCTAAATCTTTCATTTCAAACTGAGATGATAACTGAGATTTAAAATCAGAAATCATATTCTTACCCTTCCCAATGAGCAACATATCATCAACATATAGTGTAACAATGAGAATACGATCACCATCAAATTTATAATACACACAGTGATCTAATTTCTATCTCACAAATCCAATTGACAACACAAAGGCATCAAACTTCAAGTATGATCTCCTAGGGGATTGTTTCAAACCATACAAAGACTTCTTAAGTTTGCAAACTAAATTTTCTTTACCTTTCACCATGTAATGCTCTGGCTGTGACATGTAGATCTCTTCCTCCAAGTCACCATGAAGAAAAGTTGTCTTCACATCCATCTGTTCTACCTCCAAGTCATAAGTTGCTGCGAGTGACAATAGGAATCGAATGGATGTCAGCTTTGCAACGGGAGAGAAGATCTCACCATAATCTATACCCTCCACTTGTGAATACCCCTTCACAACCAATCTGGCCTTATACTTCTCAATACTGCCATCTGCACCAATCTTCTTCTTGAACACCCATTTGCATCCAACAAGTTTCTGTCCAAGAGGCAAAGGCACCAAGTCCCAAGTTTAATTCTTTTCCAAAGAAGCCATTTCTTCCTCCATGGCCTCATTCTAGGAACCTGCATCCTTCATATCCAAAGCCTCTGATACAGTTCTAGGTTCATCAGTGTTAGTGATTAAAGCATAAGCACAACTAGAATCAAGCAATGTAAAACCAAACCTTTCAGGTTGCTTTTGCCTTTGATTGAAGAGGGTCTTCGATCAAAGGAATTATTTTATTGTTTTTTATAAAATAGGTTAAAACTCTCAAATAACTGTTTTTTGTCATTTGAGATCACAATAGTGAAAGGCACCCACGGATGAAGGCGACAGGGAACCTGGACGAAGGCAACAGGGAACCCGGACGAAGGTGACAGGTTCAAAGGGGACAAGTGGGAGCTCTACGACAGGCGAAGACCCCACATCAGCATACACATCGAGCAGGCACAGGTGCATAAATTTGCCACCATTTCTATGTATATGCAAGTTTTGTTTGAAATGGATGCTTGCCCTGAACTCATACATATATGCTTGCCAACATTTCAAGGCCCCATATGCTTGCCAACAGGGGCTTCTATTAGAAAAAAATGTTGTTCCATTACCTGGTCAATAAAATATAGAAAATTTACTACTATCAAACCCTAGTTTGGCAAACTAGGGTTTGTCATTGTAGTTAATAAAATATAGAAAAATTCAATAAAATGCAAGAACTTTGCTTGAGACAGTTAAACAACTAGATTAAACCCTAGTTTGGAAAACTAGGGTTTGTCATTACAATTAATAAGAAAATTCCATAAAAAACAAATAATTTGCTTGAGACAATGAAAGAACTATCAAACCCTAGTTTCAAAAGAAATTAGGGTGAAACTAAATTCATCTTGTCAAATTTCAAAAGATGAATTTAGTTTCACCCTAATTTGACAAACCCTAAACTAGGGTTTGTCAAACACTAGTTTGACAAACTAGGACCGTTTATAGCCACACAACCAATCTCTCTTTTTGCACTTGAAGGCAAAGAACTAGTTCAAAATTTGTAACTAATGTATGCAATTTAGATGTATCATATTCAGTTTAATATGTGCTAGGTATCAAAATCCCTTATCTTATTTTAATTATTTCATGTTATATGACAATAGAAATCCATTGATGGCACTTGCTAAAAATAATTTAAAGATATATATAAATCCATTTCCAAAAAATTCTAACATGTAGACATGCAATTGTTATTAATAACATATGAACATTTAGATGACACCATCTTACTTATTAGTGAGTTTAGATTATACTTAAGTGGTAAAGATTTGTAATGTTTTGATGCATCTTGTTTGCTTTACACTTCCTTCACAAAGTTGGCTCATGCTTTCATATATGGACAAAACATTTCTCTCATAATTTATCTTTTGATCCTTGTTCTCCTACTTCCCATATGGCTTATACATATACTAAACCTACTTTTCATCACGTACATGGATATTCTAAGCATAGAGGCATTGCATTGATACATAAAGTTCAAGAAATTATAAACAAATAGAAGATAAACATTACACATACTCATGAGCACAAAAATCCCTCACTTGATAAGATGAATCATGGAAAAACAAGTCACATGAATGTCAAGATCCTATTCTTGTTCACCATAACCCACACTATATTGAGGTTACATGACATAAAATAGAAACCACCCAATATGAGAGATGAATTCATTGCTTACACATACTTCTTATTACTCACCATATTTTGTGCTTTTTGCTTTCCTTTTTCTTGGATTTATGTTTATGTCCATGTTCCTAGTTAGCATGCATGGATGACACAAAGAAACCTTTATTGGTGCATGTGTTGACAATAGTGGCTTTGAACATCTGTCAAGTGTTGTTCATGTAACTTCTTCCTTGTGCTTTATATCATTTTTATTTGATTCTTTTTTATTATGTTAACACTTAACATATGTTATGATCCCCTCACCTATTGATCCATTTACCTTGTGTGTCCATATATTTTGGCCTTTTTATTACGACTTGTTTGTTCTAATTTTTACACTCATCTCACCTTCCATATTTCGTTTCATTCTTATCTTCCCCAGTTGGGGGGGATCTTGGTTTCCATTTTCCTTGCTTGACATATTTCCTTCTATTCTTGTTTACATACACTTTACTCACCTTTGCCTTTTTTCTTTTATTTCCCACTTGTGTTGCTCACTTGCCTTTGCTTATCTTTTGCTTCCATGTCCTTTCCTATTTTTATTGAATGTTACTTCTTGCCTTGTATTTTATGCCCATGGCCATGTGTGTTCCTTAGTCTTTTACTATTGCTTATGTCTTGTTGATCTTATATTTTTATATATATCTTGTTTATTAGAGCCTTTACAAGTTGATCTTCGATTGTTATATCACACTCCTAGAGTCACTTATTGAGCTTACCTTGTTTTATCTAAAACTTACACTTTGATCCTATATTTCCATACCATGATTTTAAATCTTACATGTATTGAGCCTACATTGACATATCACATTTTTAGAATTACCACATTATATCAGGGGCATATAATTTGCCTTCCCCCAACATATTGTACTCTTATTGCCACATAATTTACAATAGGGACATCATGTTTTCCCTCCTTTCACATCTTACATGTCTTTATTGAGCTATATATTTATATCATGGTGTAATGTCCCCTTTTTAGCTGATGTTGTTTACGGATGGTTTAGCCTATTCCTGACCCTCGTAGGCTAATGTACATGGTTAGGGGGTCTTCTTGAGGCAGTCACCTAGTCGATGGTTGGTTTCTTGGATTCAGTTGGATGGGCAAAATAAGGGAGATTATAATTAAATTAATTATTTGTAAGGTTATTAAATAAATAAATATTATAAAGTGACCTTATATTTAATTAATTTAATAAAGTGACTTAAATAAATATAATTACATAAAGTCACTAAAATAAAATAATATTATTTTTCTAGAAGCTTCTTGACGTGGGATTGAAAAAGTATAAAGGAAGGGGCAAGGCAAGCTTCCAGGCATCCGATTATTGACATTTGCATTTGATGAGTTTTGTGGAGCCAAGGGTTTCTACATATTTGGTCTTTGGGAACGGAAACTCCCATAGATTAGCATAACTGAGGTGGTGAAATATCCTCCGAAGGGTTGCAAATTGGAAGGGATACTTCAGTCCTTTCATTTGTGCTTAAATCTGTAGTATTAACTAAGGGTTTGGAGGTATCAATTTGCATACCAGAAGTTTTTCTATTGGCTACTACAGTGTTTTGCTACAGTACGCTACTTAGTTTTTGCTACAGTATGCTACAGTGTTTTTGCTATAGTACGCTACAGTGTTTTTGCTACAGTAGCGCTACAGTGTCGCGCTATAGTGTTTTGCTACAGTACGCTACAGTGATTGCTACAGTGCGATGAACAGTAACACTACAATACAGGGCAGCTAGGAGAAGGTTTCAATTTGGGTTTGGACAAGACTTCTTTTCTTGATTGATGAGAAGGATGGGTGCTACACTTGAGAGGCATGATTGGGGCTTGAGAGGGATGTTTATGAGCTGTTTAGAGGCTGCCATTCCTTCATCTTCGTCATTGATTCACAGCAGCTTACATTTCCAGGTTCTTTCATGAGTTAGCATATTTATATCAGCATTGCTTCATAGTTGTCATTTGTTCTTAGATTTTAGGAGTTGCATAAAATTGTAAAGCCAAGAGTCTTGGCCATTCATATCAGCATTGTATTAGACAATATATCTCAATAAATGAATGACAAGTTGTAGGCCATCTATTTGATGTAATGTGCATATTAATATCCTTCATGATTAGCATAATAGTATGCATGCCAAGTGTTTGACAAAATGTCAATTGGCTGAAAATACCAAAAAGAAATCATATATGCATTTAGATTAATGCTTAGACATTGTAGTTTAGATTTATGAGCATTTAGAGTACTCAGCTATCATTATCAAGCAAAAAAATATCAGACTGAAAACACATACCAGCAAGCATTGGGTTTACATCAGAAGTGTTTGACAATATTCCTTGAGGTTCAAATCAGAAAAATAAGGTCTGAAATAGCAAGGGATATTACAGTGGTATCAGAGCTTTTGTCCTGCCATCTTGTTGGGTAGATTGGACATTGAATCAGCTAGTTAATCATGGTTACTTCAAGTACTCAGAAGCAGTGGGACAGGAATATGGAGAAGCTTAAACAAAGTTTGAATAAGTTAGATGAAAACTAGAAGAGGATGAATGAATGGTTTTCACACCCTGCAAACATAGACAAAGCAGCTCGGTTTATGGCATCCATTTTTAAGGGGTCTACATCACAAAACAAAAAGGAGGAACAAAAGGTCTCTATAGGTGAAATATCTAGAAACCTCTACAATGAATTTTCAGCAGTTAGTGACCAGCATGCAGCTGATCCTATGGAGAACAGAATGGACAAAGGTGATGAGCAGGAGATGCCTTCTTTTGGGTTACAGGTTTCATCTTCTCTTCAGGAGGATAGCAATGGTATGGATTCTTTTAATGATTCCTTTGGGGCTGATGATAAATGCACTCACGAAAATTTAGTGGGAAAAGTAACAGGTGAAGTGCGGACCGGTAGTATTGAGCTCGAGTCTATTTCAGTTGATCTTCACCCAGTTGATGTTACAGAAGATAGAGAGGAAGAAACAGTGGATCCTACAGGACAGGGTTGCACGAGTCTCCTAGTTGGTGACATGGAGGTTATGATTGGGGACTCTTTCGATAGTCCTAAGAGTGATCTTACCTCTCTGCATGAGGTTATCGATTCATCATCCATTGAGTCTATTTTTTGGAGGGATGATGAGGAGTTTGGGTTGGGAACTACTGCTGCTCTAGTTCCAAACCAGCATGAGGACACTTCAGAAGAATATTTTGATGAGAGTCAAGCTCTCCATTGGCAGCCCACAACTTCAACTAATGAATTTTCCTTGGTCCCTAAGTCTGATTTGGAGAACCAACTAAAGGTTGGTGAAGATAAGATTGTTACAGCACTGTCCCATTTTGATCATGCCCACAAGATGGTGGAAATTCAGCTATGGAAGGTCCAGCTTGAGGGGAGACACAGAAGTGTTGAAGAGGCTTCATCAATCTCTGATTTGCAAGCGTTTAAGATAGCCATGGAGATTATGAAAAATAACTATTTAACTCTTCTTTTCGATAGAGATCACCTACTTGAATTGGGTGTCATATATTTAGATGCATTGAAGAGGAAAGAGGAAGAGATTGATCAACTCACCACGGAGCTAGTGAAGACTAGAAAATCTTTGGAAGACTCTCAAATAGATCTCCTTATGGCGGAAAATCAGATTGAGGAGTTGAATGTGGAATTGAGTTTGGCTCATGCTTCACCAAAGAAATTAGAAAATTAGTCTTCTATTGCAGCCTCTTTGGATGGGCAAGAAGCTTGTGTTGTGCATATGATTGAGGGACATAGAAATGAGGGAAAAGAAGAGCAAGTGATGGGTGAAGACAAACCAGTTACATTAGAGCAGCTACATGAAGATAAGGTTTCTTGTGATGCTTCATTAGGTGAGTCTAGCATTGCTTCATCCTATCATGGTAAAGAATCAGATGGTGCTTCCATGAATGTTATTCATACATATGAAAGTCCATTGAAGGTCCAAGATATTAAGGTGTATGTGAAAGTTGATCCTTTGCTTAGTGGAGCAGCCACTAGTGTTTTGAATACACGTGATGAAGGAGACATTTTACAATGGCATGATGTCATCACTGATTTGTTTGAGGACAGTAGCACTATGTTCCATCATTCTCGTGAGATAGGAGCTTGTGATCATGAGAAAGCCAATGATATGATATCACCCATTGATGGCAGCCCTACACCATTTGGTAGACATGAAGATATCAAGGATAAGAGGATTGATTTTGTATATTTTGGCATCGAAGAGGTAAAGAAGTCCAAAAAGATTAATGAAGAATGGATGCAAAAAGTCAAAGAGGCTAGATTAGTGGCTGCCAATGCAAGACAACATCTTCAAAAAGTGAAAGAAAAGATCAATCTCATCAACATAGCAAGACAAAAAAGGATAGATAACATTGGAAGACTCTTTATTCAACTACGGGATGAATCTGCAAATACACTTGATTCCCCTAAGGTTAGTTCCATGTCAGGTGATAGAAAGCAGGACTATGATGGTCAACTATTGACGGAGGTTGGTGCTTTTTACCATGACTACATAGTGAGGAGAGTTCAACACCTTTCTTTTAGTTCACATGCAGAGGATTGGTCGATGCATCGATGTGGATTGATGGGGGGCTTATACCATCCATTGTGGGATGAAGAGTTGCCATCTACAGAAGATGGAACTAGAGCCTACAAGTACCCGACTCAGTTGTGTATGAGGGATTACTTGCAGGGACAGCAGTCAGTTATCCATCATGCTATTATGTATCTGACAAGGTTTGCTACTTCTATGTCACAGAGATTTCACACAGATACATGGTTACAGGATGATTATGGGGACAATACGTATGATGGCTTGGTTAGTCAGCACATCCATAGGAATTGGGCAAAGGATAGAGGTTGTGCTTTCATGCTTGCTAGGTAGTTGTATGGTGCACTCGTGAGGGAAGAGGCACAAATATCCACTTCTGTTGATGCTGAGAGGGATCAACCCTCCACATTTGCATTGATTAGTGCAACTGGCTTTATGAGTTGGTGTCAGGAGTACTCTTCTTCTAGCCTTGGTAGTTGGAGTATTGTGGGGACACCAACATTTGCAGATGAGTTGCGAGATACTCATCTTTTCTGACAGTTGTTTGGGTCCGTAACCCACAGGTCTCAGTATCAGGGAGCAGCCTCTTGGCAGATTAGTGATTCAGTTGCAGACAGTATGGTGCAGCAGGTGCCACCAGTTGTCATTGGTAGTGGATTGTTGATTCTGTTTTGGGATCCTGGTGGTGACGTGTTTGATTTATCACTCTATTGTGGTCCTGATGAGGTGTTCTACCACTCTTGGTGCTATGTCAGTGGTTTATGTAGAATGGTGCAGTGGAAGTCAACAAGTGCGCTTTGTGACAGACTTCCAGTTTGGCACTGGGACCTAGGGATTGACATCAGAAGTGATATGTGTATTTCAGCTGCAGAATTGCACAGTTTACTGAGTTTTGGCAGGTTCTATGGCTGCAGTTGTTTTCAACAAGATTCTGATGTAGTTCCTTACAGATTCATTTGGGATCCGGGCATTAGTTGTGAGATACTCTCCAGTATGTTGAGAAATCCTTTGTGTGCATTAGGGTTCTAATCAGGGTTCACTGTTGAGTTTTGCAGCATGTATATGAGGGTGATTACTTGCAGTTGCACTTTTGATCTTTATGTACATGATCTATTTTAGACGCATAGCTCAGTTGCGTATATGCTAGATAGTGTGTATGACAGCTTAGCTTGCGCAGTTATGGGAAGCAAACATTGTTGGTATTCAGAGTTGCTTCCACTTAATGCTTATGCTCTTGCGACATCTGGCGTTGGGGTTGATTTGATTCAGCAGGTTCAGTCAGTTGTGCTAGTGCTGGTGTTACAGGAGCTCTTTGGTGACATCAGGGACATTACACAGATCCTCCCTTGGGATCCAGGTTGGGAGAATTGTCTTTGTAGCCAAGATTGCTTGGGGACAAGCAATTTCAAGGAGGGCGGACTGTAATGTCCCCTTTTTAGCTGATGTTGTTTATGGATGGTTTAGCCTATTCCTGACCCTCGTAGGCTAATGTACATGGTTAGGGGGTCTTCTTGAGGTAGTCACCTAGTCGATGGTTGGTTTCTTGGATTCAGTTGGATGGGCAAAATAAGGGAGATTATAATTAAATTAATTATTTGTAAGGTTATTAAATAAATAAATATTATAAAGTGACCTTATATTTAATTAATTTAATAAAGTGACTTAAATAAATATAATTACATAAAGTCACTAAAATAAAATAATATTATTTTTCTAGAAGCTTCTTGATGTGGGATTGAAAAAGTATAAAGGAAGGGGCAAGGCAAGCTTCCAGGCATCCGATTATTGACATTTGCATTTGATGAGTTTTGTGGAGCCAAGAGTTTCTACATATTTGGTCTTTGGGAACGGAAACTCCTATAGATTAGCATAACTGAGGTGGTGAAATATCCTCCGAAGGGTTGCAAATTGGAAGGGATACTTCAGTCCTTTCATTTGTGCTTAAATCTGTAGTATTAACTAAGGGTTTGGAGGTATCAATTTGCATATCAGAAGTTTTTCTATTGGCTGCTACAGTGTTTTGCTACAGTACGCTACAGTGTTTTTGCTATAGTACGCTACAGTGTTTACTACAGTAGCGCTACAGTGTTTTGCTACAGTACGCTATAGTGATTGCTACAGTGCCATGAACAGTAACACTACAGTACAGGGCAGCTAGGAGAAGGTTTCAATTTGGGTTTGGACAAGACTTCTTTTCTTGATTGATGAGAAGGATGGGTGCTACACTTGAGAGGCACGATTGGGGCTTGAGAGGGATGTTTATGAGCTGTTTTGAGGCTGCCATTCCTTCATCTTCGTCATTGATTCACAGCAGCTTACATTTCCAGGTTCTTTCATGAGTTAGCATATTTATATCAGCATTGCTTCATAGTTGTCATTTGTTCTTAGATTTTAGGAGTTGCATAAAATTGTAAAGCCAAGAGTCTTGGCCATTCATATCAGCATTGTATTAGACAATATATCTCAATAAATGAGTGACAAGTTGTAGGCCATCTATTTGATGTAATGTGCATATTAATATCCTTCATGATTAGCATAATAGTATGCATGCCAAGTGTTTGACAAAATGTCAATTGGCTGAAAATACCAAAAAGAAATCATATATGCATTTAGATTAATGCTTAGACATTGTAGTTTAGATTTATGAGCATTCAGAGTACTCAGCTATCATTATCAAGCAAAAAAATATCAGACTGAAAACACAGACCAGCAAGCATTGGGTTTACATCAGAAGTGTTTGACAATATTCCTTGAGGTTCAAATCAGAAAAATAAGGTCTGAAATAGCAAGGGATATTACACATGGACATCTTATCTCCCCACTCACAACCTAGTTAAATGATAAGGTTCATTATTTAGGGTATATGGTTTAAGTTTCACATGTTGAAGGTTTTGCTTACGATGTTTAGTTAGTTAGAGAGAGAGAGATGACGTTAGGGAGAGAGAGAGAGAGTTCATGCATTCAAATTTTAAATATCAACTAATATGATTTGTGTCATAGTTGACATGATCTTAAATTAGGTAATACCCTCCTTAACCTTTGTGTTTTCTTACTTTAATAAATTCAACCTCTATGTGATCCATCTCCTTTTATATTGGATCCTCCTTGTTAGGATTCTTTTTGGGTGTGATTGGATTCCTTCCCTTGCCTCTTGTTGAATCCCTAATCATGATGTCACCAAAGTAATTTTCACAATAACTTAAACAAATCAAAATAATTTGAAATTTTTAGTGTAACTTACCTGAGTCTAGACTCCACTTTGTTGAAAACATCTCCAAGAAATTTGTTATTTTGTAGCCTTAGAATTAAATTGGGTGAAAACCATAATTTTGTGATAACTCCTTAAAATTTTCTCCCAATCTCAAATCTAAACTATAGTTGACGCAATGTGCCTTGTATCAACCCTCCAGATTTTAGAAAAATATTGTCATTTTGTAGCTTTGGGAGAGAATTTGATGAAAACCTTAATTTTTTAATAACTTATTCTAAAATTATCTAAATGAACTCAAATCTATATCATAGTTGCTTCAATGCTTCCTTGACTACCCCTCCAAATTTTAGGAAAAAATTCACAAAATTGTGAGAGACATGCTTTACAATATAATCTCTTAAATAAAAAAAATTATCTTGTCCTTTCCTTTCAAATGTCATTCTTTCATACCACTTGTAATTAAATTAATTATACAAGAGAAGAATTTAATAGGAAATATGTTGCAAATGCTTAATAACTATAAGCCACTTGGAGGAGGAAAACCTCCAAAAGTCTTTAATAAGAATAGAATTCACAATATGATATTAACTACCACTCACTACCTCTTATATATATAGGTATCATTATATATTATTATCACTCTAATCATAATGAGGCTAACTTAACATACTAATATTATACCTAGGAACTCATAAATGACTCAATTAAGGATTATGTGATCCCTAGTAGAGTATCACATATTCCAATACAATCAATAGGTTAAGGGCATAACACCATCCTTATTTTAATTTTCTCCTTTTGTATTTTATCTTTTGTAACTTATTTGATATTGAGATAGTTATAAGGAGTCTAGTGAAAATACTAATTTCAACTTGAATTTATTGCAAATATTTCAAGAAATGTTTGAATCAATTGAAAATCTTTTAACAAATTTTAATTAAAACATAAAATAACAGAGTTTGGTTTTTAAGGTAATGTTGTTTCACATGTTAAAACTTAAGAACATTTATGTAATCTAAATGAGTTTAAGATCATGTATAAGGTAATTTATGAACATTTATTCAATTATGTAAGCAATCACCAAGTCATTTTTGGGATAGCAAATTGGAAAACCAATAGCCTTGTGGGTATTGACATGTAACTCCCATAGAAAATATATCATTAAATCATACCCTAATGGGAATATGAGCCTTGGAAGGTCTTTGCCTTTTCAAGAGATTTATTATACTCACTAAGTTTGTGTTCCAAAAGGCTCATCAACAATTTATCTCTAGAAGGAGGGCACCCCATTTATATTCAATACAACACCAACAATTGTACAGTAGGACCTCACAAGAACACATTAGAGTATTAAAATAACTCTAGGTTTATTATGTGTCATTCATGAGGATGTAGCTTGTAGGTTATTCACATTCACCTTAGAGGATGAGGCCCATATTTGGTATCTCAACCTGTCACCTAATTCAATAAAGTCTAGGGTTGCATTACAAAGTGCCTTTGTAACATAATTTAGAGAAACCATTGACCTAAAAGAGGCTTCACAATGATTTTCATGTGTGAGATGTGAGCCTAATGAATTCATATATTTTAATCTCAAATTTCAATAAATGTTCAATAGGATTGTATGTTCCTTTGTTTTGACTGATTTATTCATTTCACATTCATATTTCATACGTTAGATCCCTTGAATTTTATATTGTTGAAGCAAGAACAAGGAGTAGCCACCCTTGCATATGCTTAAATAGAGAGGCTATTACTTTTGGTCAAATTATTACTTAGGTAAATGGTATAATATATTCTTTAACTTTTAATCAAATTCACTTTAGTAACCACCCCTTTAAATGTTGAGTATATAGTGAATTTGATTAAAAGTTAAAGAATATATTATACCATTTACCTAATCGACTAATGTATGCACTAACTCCATATGTTCCTCCTATATAATATATTCTTTAACTTTTAATCAAATTCACTTTAGTAACCACTAATGTATGCAACATCTATATATAATCACATACAAATTAGGACTAACAAAACTAAAATAAATAAGTTGGTGTAGAATCATTTGTTGACTTGATTAGTGAGAAAACTATGTCAAATGTATATCAGAGTGCAAAGATTCATCTCCATAAGAAAATAGGGGTATACACACATTTTTAAAATGATGGTGTAGAAGAGGTAATCCTTGGTCCCTTAGATTCAACACAGTCTAGATGCATGTAAAATTAAATTGTTTAAAATAGACAATTATGTGTTTCAAATTATACAAACTTACAAAACCTTATTTATACTGAGCTATAGTTGTATTAGGATGGCCATGTTTAACTAATTCTCTACAAGATGACTGATATGTCTCACTAACACCAATGATAACTAGTGCCTACTTTGGAAGTTGTGGAATAACATGTCAACATACACACCTACATTAGAGAAGAAATTATATGTTGATATAGGTGAGTGCAACACAACATCCCTATCTACTCTGATGTAGGACGTGTATATTGATACATTTGTTCCATAGTCCAAAGTAGACACTATATCACATGTTATGATGTTGGTGAGACATATCAGTCATCAAGTGTAGAGAATTGGTTCAACATGGCCATCCTAATGCAACTATCTAGAGGTATAAATAAGGTTTTGTACAAGTACATATTTAAAAAAAAAATAGTAGATGACAGTCTACACATAAAATTAAATTGTTTGAAATAGACAATTATGTGTTGAATTATACTTACAATTTAACCTTATTTATACGGAGCTATAGTTGCATTAGGATGGCCATGTTGAACCAATTCTCTACAAGATGACTGATATGTCGCACCAACATCAGTGATAACTAGTGTCTACTTTGGAAGTTGTGTCCACAACATCAACATACACACCTGCATGAGAGAAGAAATTGTATGTTGATAGGTGAGCTTAAATCACCAGGGATAAGCGAGCTCAACAAGTCAGAAGCAGGAAATTGTATACATTGATAGGCTCAAGCATGTAACACAACATCCCTATCTACTTTGATGTAGGTGTGTATGTCAAGATACATTTGTTCCACAACTTCCAAAGTAGACACTAGATCAATGATGTTGGTGAGACATATCAGGACCATCAAGTGTAGAGAATTGATTCAACATGGCCATCCTAATGCAACTATAGAGACCTATAAATAACCTGTTAAATGTAAGTCTAATAATTCAAGTGACATACATCTATTTTGAAAACAATTTAATTTTATGTGTAGACCAGGTACATCATCTACTAATCAAAAGAGATATAAGGGGCATGCTAATCAAAAGAGAAGATAAAGTGAATGATTTGGCTCATCCTGAACTTCCTATCATTATTGTGGGAAGCAGTACTTACTTGATTTAACCTTATTTATACGGAGCTATAGTTGCATTAGGATGGCCATGTTGAACCAATTCTCTACAAGATGAGTGATATGTCTCACCAACATCAGTGATAACTAGTGTCTACTTTGGAAGTTGTGGAACAACATCAACATACACACCTACATGAGAGAAGAAATTATATGTTGATAAGCAAGCTTAAATCACTAGCGATAAGCGAACTCAACAAGTCAGAAGAAAGAAATTGTATATCATCAAGATAGGCTCGAGCATGTAACACATCCCTATCTACTTTGATGTAGGTGTGTATGTTGATATATTTGTTCCACAACTTCCAAAGTAGACACTAGATCAATGATGTTGGCGAGACATATCAGGACCATTAAGTGTAGAGAATTGGTTCAACATGGCCATCCTAATGCAACTATAGAGACCTATAAATAAGGTTAAATTGTAAGTATTGCTTCCCACAATAATGATAGGAAGTTCATGACTCCAAATCATTCACTTTATCTTCTCTTTTAATTAGCAGTGATCTTGAGTATCTGTTCAGCTTGAATTTCATCTTGTGATCAACAAGGCTCCATCATTCTTTCCTTCTTCAAGCTGTCCTTTAAGTTATTGCACTTGCTTTTCATGTTATCACTTACATTTCAAACATGTAAATTTTAATTTTTTTCACTTAGTGAACTAGAATGTATGTTCTTGGCTTCCAGATGTTACATTTAAAAATTAATTTAGATACATAGTACGTTAGATGTGCACACATGTACATTGGAATTTAAGTAATTTATTTTTGTTCACAAAATTTACGTCGATATATATATCATGGCACATGCACCATCACCTGGACCTGGACCTTCTATATTTATGCATACAGATACTGAGATTCAGAAATTGACAGGTGTTCTTTTTGACCCCAACACAACATGGGTTTATAGGGACACATGTCAATCAATTTTATCTATCTTGCAGTGCATTAGACAAAGTCTAGGAGATACTCATGCTTATTCGGGTGATACTCTTGCTGCTATTCTTGCCCAGATGCGGCAAGAGGTTACTGGTGATGTTTCTCTTGCTTCTGTTCAGCTTACTGTCTCAAAAGAGACTATCAAATCCCAATGTTTCCCATATTATGTTGGTAAGCCTAATGTGAGGGGCTACCAAGTGACTAGATGTGTAGACCCTCTTATGGCCCCATTGATATATCCACATTTTCTTGCTGCTCATGGTCGTTATCTCAATAACGACCAAATTCCTTTATTTTTTGCACAACAGTTATATGGAGAGGTTCATATGGGCCTCAAGGCCAACTACTTGGATTTGCCAGCATATTTTGGTTAGGTGAGGGACAGGGTTGCTGATAGAGATGCCTATTGTCAACTAGATTGACAGGCTCCAGTTTATAGGGCCTTAGTTGGGGAGAGGATGCTTACTATCTCCCCAGCCTTGGCCCCTGTTGTTGATCAAGTTGTCATTACTTCCCAAAGGGAAGCAATCGATAGTGTTGGTGATATTGTAGCTGCCACATCTATTATATCTTCTGATCATGTGGGAAGATATTTGATGAGTCATCCTGGAGGATCTAGACCATTGGATCATGCTATTGATCCTTATGCTATCGCAGGTGTCCCATCACCTATAGACATAGATGGTCTGACAGGAGACCATATGCTTCAGACTACAGTTTTCTATCTTTTTGAGGACCTATTGGAGTCATATGCTTTTATTGCATCAGAGCTTTGTATCCCTTTACACGAGGTTAGATGACATGTGCGTAGAGTTTGCCGTTCATAGAGTGGGTCATGATCCAGTTAGGCTACGAGACCTTCTCATCAGGTGCCTAGGAGTACTCCACATCCTAATCAACCCACAGATCATTCAACTACTATAGAGGCAGATACAACTACCCTCATGTTGAGCATCAGACATCCCAACCCTCCTTAGATTCACTTGAGGAGTTGCAGTTGCAGAGGGGATCGTCAGATTTTGTGGATATGCTTCTACATTCAGGCTCTTCGATGCCAACTCACGTGCGTAGTCCACTTCACTCTTCATTACTTGAGAAATCCACAGAGGCATTGAATACAATCATTGCAGTGGATCATCCTACAACACGTAATACACAGGTATGTACATGCATATGTGCACGCATGCATGATTTAAACTTGAACTTAAATTAAATTAAGTTAAATTACTTTGCTAGATAGAGTCCTATTGTTGTACATATATATATAGGGGACAGACCGTGTACGCAGGCGTGATTCAACTGATGGCAGTAATGTTAGTGGACAGGTGAGTTTTAAATTTTTAAATCATTACAACCTACATGTGTAAATGCATATAATTTGTACGTGTATGTACACACATATATATTTAACATTATTCTAAAATTTTAACATAATTTGTACACTTTTATACATGCATGTGTTGTACTATCTCCAAGGCTCAGCGCATCCATTAGAGCATGATGCTCACTCAGACTCGGGTCGCTCAACTCGCAGCTGACATGATTACCAGGCTATTGGTGCTAGCACTTCCTAGACATGTTTCTTCAGATATTTCTCTAGATATATTTGTTTTCAGACATTTCTATCTGTACATGTTTACATGGATATTTCTACACATGTTTGTGGACATTTATACATGTTTGAGGACATTTCCATCTACATGTGTTTTTAGACATTTCTCTAGATCTACATGTTTTCATCTACATTTCTATCTACACATGTTTGTGGTCTAGCCCTTAGTACCATTCTTTTGTGCTTTTTATTTTATGCTATCACTATCTAACAATGGTGTATATAAATACAATTATCACATTGAATAGAACCCAATTTATGGTGTGGATTTGTTAAAAAAGAAATTATCATGTAATGTTTTGTATAGTTTATTTCTTTCCTTAGAATTCCTTACTTATTTCCTTCAAAATTGTTATGATTATAATCCAAGGGAGTTGATCTCTATTACTCATACTTCTATAGATTGTTTTTTTCATGAGAAGTTATTATATGTGAAATTAAAACTATAGTGATGATCTAGAAATAAGTTGAATAAAATTTCAAATGCATAACTATGCTTCTAAGAGTATACTTTTGTGTATAAAATTGCTAGTTGTCAATTTACTTTTGATTCTATTATGTTATATCTTGGTTCATAGTTCATTTAAGTGGAAATTATGTTATTTTAAGGATAGTTCATTGATGGCATAGTCACTAAGTAGAATGCAATGTTATTATCTTTAATGAGAAGTGAAAATATGATATCGCCCTAATATCATCTCCTAACTTAGTGATTATGTGGTGATATTTGATTGATATTAGAGAAATATTATGATATGCCTAAAGATTATAAATCTTGTGTTAGCTAATATTCTAGCTTATTGATTGATACAAACTCTTTTGGTTAAGTTAGTTGTTATGAGTAGTTGGTTGAGCTAAAAGCATGTTAAATACAATGACATTGGTAATTAATTCCTTGATGTAAGGTTGAATTTGTTGGATAAATGATAGACTTCCTTGTGTTAGACATATTTACATTGGTGAATTATGCCTACTAATCAATTATAGGTTCCACTTAATAATTGGCTACCAAATGACTATTATGTTGTGGCTAGCAAAATCAAGTATCTAATATTCTAGGTAATGACATACCTATTAGAATTAACTAATTGTCTAAGGTTGGCTATGGATTCAATAATTGATGTGTAATATATTATCCTTCCACAAGTTCCTTGTAAATGAAGGGGAGAAGGAAAGACTTAAAATATATACTTGGTTGGTGCAATCAATAGATGCAAAATAGGTTGTAATTTTAATAGCAATACAATTTCAAATCACAACAAACATTCACAACAATTGGAAGAATCATTTTTGGAATTAAAAATTTCCTCTACATTTATGAGGGGAGCTCCTTTGTGCACTTTTAACCTAAAAGTATGAAAGGAATTTAAAAAAATGGGAAAAAGATTTAAAGGAGAACGGGGAATCCTAAATAAATTTGCACAAGAAACTATGTTACAAGATTCCTCAAACTCAATGTAGAAAAAGGAAAAGAAATACTTTGCTACAATTAACATAGACACACAGCTCTTTGTTTATGCATGTAACATCAGTGGTAAAGCCCAAGTAATTGACAATTTATGTTTTAACACACAAGAAAATATGAGGAATTAATTCCATATTGAACATAAAAATATTATGCAATAACAGGTGAATAAACAAAAAAACATTTCAAAATTATTCTTCTCATTACTTATAACAATCTAAGCATAAAGTCTTAAATCCATTTATGTATAGCCAAATGGGCAACAAAAAAATGAAGAAAAGATTACAAGTTAACATACAAAAAACATATAACTAGTGAAAGTATAAATAACCTTAAGCTTAGAAATACCATGCACTCATGAAGAGCATCATAATTTTTTTGTGATTTCATTTGGCCTAAAAAATGATCCATCCACTTTCCAAAGTCTAATGAACTTGTAAGCTCAAAAATTGCCTACTTTATAACTTTCACATTATGTTTCTACAACCAATTTAGTGCTCATTCATGTAAGTGTTTTATAGAATCATTTATCATGTTTCTAATCATTTTCCCACATATTGGATTGATTTCTAGCCACTTCTAAACTTATTTTCACACCCAAATACACCCATAAAGTTTTAGATCAAAATTCAATTGTAGACACCTGGATACCCAAATGCTAGTGTCTAGAACACATGGACAGGTCTAGAAGCAAGGGTCTAAATTAAAATTTTTAAAATTAAAACTTTGATTTTCAAAAACCCTAATTCTATGTTCCCCTAATTTGTACTCAAATTTTTATAATGAGTCAAACCTAAGATAAAACATGATGATGCTCATTTTGAATATAACAACACATCTTTAAACTAGGGTTTCTCTCTCTATACTTGTAAAGGATACTAAGTTTTCTTCTCTTCAAGGTTTCTAGAAGGTTTAAAACTAAATAATAAAGTATATTTTACAAATTCTCATCCTTGATAGCTTCTTCCTATCCTCCATCGTGAATTATCCTTTGTTTTTCCATTTCCCTTCATATTTTCCCTTCTTGCTCTCCCAATTCCTTCCCAATCTCCCCACAAATTCCCTAATCCAATTCTATTACATTCCTTATTGTCCCATATTTTAGATTGATAATCCATCCCTTCCCTAATTTGTCCAATATTCTCCATTTTCATTGATCATCCATTAACATACACACCACTCTAGTTAGAACAACCTCCTAGGGTTTAACGTATTCAATCTAAATCTACACACACTTCACTATTTCACTTTAGGGATTCACACAACTCGTACTTTGACCAAGGATTTGTGGAGTTTGAAATAAACCACCAAGGCGATATACTGAGATAGTTCTAAACAACTTGGCCCCTTTCTCTTATCCCAATAGCTTAGGTTCAAAATATACAAAGATTAGGGCTAGTTGCAAAGAATCTATAGGTGGATTTGCAGTTAGCAAATATGAAGAAACATCTCCAAAAAATTTTGGGATCCTAGAAGACAAAGGGTAGGGATGTCCCAGTGTAACTTTGTTTGATAGGATCATCTAGCTACAAATTTGTTTGAATAAAGCATCCAAGTTCAACATTGGTGTCCATGACAACTCATAGAGACACCAAATTTGGTAAGGATCTCTAGTCTTCCTTAATAGTCACATCAATACATCATTAGTCTTCAAATTATTCATGGACAAGTAATCTTATTCTTTCTTGTCTTTTACTAATTTGCAAGTTTATTTTTTTAGCTCTCAACACTAGTTGATTTAAGCTATAGACTTGAAGTCTCATTTACTATTATATTGAAAATTAGTATTATATCATGTATTAGCTTTTATTTACTAGTGTATGAAAATTGGACCTAGGTTAGTGTTAAACACATTAAGCTTAAACAAACAACCTAGGATTCATAAAAGGATCTTTTTTAATCTTTCATAACCATATTTTTATCACTCCTTTGGAAATTCATATTGGTCTTTTTGAATCACATTCTAATATACAATAGGACATGGAAAGAACATCTCACACACTTGGACTAGGTCCTAAAACTTCTATCCACAAATTAGTTATTTGCAAAGTGCTCCAAATCTTCTTTTGATACAATAAAGGTGGAGTATCTTGGCCATATTGTCTCCATTGATGATATTAAGGTTGATCCTAAGAAAATTAAGGACATACAAATTTGGCCCAAACCACTTGGGATTTCTAGGTCCCATAGGATATTACCATAAATTTGTTCAAAAATATGGTAAAATTATAAATGTAGGCATGTTAATAAAAATGTCTTCACATGGTTTGAAGTAGTAGTGCATGTCTCTATCCTTCTTGACAAACACATACAATCCACAATTACCAAACAATGTTTAAAGAATTATTAAAAAAAACAAGTGGCCTTGATGTTAACTTATTCAACATTTATTTTATCAAAGGCCTAAAGGAAGACATCAATGCCAAAGTCATAATGTTCAATCCTACCATATTTATGGAAACTCTTGGGTTGGCTAAATTAGTTGAGGATAATTTTTTAACCTAACATCATAACAATAAAGGGAATTTTATGGCACTTGTATAGAGGTAAAAGAAGATTTATCTCCTTTTCTTTTGTAATAGCAGGTTTCCATTCATCCTCAATTTCAAGAATCTCTTCATAGATCTAGTTACTTTGATGGTAATTGAATGAATAACTTCCATTTCCATGTGCTTCACTAAGACAACTTTTGATCCTCCTCATGGTTAGAGGCAACTCTATCCTCTTGTATGGCCATCATGGTGAGGTCATCACATGACAGGTTGATACTTTCACTTGTGTAGTGATGATTTGTGCATTGATGTTGAAAACTCTGATTTTAATTTAATTTATATTGTGACATCTCTAGTGCATATGTACATGTATTGTCGCACAGTTCAAGAGCATATATAGCATTAAATAAAAGCATTCAGAAATTATCATATCGTGCATGCTTGAATAAGAATCTAGGGCATTCTCTACATGACTTCTAATAGAGAGATCATTTGTATATTAAGAACAACATGTTGAAATTTAAAATTTGTTCAACAAAAGAACTATTAATTTAACTTGCATAAATTGTAAAACTATTAATACATTCAAACATAGATCTAGATAGTGAATTTAGGTCTTCAAAACTTTAAAAATTGTAAGTTCTTCATCCATATTTTTCATACCACATCAAGTGGTTCAGCTCGCTCTTCAATGACATCTAATATTCTCTAATGATCATCACTATCTAGTCTCCATTTACGACGTCCATGTGTGTTTGAAACTTTCAGAAGAGATAAGATGGTAGAAATTACTAGGTGGCTATATTGATATGCCTTGTTCTTAGGTTGATAATCAATAAAGTGAATCCCATGTTGAACAATCTTGACTTGTTTGAGATATGTCCCTTGCACTACAACTGAACCTGTGGGAAACAACATTCCACGATAAGACATAACATTTTCAAGGTAAATGTAACCTATGTATCTATGAACATGTATAGCATTATCATTGCTTGGTAAGACATAATATAAATTATAATATAAAAATTGAATATGTTTAAATCACTCTTGAGGTAATTGACATGTACATATTTAACAAATTCAAAATTATTTAAAAATATATTAAATAAAGTTAAACCTATGGGAAACATCATTCCATCACTTGTTTCAGGATTTATTAGCTTTTGCCTCTCTTCTGTGCAACACAATAAATAATAACTAACGTCTTCTATATTTCTAGCCTCTGCTATGACTACAAAAACATCTCCTGCACCAAATTTACATGTCCAAAATTTGTAACTTAAAAATTTTAGAGATACCTTATATATATATATACACACACACACATACCTTTTTTAATCAATCCTGAAATATGGTTATAATCAGTTGAAATCAAAGGAATGTCTTCAAAGCTTTCATCCTCATCTTCGTTGTATGTGTTGGTAACAACTAGTGGCAGATTTTCCCATTCACTGACATATCCATGTTGTTGGTTCTTACAATTCTCAAAATCTCCCAACATGCACTCATAACAAAAACAAGAGTAATCCCTAGTGCGCAACATCCATGTCTGGCTATCTATACTCGTGACACAATGCAAAGATCTTGTTTTCTCTACCCTCTTGCATCCATGCATTGATCTTCTATCCACACCTACAAATTTATTATATTGTATATTATGAATATAATAGAAATAATTATATTCAAACTAAAATAAACAAACTCATGTACACATATCATATATGAATATATATTTAAAGTACATTAAATAAATTCAAACAATACATACCTGATATCTCCCAAAACACTCTATGTGGAATGTATCAGTTTGTTCTTGAAGATGTGCCGACCTCATTTGGTGCAAAGTACGACTTACACCATTCAACAACATCATGTGCATAATTTATATGATATCCCTCATAATTCATTTGATGTTTTCTTAGAGCACGTTTGATGCAAGCTCCCGCGCCATCATGTTCACCCTTTCCATGCCCACTCTCAAAGAAACTCCAAACATGTGGTATATTGTCATTTTTATGATAGCTACATAGTGCATAAAATGGCCTTGATGATTTGAATTGTGATGCACATCCATCTAACCATACAAAATGCTTTTCAAAATTTACACCCTTGCTTGCCAAATATCCAAAAAAATTCTTAAAGCATTGTTGTATAAAATGTGTGTCATGCTCTTTATCATCACTAATATAAAAGTGATATTCTTTCTTAATGACTTGTGCTTCAAATGTACTTTCAACACCATCCAAATCCAATTGTGCATGCCGATAACACACATGCACTATAATAGTGATTTTCTCTGAAAAGTAATATTGTGATTAAATCTCTTTTTGATGTACAAAAGAGTAATTTTCTGCAAAGTTGACTACTGATAAAACTATTCTAGGTGGGAAAGTATCTCTTAATGTTTTAAACTGTTGTGCTTGCCACTTAGCAAAAAAAGCATGATGTATGTACATGGTTGTATCAATTTACGAAAATTTTCCATAAATGTTCCAATAGATATCTCCTCTTCTACATAATCTAACCTTGTGGATTCTTTCCCATTTTTTGTTTGAAACTTTATGTACTTGTAACTCTTGCAATTTACCAACTTCGTTGGGTTGATATCTTTGTTTCTTAAAGGCATTTTAGCCAAATTTCCACATGTTTCACAAAGACCTTTTATGCAGTTTCTTTGACCAGTTCCATTATCATCATCTGATTTATCCCATAAGATGTATGCTATGAACTGACTTACCCGTTTAGGTGGTGCATTTACAAAACTATCATTATTTTCACAAATCGTTTGAAACACCTGATAGTAGAGATCAAATTCAATATGATAACGACAAAAACAAGTTTCAAAAACCTTGTTTTTCTTCACACAATATGGCCTTAACCTTTCAAACATTGTTTGCCCAATCTTTATATTTGGATTTGCATTACAAAAGTCCACATACATATCATGTTGTGTTATGTATAGCCAATGTTTTGTATGTAGTTCATAACTATTGGGCCCAATTCTGTATTGGATAACATCTCTACTATTTGATGAAGCACGAGTATTTTCATTCCAAAAGTTTGAGATCAAGTTCCTAACAACATCTTGAATCCTGTCAGATCGAGGAGCTCTACATATAATTGCCTAATTGCCTTTCGAGGTACTATCATCCAATAATTTTCTCCTTTTCACATATTTTGTTATTATCTTTCTACTAAAACCAATCTCATTTGAAATTGAAGACAATTGTCTTTTTTTGGAATTTCTTTCACTTAAAATACCTGTCAACATCAGTCTTCTTGAAATGGACTTATCCGTAGATTAAGATTTTTTCCCAATGGAAGCCAAACCTTTTTTAACATTTTCAACAATATCTTTTTCTAGGTGTGAACCTTTCCCCCTTTTTAATGACAAATCTACACCCAACAATTGTAACGGCTCATTTAGCTCCTTACTAAGAAGTATAATTGATAACAATTGGGTTCAGCCAAGTGTATCAAGATTATCGAAATGAGCAATTATTTCCTTTGCAATTTTATTCATTGACCTCCTATCAGTACGTTTAGGTTGTCCAACATAATGTTTCAATTTATCAATATCCATTTTAAGTAAATGATCTAAATTTATATAAGAAAATTTTCCCTTCACCTCTTTAGCTAGATTAATATGCTCATCCATACCAGTCAAAGGAAGCGATCCCGGCCCCTTTCCAACATCCATTGTTTGCACTTGAGCCTCCTTTGGGCTAACATCAACTATGTGTTCTTCAGTAACGTTTTCTCCAGTTTCTGTATCACACATTAAGGAAATACATATTAAAGAAAATTTATTTAATTTAGTGAACCAAGTCTTGATATATTTTAAGGAGCCTCCATATGATCAAATTACCATAAAAATTAATATACATACATGTACATGTAATACCTAATATTTATGACCACAAGTGATATATAAGGAATCATGCACACAAGTGACAAATATTCAAGTATGTAAGATACATATAGGTAGTTATACCGTTTAGGATAAGTGTGTAAGTGTGCACAAATACTATCATCTCCATTAAAGATGAGCACGAGAAGAAAATTTTCCTATATAATTTTTTCTAGAGAACTAGACTAATGAAAAGAAGGATGAGACTAAAATTTTAAGGACTAACCTTTGGATCTAAATGGAGTTCTAGCTTACAAGATAATTAATCTAGTAGCTACATTCTAAAGAGGTTCAACTATAATTTATATGGTGACAAAATCTAAGCTACTACAAGCAAGAGGTTCCTTTTGGTAATGTTTGGAAATTAGAAGCATGACACACTTCCTCTAGGTTTACTAACACATTTAACTCACTTGTTAAAGATAGAGTTGAGAAAAATAGTATAAAAGGAAGAAGAGAGAGAAGGTTGGAGAGAGGGAGAGGGATATGGAGAGTTAGAGAGGGAGAGAGATAGCTAGGGAGGCCCCAGTGAGGGAGAGGTAGAGGTAAAGAGAGTGGGTAACTTGAGAGAGAGAGGGAGTGGTGGACAGAGAGAGAGAGGTAGTTATCTCTAGGTAGAGGGGTGGGGATTATAGCCAAGAATGAGGAATGACTTAAACTAAATGACATCCTAGCTACATGAAATAAATGCATATATATTTAAGCATAAATCACTTTGTGACCTAGATTAAATGACATTCTACTACATGATTCATTAATACATGTATATATTTAAGCAGAAATAAAATGACCTAGATTAAAAATAGAAAAGAAAATATATGCATACCTTGTTTTTGTTTATAATATTTTTGCAATCTTTCTTCATTCAATCTTTCTATAGTTTCTGCGGAATACTTTCGTGTAGTCTTATTTTGTCTTGTCTTTCTGTTTCCAATCTCCTTCTTTGTAAAATATGACTTGAAAATTCTTCTCTCAAAGATTTCCTCCTCCCTTGCAGAACAAAAAGGCGAATTTATCTTGTTACATTGATTTGTAAAAATGAAAAAAAAACATGCTATTTATATGCAATACGAAAAATTAAAACATTAAAAAAAAACATGTCGGCATGCCTTCGAACGAAGGTCGGCCATTAAAAAAAGATAATATTTTTTAACATAAGGGACCTTCGAACGAAGGTGGTCATTACACAGATTTATACACCATGTTTGGGCCTTTGTTTGAAGGACTCTTCACTTCGAATGAAGGACATCAGTAACCTTCGTTCGCAGGAGTCTTTACATGAAGACCCCCACTAGACACCTTCCCTCCTTCCCTTCCCCTTTCTTCTGCAAAAGTTTGTCTTCTGAAGCCCAGTTGAAGGTCCAAATGGATTCACCTTTCCCAAACCAAATTGGAGGATCATAGTCCTCGAAACGAGCTTTCCAACAAGTATAGTTTTTATATATTTTGATTTTATTATGATTATTTTTTTAGTTTCACTAAACATAGGTTTTTCACCGAACATCAAGTTCTCTATTCTACAAACATGAAAAAATAGTAAATTAGTGAAAAAAATTCTGAAAAATATGTATGCCCTAGGTATTGATGTCGTTGTTTCAACAAAAAAAAATTGAATTTCGATACATACAGAAAAAGTTATGTTTTATGGAATACGCCTATGTCTAAATTATAATTGGTTTGACTTCAAAACTTAATTAAAAAAAAAATTCAACAAAATATTATGAAACCAAATGCATGCCCTAGATATTGGTGTTACCAATCTAAATTCAAAAGAATCAGAATTTTATCCTTTGTAGAAAAAAAGTTGTGTTATGGAATACACATCACTTTAAAAAAATATTGTTTACTATTAAAAACTTGTTATCAAAGGAATGCAAATTTTTTTATAATTTAACTCCAAATTTTTTTAAAATTTTTTTTTTAGAATCTATAGACATAATCTCACAAATCACTAGTTTGCATCATCTTCATATTCCTAACGGTTTAGCGACTATAGGTGTCAAAAAGTGAAGATTTAGTTCAAAATGTTGATTTCAATGTCAAGTTTGGCAAAAAAGTGTAACCCATTATTGTGGGATGACCCGCATTGATTTTCATGCCATGAACAAATTGTAATTTCAGGTATGTTGGGAACTTAGGATTGGGCTATAAAGTAAAATAGGAGTGGCTTCCCCCCACTCAACTAGGTTTGAAAGGAGTCATGAATTGAGCCAAGTGAGAGTTAAGGAAACTTGAACATGAAATTTAGTGGAGATTAAATAAAATACACACATAATCAAGATAAACCATCACCAAGGGCCAAATGCCTTAGAGGATTCCCAACTTGGAAGATTAGGACATTTCACAACTCATTAAGATTAATGAATGTATTGTGTGCCCCTATCATGGATAGGAGGACTACTTAACAAACCTACATGGACATTGTGAAAAAGTATTGACACTCCTTGTTTTACATCTAGGATCCTCTTACTAAATTAATTAGATTTTGAATCCAACGTGTTTTGAGACACTTCCCTTTTGCATTGATGGTGTGAAGAACTCTTGTGCATGTATGATTGTGATTGGAATATTTTGTATGATTTGTTTGGAGTGTGTGTAGCCATATATCATGTTTATCATGCTCCTTTTGTTTCTAACCTATAGAACCATCTCTTAGGATAGTGGGGTGGTCCTAACAGTTCCACATGGTTGGGTGCATTTGAACCACCATTGGGGATTCACTTATCCTTGGAGGAGCTTGATATTTTGTGAAATGGAATATCATCTTCTTGTGTTGTAGCTTATCTCTTTTTATGCACAAATTGAAGAGAAAATATAGTTCTAGGACATTGGTGTCCTCATATGTAAATTATAATTTATTATTATGAACTCATTTCAATTGGATTGTGTTTTTCCCACATAAGTAGTGATGGCTCAATTTTTTCTTTTGGAATGAATTGACATTGTTGTTAAACACGTATGGCATTTTGTATTATTTTTATCATATTTTTCTATGTGGTGAGAAAAATGATTAGAGAACCTAGTTTCATGTTTTGGTATAGTGATCATGAAAACTAGTATGGATAAAGTGTATGGTTTATATAATTGATGTAAATCTTGGTTGGTTAATAATAGTATCTCTAGGGTTCTTGTACCCTTAGCTTTCTTACTATTCCTATGACTTGTGTGTACCCTTGTGTTCAAGTGATTAGGTGTTGTGGGTTTTGAGACTCATTAAAGTCTTGCAATTTTTTTTGTTTGTTTTACCCTAGGATTTGGGTGATGTCTTGTGTTGTTTTGGATTTTTAAACACTCTTATGAGTTTAAGAGTCACACCTTGTACTAGGATGACTAGCCTATGTTGGGTGCTTCCTTGGTTTTATCCCACCCTAATATCTCCCTTATCATGTGAGCTTAGCTCCATTTGATGATCCACTTCCTTATTGATGTATGATATCATTGGATTTGAGGTGTTAGATGTTGTGAAAGTTAGAACCTAGGCATTTAGACTTCTAGCTCATTTGTCCAACATTTGGGGGTCCATTCTCTATCTTAGAACTAAAATTTGTGAAGGAGAAAGATTATAAAAGTCTACATTAAGGTCTTGAAAATTTTTTTATGGAAAAGATCTATCTAGGACTATAGCACATGTGCACTAGCATCCTCCAAGCATGTTGGCATCCTTTGGTGCATTAGTGTCATGTTTGCATGTTGATTCCCAATTATGCACCAACATCCTCTATTATCAGATAGTGAGCACTTCCTAAACTTTTTTGAAGAAAATTCCCAAGTGAAAGTAGTTACCCAAGGCCTTCTCAATCTTTCTATCATCTCACTTTGTCAAGATATGTCATATTTTGTAAGTTATTCCCTGTTTTGTATTGGGATGCATGCCTTGGTGTGAAATCAACTAGTTGTTGATTCAATTGGTTGAGGCATTGTACCTTTGAGTTGACCTACCTCATATGTAGGTGTTCCTAATATTAGATTATTGCTTGTGTCATCTTGGAATGTGGATGAAGTGGGTATCACTCTCATCCCACTCCTTGTGTTTGTGGGAGAACGTGGTCATTGACTTGTGTCTAATCATCATTATGAGGAAAGCTCCATCCTCTCATATGGTCATCATGGTGAATTGTCCCACACCTTGTGCAGTCTTCCACTTGTACCACCATGATTGGTGCACTAGTGATGTTGTCTTGTGTGTGTTGTTGTCCCTTTGCAAGACATCATGTTCATGCGTTATTAGTTTTACAACGTGACATATAAATGCCACACTTAGAATGTGAAAATTTTGTATGTCCCATGGGCATGTGAAAGACAATGTTTCCACTTTTTCACCAAAAAGTGTTACTTGTTTTTCTTAAAATTAAAAGTTTGTTATAGTTGGGGTAAAGGATTGAAGCACTTCTAGATAGAATATCAACATAGTGTAAACATGTGAAACATAGAATTTTATTTTTAGTTTTTAAATATGTAATTTATTCTATTACCTAGATGATAAATTTTGGTTAAGTGAAGGATGCACAAAAATGATCTTTTAAAAAAAGTAGGTTGGAGGCTAAAACATGCACATGTACAACCCACAAAATATCTACTATACACCTCCAATATAATAAGATTTTGTTAAAAGAGTACTTCATACAAGTGCACACATCTATGTCCATAAAGCAAATCAAGGCACAAATTTATTCCCACATTAACCCTTAGAGGAAAGAAACGTAGCTTTCAAATCTAAGTAAATTTTAGTAGCATAATGGCATGTAAATTAACACTTTTAAGAACAAGAATGAAGAAGAATAAAAGAATCATAGACATAAGAAAAATAACACTGATATATGTGGGCAAAACCCTTTGGGGTAAGAAACCACACCCTCCAAAGAACCAAACCAATGTACTATTCAACAATAATAAATATGCTATATACACTTGCAAGATCAAAGCCTTAACATGTGGAGATCTACATCTTGATCCTCTCAAAGAAATCTGATAGCATAACCCTACAATAATAACACCTCAATGCTTCTCCTCTCAATTAGCTCCAATATATAGGCAAGGGCACCCAAGAAACCATAAATGGTTTCCCAAAACCATTATCTAGAAGCTTCAAGACCTTTCTCATGAACTTGGGCATCCAACTTCAATAAAGGACAAAAACACCCACTAGAGGATGAAATGACAACTCCCCAAGTCCAAAAGGGACAAGCCACTACTTTCTTACATGTCTTAGAATGTCATAGATGCTTTTTACACATAATATGAAGGTCAATATTTTTGGTCCACTTTGTAACTCCCTATAATCATGCTCATGCATGCATCATAGAATATATCATAAGTAATTCCCACATCTTACAATGTCATAGATGACCTTACAACTTATTACATACTTCACAAGATGCCAACACATGGCAAGGAATGCCACCTCAAAGTGGGATGCCCCACTTCCCATGTGAGGATAAATAATAAATAAATACAAAATAAATAATAAATGTGAACATTAGGAATGCAAGGTTGAGACACCTTTTCCTAACATTCTCCCAATTGTTGTACACCTTGCAAGAGAAAAAGGGAAACTCGAAAAAATCTATGAGCCACCAAGGTTATCACCATGTTGTTCCAACTCAAATCCACTATACTCATGAGCTTCATAGAAGCTTCTGCAACATCTTCCAAGTGACCACCATCTTGACAACAACCATATCATCCTCCATCATGCCCAAGAATGAAAGATAAGAACCTAAAGAGAAAATGGCATAGTAAATGTCACATAGACACACCAATGTACCCAACCTCAACCCATTACTAGAACACAAACCCCAAATTCTAATCTTCTCCAAAATAGGATTTAGTATGCATCACATTCTCAAATCTAGCTAGATTAATGACCACAACCAATCTCTCACATCCAACTAACCCCAACCATTGATAAACCTTCTAATCATTATATATCCATCCCAAACTATAACTCCCATACCTATATAATTTATTGTCCTACTCAAGGAACACCACCTCCCAAATAATGATTTTTTAATGGCGAATCTTTGCCAACTTGTGAATAGTTCATTTCTACCAATTAAAATTTGGTGAATATATTGAAAATGATGGGGGCCAATTCACCAAGATTTTATGAATTATCTGTCAAATGAATGTTAATTTTCCACTAATTTAATTATAAGTCATTTATAATTAATATTTTTTCCACAATAACCAACAAATTTGTAATAGGGAATTGCTTAGAATTTTGGATGCATGTTTTAATTTATTGACATATTTTCCAATAGCATTAAAATTTCACCATGTATGAGGACCAATTTCTCCATTACCATTATAATGCCATGCTAATCATAGGGCCATAATTGCCTTTTAAATTATAACATATGTTTTTTTTTTTATCATGGTTCAATTCACCCAACATTTATATGGACCATTTTACAATCATGAAGGATTTGCCAAATTTTTACTCCACCATTTTACAATCCCATAGGATTTTCCAAATATGAATTCATATAAATACAATTCAAAATTTTAATTAATATTTTACATATTCTTGTTGAATGTCAGGAACACTAAGAGGGGGGTGAATCAGTGTTCTAAAACTCTTTTGATGCACTTTAAATTTCAACCATTTTCCAAAATTAATTAAACAAAGGCACCACATGCATATGAACAACAACCATAATAACATGACACATAGACACCAAGATTTTTACGTGGAAAAACCAAAATGGGAAAAACCATGGAGAGGATTAGCTCTCAAATATGTATTGCAATCCTTACAAATAATGATGTTTAGGCTTGGTCACTCCACGGGCCTGGAACATGCTGGCTCCCTGCCATGAAGAACAACTAGGTTTAGCAGGCTCACTGCCTCAACCCTAAACCTAGCAAGATTACAATAAGGGTTGTTCAACCCTGAGGGTTATTAAACCCTAATAGAGGCTCACTGCTAGGCTCACTACCTTGAAGAAGAAGGCTTACTACCAAGTATAAATCAAATTGCACATGAAAACTGAATACTGCATAAGCATCTGTCACTATGCCAGGGTGCAGTCATCTATCAATTGAACTCTGAATCCCAAGTCTTCATCGTTGCTGATCTTCTAACTCTGCTCTGCTATTCACATACTCGCATCACATACACACCTTCGTACACCTCACAACTAAACTCATTGCCTTTATATATCTGCATCATGATTTGATCCACAATCAGGTCAGCATCCAAGAAATGAAACGTGTACATAGAAAGATGTGGCTTGTTGGCTTAATCCAATGCACTATATATTATGTGGACCCAAAACCTTTCCCAAACGTGTTCATATAGGTCATCTCTAATCATTCAATCACTTAGATAGATCCTTCAAACATTATCTCTTTTCTGCACAATGATTTATCATACTAGTCGACCTGTTCCTCAAGAGCATGCTTAACAAGTCCATTTGCTGACTTACAAATTTTATTGTGAATCACCAAACACCTCAAAAACTATATCAAGAACTCTTTACACCTTCCCAAACTTACCCTCAGAACTGCAAGGCATGATATCATCTTGCGGAGAAATGCAGACCATTAGAACTTAAACTCTGTCTTGGTCAAACTCTATCAAACACTGTACCAATACTCAACAGCTTGTAACTATCCTTCTGGTGGACTCTAGATCTCCCAACTCTAGAATTAGACACTTCATATACATGTTTACAACTCTTCAAATCCACATAGCAAAATACTCATTTGTAGAGGAATACGGACCGTTACAATGTGCCCTGGTCATTGTCTCTACTATACCTCTATTCACCTGGACTTAGATATTTCTTCTAAGTGACTTTCGGAGGAAGTCAAGACTTAATCTCTAGAGTGTGACACCAACAAAAAATTACTAACATCATACCTGAACCACATTACTAGATCATCATTTGCGAAAGCATACTGACCCACTTACTGTTTTCTATTCTGTACATACTCATACTTAGCCACTTCTACCAACCGGACCTGAAATTGATGTGATCTTCCGGAGTTGTGTCTCCCTGTCATGCTGATGAGATCTCTTAGCCTTGTTGCCATCAATGACAACATACAAGTCCATACCAGAGCAATGTCTCTTGCCAACAATCTCCCCCTTTGGCATTGATGGCAACACTTAGTGAAAAATGCTTGACTGCTCCCCCTTTACTATATACACTTTAATTTTCTACTCCCACTGAGATGTTTATCCATTTTTCACTGATCTTTTTCTCCCCATTTGACATTAATGGAAAATGGTGTGATCTGGAACCAAAAATTTGTCAAAACTTCAAAAAATAAATGTACTTCTACCACATATTTACAAGTGCAATCTTCAACTTAATTTTACATGTGCTGAAGGATGTCATTGAACATGTTCTTTACTTGAGCCCATTCACCATCCCAGATTTTCTTGGCATTATCTAAAATTTAAACATGACCAATGATTAGAAAAACTATAGCTTCTGCCTTTTGTAAATCTGATGGTGAGGCAGTGTGTCTAGCAAGTTGTGCTTTAGCCACAAGCTTAGTCATTGAATCTAGTTTGGGACTGATCAGTCTTCTCAATTGTCTCATTCTACTCTTTATTTGGTACTTTTGATTTATTAAATTATTCAAGCCATTGTGGATGTTAATTACTTGAGCTTCCTTGTTACTGGTTGATTCATGTACCGGATCAAAATTCTTAGAAATATCCATCAGTTTTTCTTCCAATTCCTTGATATTTTCATTCGTCTTCTTTGTAACTTCTGGCCATGATAGAAAAAATTTATATACATCACCAGCTTCTACAATAGTACTCTAAATATTCTATATTCCATTTCTAGTTGAGCCTTATCATGGGCTATCAACTTTGTCAACTCATCAAGTCTTTTCTCATAAAACTCTTGTCTAACTTTTGTTTCAACAGATTTTTCAAGAGATTCAAAGTGTGTACTTACAGAATGAATTAGTCCCTTGAGTTGACAAGTGGCAGACATAGAGGTATCCTTTCGGTAAGTTAGCATTATTTTTCCAAAATGCTGGATGCATCATTTATGAGTTCACTATCCTCAATGTGACACTTCAACATTTCCTCTTGAGCCTTTGCCTGAATAATTGTAACCCACTTAAGCTTCTGTGCCGGTGACATTGTGTCCAGGTTTATTGGACCATGTAGAAAATTTGGCTCATCCAAAGCTTCTTTTCTTTTCTCCAAAAATTCTTTTGTAGACTTTGCAATGTCTCTTGTTGTAATAGAGACTTATTTGTGGCTTTGCTCCGGATCATCTCGATCCATATTAGTATCCTCCTCTTGTTTCGATGGATGAATTTTCATGACCTGTTCTTCCTCAATCTTCTCCTTGTCAGTGTCATCCTCAGTATGATGTACCAGAGAGGGTTTTATTTTAGAATAATTAGCAAGTACTTCTTCCTGCTCAGTCACTTTGTCATCTTTATCTAATTCTTGCTCTAGGTTTACCTCCAAAACAGGTGTACCATTTCCACTATCTGTTGCTACATTGTCATGAGTGGTAGGAATATTGTATTTCCTCAATGTTTCCAAAGTGATTTCTTTTGTCTCCTTGACCACTTTATCAATTTCTCCCAGCATCAACAAGTTCATCCTTGTTTTGGTTCTAAAATTCTCTTTGGTTTCCTTAGAGATCAAATTTTCTTCTTCTGGAGTAATTTTAGGACACAATCTTGTCAGGACATGTTGTCTTAGCTCAATATCCTTAGCTCTAGCAGTCTCCTTTCTGATGCTCAGAATATTTTCTAGGCTTTTCAGAATTTTAGAGATGATCTCAATGAGGGCTCTCTTGAAAATGTTTAGATATTTCACAGTGGCTTCTTCCAAACTTCTTTTATCAACATCACTATATCCATCATAGTACTATTAGGGTTAGCCGACAGAAGATATAAATTAAATGCAAATAAAAGATTAAACAAAGGAATGAAAAATACACAGAAATAATAACAGCGAGAGACAAGTTTTAACATCGTTCACCCAAACTTGGGCTACATCCACTAACAGAGAGTCCAATATTATTATCCAGTAAAACAAACCCATTACAACCAATAATCCTTGCAACTCAATACCACTGCAAAATGTTACAATACATCAACAAAAACCCTAAACCTTAGCCGCTTTTATCAAGCCTTATGTCAGTTACAAAAATAAGGTTTTTTTATGTCGTCCAATAGAAAAATAACTCCCATCTTGGGAGCACTGCCCCTTGACCTCGTTAAATAATTTAGGGGGAAACTGCGTTGATACAAGTGGGGTAAATTTAACCTTTGAGTCTGATTAGGCTCCATATAACAACAATCTCCCACTTGGAGACTCATCAGACTCCACACCATATCATCTTCCACTTGGAGACTGATCATAACACCACTGACCCTATAGTTCCCATTGGAAATAAGCACCTTGGACTCTATTGTTTTGATTTTTTGTTTTCAGTCTTGAAGACCAACCAAAGCTTAAGAGGAGCTCAACTTCTCCCTTATCACTGCTTTCGTAGACATATCCATTAGATTTTCATCTGTATGTATCTTTTCCAGCCTTAACTGTCCATCATCTAACACCGACCGGATGAAGTGATACCTGAGCTGTATGTGTTTGGTCTTTGAATGCAAGGCATAATTCATTGCAAGATGTATGGCACTCTGATTGCTTGTAAACAATAACTGTTAGCCTGTTGTTTGCCTAATTATTCCATGAAAGATTGTAGCCATATCATCTCCTTGCTTTCCTCTATTGTAGCTACATACTCTACCTCCGTGGTGGATAAAGCAACCACCTTTTGCAACCTGGAGATCCAACTCACCGCTGTCCCACCTATAGTAAAGACATAACCTATAGTACTCCACCTGGTATCAATATCCTCTGCCAAATCTGAGTCCACATAGCCTACTAAATCAGCATTAGAGCCCCCAAAATATAAGTGTTTATTGGATGAACCTCTCAAATATCTGAGAATCTATTTTACCACATTCCAACGCTCCAATCGGAGATGACTCATATACCTGCTCATGACTCCTACAACATGTGCAATATCTGGTCTCGTGCATACCATGGCGTACATTAAACTTCCTACAGTTGAAGCATATATGGTACCTTGGACATTTTTTCTTCCTCCTCTTGTGTCTTAGGACACATCTCCTTAGTCAATTTCAAATGACTAGGCAAAGGTGTGCTGACAGCTTTTACATTCTCCATATGAAATCTCTGCAACACCTTTTCAACATAATCAGCCTAAGATAGAATTAATTTTCTATTCTTCCTATCTCTGCAAATTTTCATACCAAAGATTTGTTTTTCTGCCCCCAAATCCTTCATAGCAAATGATTGTGCTAACTGCTATTTTAACTCTCTTATGTGATCCACGTTAGATCCCGCTACAAGCATGTCATCAACATATAAACATAAAATAATGTAGCTGTCATTATCCAACCTCTTAAAATAAACACAATGGTCAGAATTACACCGATTGTAGCCTTGCTCAGCCATAAAACTATCAAATTTCAAATACCATTACCAAGGTGCTTGTTTCAAGCCATATAAACTCTTCTTCAATCTGCATATCAGTTTCTCCTTACCTTTGACCTCAAATCCCCGTGGTTGTTCCATATAGATCTCCTCCTCCAAATCACCATGGAGAAAGGCTGTTTTCACATGTAGCTGTTCCAAATGCAAATCTTCAGCAGCCCCAATACTTAAAACAGTACGAATAGAAGTCATCTTGATAACCAGATAAAATATCTCATCAAAATCAATACCTTTTTTCTGTGCAAATCCTCTTACAACTAACCTGGATTTAAATCTTTTCTTACCTCCATCTTCCTCTTTCAACCTATAAACCCATTTGTTTGGTAAAGCCTTTTTACCTGCAGGCAACTTACATAATTCCCAAGTCTGATATTTCAGCAAGGACTCCATTTCTTCTTTCATTGCAAGCTCCCACTAAACCTTTGTATCCACCTGCATAGCTTCATCATACCCTTTAGGTTCACCAGCATCTGTTAACAAAATAGAATACAAAGAGGGAGAAAACCTTTTAGGAGGTCTGTTTAGCCTTGTTGACCATCTAACATTCATTGGAGTTTGTGGTATTTCTTGTTGTTGTTGCGGAGCATGAGGAACCACTAGAACATCACTCTCTAGAGTATCATACAACACCACATAATCCTTTTCTTTCTTCTCATGCTGCTGCAACTGATCTTTGTACAACACCTTCTCATTGAATAAAACATCCCTACTTCTCACAATTTTCTGATTTTCAAAATCCCAAAGCCTATAACCAAATTCATCAATGCCATATCCAATGAAGGTACATTTTTTTGATTTTGCATCCATCTTGCTTATATTTTCAGAAGCTACATGTGTAAATGCTTCACATCCAAAGTTTTTGAGAAAAGAATAACTCACCTTCTTACCTGTCCATGCTTCCTTTGGAATACCACAACCCAAAGGAATTGAAGGACCTCTATTAATTAAATATACAACGGTGTTGACAGCCTCTTCCCACATGTTTAAAGGCAGCCCAACATGCAATCTCATGGTCCTTGTACGCTCCATTATTGTCCTATTCATGCGTTCAGCCACTCCATTTTCCTGTGGAGTCCCTGGAACCGTTTTCTACCTACAAATTCTATTAAAGGAAAAATAATACTCAAATTATTTGCTACAATACTCACCACCATTATCAGATCTGAAACATTTTAATCTTTTACTCATCTCATTCTCAACCAAGCTTCTCCATTTCTTAAATGTTTCAAATACATCAGATTTTTGCCTAAGTAAATAAATCCAAACCTTCCTATTTGTAACATTTATGAATGTAACATAATATTGAGAGCCACCAAGAGAAGATACCTGAGTTGGTCCCCATACATCTGTATGCACAAGCTCCAACTTTTCATCTTTCTTTTGCTTCCCATCCTTGAGAAAACTGACTCTCTTTTGTTTGCCATACACACAACTTTCACAGAAATCTATATTAATACATTTTAGACCTGGTAAAACTTTCTTAGAATGAAGTACCTTCATAACTTTTTCACTCATATGCCCAAGTCTGTTATGCCACAGTGTTGTCTCAAAACATGCAGCAACTGTTTCAGTCTCTTCCTATGAACTTACAGCAACTATTCCTAAACTTGTTTGTTTTTTCTTTGCAACAGCTAAAGTAGAGGGAACAATATGACCTGTACAAAGATATAAGGTGCCTACTTTCACACCTTTTGCTACTATTAAGGCACCTCTTGAAAACATCCAATTTTTATCAGTAAATGTAACAATGCAACCTTCATCAGCTAGATACCCTACTAAAATTAAATTCCTATGCAACCTTGGAACATACCTTACCTCTTGTAGTAGCCAATGATTCCCATTCTATAACTTAATCTTGATTCTTCCCTTTCCAACAATCTGACAGGGTTCATTATCTCCCAAATAAATCAGCCCAAAATCCCCTTGGACATAATCAAGAAAATAAATTCTATGGGGCGTAGCATAAAATAAGGCCCCTGAATATAAAACCCATGAATCATCAGCATTATCTAGGGAAAGAATCAAAGCATCATCTTCAAATTTATTACTTACCACATTTGCCTCCTTATTGACTTCTTGTTTGTCTCTTTCTTTATTCTTCCAAGACCATCAATCTTTCTTTAGATGACCTAGTTTCTCATAGTACCAGCAATCCTTCTGTCCTCTAGATTGGGATCTCTTTTCCTTTGATTTTCCTCGTGACTTCCCATGACCTCAAGAACCTTTTCCTCTCTTCTTTGATCTGCCCCTACTTTTTGCATTCAAAACACTACCTGATGTGGACCCCCCTGATCTTGTCCATCACATTTCCTAGCTAAGGATAACACCAACAAAATCATCAAATTTTAAAGTATTTGAATCAGAGACATAGTTACTTACAGCCATTACCAAGCTATTCCAGCTTTCTGGCAAAGAACATAATATCAAGAGAGCCCTCACCTCTTCATCAAAACTTACTTTTATAGAAGTTAACTGATTGATAATCGTATTAAACTCATTTAAATGATCTGTCACAGATCCACCTTCAATCATTTTCAAATTAAACAAATGCTTCATGAGAAATACCTTATTTGAGGCTGAGGGTTTTTCATACAATTTAGCCAAAGCTTTCATTAGACCATCCCTTGTCTTCACTTTCATTATATTGATTGTCACCGATGGTGCCAGGCACAATTGAATGGTTCTCAGTGCCTTTCTATCCAGAAGATTCCAATCCTCATTAGTCATTATTGCTAATTTGTTGGCTATTCCTTCCAACGGCCTCCATAAATCCTTTTGATAGATATAATACTCCATCTGCATCTTCCATAACTGATAGATCTGCCCACTGAATTTATCTACCTTCAATTTTCCCTCATCCTCCATTGCTCCTGTAGATACTTAAAAATGTCCTGGGCCTGCGAATGACATTTTCATGCACATTCCATCTTAATTCTCGCATTCTGCTATTAATTAAATAATTTTTAAAATTATTTAATTAATTCATCCCCTCTTTGCCCTTTTTAATTAAATAAATTTCATTTATTTAATTATTTAAGCTCCCTTCTTCTAAATTCCTCTATAATTAAATAATTTAATTATTATTTAATTATTCACTCATCAAGCATCCCTGTCCCCTTTAATTTAAATAAATATTCATTTATTTAAATTATTAGACTAGCCTTAGGTTAAATAAGTCCTCACTTATTTAAGATAATCCTAACACATTCCCCTTTCCTCACAAAAAATTAAATAAATCCCTACAATTTATTTAATTTAAGACATTGACCTTCTCACTAATTTCCTCTAATTTAAAAATTAGATATGTCCTCTTGTGAGAGGAAACCCTAAATCATTGTGAGCCATTGATCTTTGCCCTAAGTCGACTATAAATCTCAACCCTCCATTCATTTCTCACTTTCTATAAAACCCCTTTTACCTCTCCATTTTCAACCACCACTTGAGCATTTGACTTGTGCCATTGTCAACATCTGAGCTTCCATCTAAGTTGCAGACTTGTAAATCTGAGTACACCATCATAGCTAGGTTATATATTAGCAATGGAGGAAATGCATTAGATATCCTAGGGTTTTATATATTTTATGCATTCATTCTAGGGTGTTTAAGGGATTTATTTCTTAGGTAGGGTCTCAATCTATTGTTTTAGGACTGTAACATAGTTTTTTACCTGGCCACATTGGTAAACCCAACGTGAATCATCCATACATGTCACGAATTTAGGGTTTTGAAATTTGTAGGTTTGTGCAACGCATACGTTGATCAATATGACACATACACTCCTTCGTGTGACGCTTTAGCTGTACGGCGTGACGTCTGCATTGAGTTTGCACTACTTAAGAGGAACTCTGCAACACATTCGCTTCTATTTAGGGTTAAAATCTTTTGTTTCACTCTAAAATAACCCTAACCCAGTTTATTTTATAGGGTTTTCACTTTTTTTGCAGGGTTATAACTTGTTTTTCATGTCCTATTTTCTTAGATTATTCTTTGGTTTTATCTGTCACTAGGGTTTTTAAGCATTAAGGGTTATGAATATTACATGGATTCTTGTCTAGGGTTTATAATTAGTTGTTTTACAATCTGGGTAAATCCTGTTAGTGCCTAAAAGTTCTCCATCTTTCTGGCACTCAGGAACTGACCTTACAACCCTAGGGTTTAATATTAGTTAGTACAAAACATTTTTTTTGCTTGCTGGTTAGGGTTTTCTGCTAAAATATGGTTACAGGAATTTTGCAACGCTTGTGTAGGATTCTCTGACGCATAAGTTGCTCAGTGTACCGCCTATGCTTAACCGACCCGCATATGCACAACAGTATGCCACACATGCTGGTTTCTGAAATGCATATGCCTGACCATGCACCGCCTACGCTTTCTATGCAACACATACAACTGGTATAAAGGCAGAAAGTTTTTAAATTTCCTTCATTCAGTTTTTTTTTTTTGAATAGTGGAACTAGGGTTTTTCTGTTACTGACTTTTGATTTGCAGCATATGGCATGAAGAAACATCTTCATTTGCAAACCATATTTTATTACTTAGGCTTTTTTTTTTCATGAATGTGTGTATGGTTTAACTTAGGAACACATCTTGCAATTTGGGTTAAAAAGAATACAATCTTGTTTGCAAGCATAGACTCATTTTGGGATTAAAATGAACCTCATTCATATTGGTTAAAAAGAACCACAACCCTTGCATTATTCACACTCATGAGTTAAAAAGAACACAACTTTGCATTATAACGCATTGGGTTAAAAATGAACCACAAATATTGCATTCTCACATTCATTGGGACTTAAAATTAACTTGCATACTCACTCATTTAACAAGATAAAAAGGATTGCATCTTTGTTTGCCATGTTTGGTGGTTTGTGTTAGAGTTGTGGAAAGGTATATGCTCTTCCCTCGCACCTATTGGTGATCTTGGGAATCAAAAAACCTTTCACTACCCTTACATAAAATCACAACACACTTAAGAAAAGACAAATCCGAAAGAACCCCCATGCGAGTGTGAGCAAGTTCACATGTGTATGCTCTCCCCTTGCGACTTAGTGCGAGCCTGGGGATCAAAAACATGTTATCTTGTCTTGGTTTTGTTTCCCTTTAGAGTGGGCCTGCTCTTGAGACACATCCGCAAGGAGAACTCATTTGCAACCCCAAGTAGTGCTTTTGTTTGGCCTGCTATACAAATTGGATAAGGCGAAAGCCAAGTCCTAACTGGTATGAGCGCTCACCATACAACGGTAGCTTGAAAAGAGGCGTACCTTTGTGTATATTAAACTCCTAGTAGGGTTAGTCAAATCCTTAAGTGGTTTACTGGATGCTCGTGGGGTGCCGGTCCCCTGGATATTCACTATGAACCCTTGTTTAGTGGCCAAAAACCCTCTACTTGTTGATATAGGAGGCCAGATGATAGATCTCTAATAGCCATCCCACATTTTCGTGGCTTATGGTAGAGATATCAAAGTATCTTAAGATTTACGCGTCTTAAGGACTTGGAACTTGGTGTGCCTGAGAAGTGAGTGCACTGTAAGGCGGAGTCCATGCCCCAAGTTCCTGGAGCTATACACCTTAAGTAGGCGCAGCTGGGTAAAACCAAGTGGGAACTCAACAAGTATAGTCCTTGCCTAGCCATAGGGTCATGCTTGTTTTATAAGTGTTTTCAAAACATCTTGTCACCAAAAACATCAAACAGACTTAGGAAAAACTGCTTATAGAGCCTGTTGAAATTGCAACGCATCTACTAAATAGTAAATCACATAAGTGACATTCTACAATGCATAAGATTGAGTGCAACACACCTGTTGAATAGTACACCACATCCGCAAAATAGTAAAACACCTCTGCTGAACAGTGAAATGCACAAGCTTAACAGTGCAACACATAAGTTATAGTGAAATGCACCCGCTTGATCCTAAAATGCATAAGACAAATAATACAATGCATGAGCTAAACAGTGTCATGCATCTACCTAAGAATTATTTTTGAACCTTAGGGAACCCTTGAAATCTTTTTCTCCCAATTGGATCCAATTGCAACTGTACTAGACACATTTCAAACTTGTAGGTTTTTGATGCCTTGGGATTCACTTGCACACCATCCTTCATTTTCTTAAGTCTTAGGTCTCATATTTTCCACAAACATTTAGGAAACCTTAGAAATCTTAACATTTCAACCTTAGACATTAATAGAGTGATGAAGGGGGTAAATCACAAAACACACAATAACAGATATTGAACACAACAAATAGAACTTTCTTTTATTGAACTGGGCAACTCATTACATTACAGAAGCTCAATTACAATCAGAGGATAAATCCTCTACTGGCTGCAACACATTACAGCTTTCCCAACCTCAAGACTCTAGAATCTTCAGCCTTCTGTAACCCCAAGTCAGCTAGGGTTTCTGTTTTCCCACCTATTCTTGATTCCACACTAGCCCCCTTGACTCTACTACCACCCAGGGTTCTCAAAATAGTCATAAATAGCACTTTTTGGCGGCCTCTAGCTAAATTTCGAATTTTGCAACTCCCTCCAAAAGTAGGTCAACTTCCGGGAAGCATAACTTTTGATCTGGGTGTCCGATTGACGAACTATTTTAAGCGCCAGAAAGCTCGCGATGTAAACTATCACATCAGAAATTTGTAAATGGATTTCGATCAATTTTTTGAGATGTTATGAGAAGTTTTAGTGCCTCATATCTCATTCCGTAAATTTTCAGGGGCTTTTCAGAAAACAAAAACTTTAATATTTTTCAGCTCACAAATGATCTTTATTTGATTCCTTTGCCAAAGGTCTTATATTTCTATTATGTAACTTTCTGTAAGTTTTTGCTTCATTATGTGCCCAAATGCAAACTTTCTAAAAATAGTAGGTACACTTTCCTAAACAGGCAGGTCGCTATTTTTAGTAGTTTTAGAAAAATTGAAAGTCCTACATTATTATTCTGGATATTATGGAACCAAAAACACTAATTATGGGAAGAAATGAGAACAACTACAATGGTTTTGAATTAACTTCTTTTTGGGTGATGCAAGATTGCCCTTACACCTCTGGATGCTCCTGCATCAGACACCTAGGGTAATTTGAGAAGTGACCCTGTCACGTCTTAGGTGTTTGTGTGAGGAAAACCCAAACGGTCAACCTCTGCCTTAGACAACCAAGAAGAATCTTCAACAGGCCTTCCTTTCCATTTCACTAGATATTTTTTGTATTGCTTGTTCCGAGTACTCCTTCCCACACGGCTATCCAAAATCTCTTCTATCTCCTCTGTTGAAGTAGACGCCGGAATACTCCACTACACTTCTGTTGGTCCATCCTCTATTCCACCTTCATGATATTCTAATAAATCAGCAATGTTGAAAACAGGAGAAATATTGATCCCACTCGGCAGCTCTACCTCATATGCATTTCCTAAATCATGCTTCTTCATGATTCTGCATGGTCCAAATTTCTTCATTTTCAATTTATTGTATGTTCCAACTAGGAACTTTTCTTTTCTCAAGTGAACCATGAATTCATCTCCCACTCAATTTCTAAGGCTAAGGCAGATCTGATACGGATCTGGTGATACCCACTCTTCAGGTCAATCTTCGTGAAGTACTTGGCTCCACTCAAACAATCCATGATGTCATCCATTCTTGGCAATGGAAATCTATACTTGATCATTATCTTATTGATGGCTTGAGAGTCTATACACATCCTCCATTCTCCATCCTTCTTTGGTGCTAGTACTGCAGGTACCGTACATGGACTTAGGCTCTCCCTTATCAGTCCCTTTCTCAACAACTCCTGAACTTGTCTGTTCAGCTCTTCATTCTCTGCAGGGGTCATTCTATGGGCTGCCTTGTTTGGCAAACTGGCTCCTGGTATCAAATCCATTTGATGACTTATCTTCCTTACTGGTGGTAAACCTTCTGGTACATTATCAAAGATAATGTCCTGGAACTCTTCCAACATATCTGAAACATTTACAGGTACATCTTCACATTTCTCTTGACTAATCTTAGGAATCAATGCAAAGCAATGATGCTCATGCTTCATACCCTCCAAAAATTTCCTACCATCTACCAAGCAAATTCTAGCAGTACTACATACCTTTTCTTCCACCTCCTTTAAGGGCTTCAACTTATGACGAACTCCATCCTTTGTTAGGGAATATGTGTTTGCACGGCCATCATGGACAACACTCCTATCATACTGCCACGGCCTCCCTAACAGCATATGACATGCATCCATCGGTATGATATCACACAACACCTCATCATGGTAGTCACCAATCTTGAACTTCACTAAACACTGCTCATTGACCAAAGCTCTATGGTCCTTCTGCAACCATGCAATCCAATATGGATGTGGATGCTTTCTTCTTGTCAACTTCAACTTGTCAACCATCTCCTCTAAAACAAGATTATCAGTGCTTCCACTGTCAATAATAATATCACAACACTTACCTTCACATTTGCAACTTGTGCAGAATAAACTCTTCCTCTGATTGGGTTCTCTCTCCTCATTCAACAAGGTTCTTCTAACAACTAGGGTTTCTCCCCTTTCAGCATCTTCAGAATGCTCAGACTGTGCATCTTCATCTACATGTGCAACTCATGCATTACCTTCAGGTCTTCTATTCGTCCTTCCTTGATGTTGCAGACATTCATATGCTCAATGCCCTTCTTCTCCACATTGGAAAAGGGTCCTCTAAAACCTCCTCTTCCAGGTCCTTGCCTAGGTCTGCCTCTTCCTCTTCCTCTTTGCTCACCATTGTTCTGGTCACGAGGGCGGTAGGTATTGTCACCTCTTTGATTTCGACTGGTGCCAGCTTCTTCACTTTTCTTTGCATCTTCATTTCGGCCCCCATAGGGTCTTCCACTAGTCCTTCTGCCTTGACCTCTTCCCCTTTGCTTGCTGTCAAATCTTTTATTTAGCTTCTCTTCCACCTTTAGGGAAAATTGGTACGCATCTTCTATGGTGGTCATTCTGACCAGGCTCAACTCCTCTTGAATACTCGGCCTCAACCCATTAATGTAATGGGATACCTTCTTCTTGTTGGGCTCTACATGGCTTGTCCTGATAGTAATTTTATAAAACTCTTCTGTATACTCCTTAACAGACTTGTTACCTTGCTTCAGTCCTTGCAGCTTCTTCAGCAACTCCATCTCATAGTCCACAGGAATGAACTGCTTCTTTAGTTTCTCCACCATTCGATCCCATCTGGAGATCTTTCCTTTTCCTCTTCTGTTCCTCTCTAATTGGACCTCCTTCCACCAAATATTGGCATGGCCCTTCAACTTTGTTTTTGCAAACTTAACTCGATCTGGGTCCTCCACATCTTCATACTCAAAATACTCCTCCATGTCATTGATCTAATCAATAAGCTATTCTGAATTCAAATCTCCAGAATATGTAGAAACTTTGATCCTAGGCCTCTTTCTGATCTTTGAAGTGGCCCTCAACAACCTAACTTCTACAGGATCTCCAGCAGCTTCTTGTTCTTCCTCAGATAGCTCTTCTTCATCTTCACCTTCACTTTCTTCTCTCATCCTCTGCTCAAACCCTCTTCATAGCTCCTCTTGCAATGCATCGATTTGCCTTTGTAGGGCTCTAAAACCCTCTTCTGTCAAAGCATTCCTCCCAACACGATTTCTTCATGGAGGCATCTTGTTCTCCGCAGCAAACCCACAACCTCAGGTCCTGGTGCAAACTGCCTCATGGTTGGCGATCTGTCTACACACTCAGGAACCCTCGCTCTAATACCACTTGATGAAGGGGGTAAATCACAAAACACACAATAACAGATATTGAACACAGCAAATAGAACTTTCTTTTATTGAACTAAGCAACTCATTACATTACAAAAGCTCAATTACAATCAGAGGATAAATCCTCTACTGGCTGCAACACATTACAGCTTTCCCAACCTCAAGACTCTAGAATCTTCAGCCTTCTGTAACCCCAAATTAGCTAGGGTTTCTATTTTCCCACCTATTCTTGACTCCACACTGGCCCCCTTGACTCTACTACCGCCTAGGGTTCCCAAAATAGTCATAAATAGCACTTTTTGGTGGCCTCCAGCTAAATTTCAAATTTTGCAACTCCCTCCAAAAGTAGGTTAACTTTCGGGAAGCATAACTTTTGATCTGGGTGTCCGATTGACGAACTATTTTAAGTGCCGGAAAGCTCGTGATGTAAATTATCACGCCAAAAATTTGTAAATGGATTTTCATCAACTTTTTGAGACATTATGAGAAGTTTTAGTGCCTCATATCTCGTTCCGTAAATTTTCAGGGGCTTTTCAGAAAACAAAAACTTTAATATTTTTCAACTCACAAATGATCTTTACTTGATTCCTTCGCCAAAGGTCTTATATTTCCATTATGTAACTTTCTGGAAGTTTTTGCTTCATTACGTGCCCAAATGCAAACTTTCTAAAAATAGCAGGTACACTTTCCTAAATAGGCAGGTCGCTATTTTTAGCAGTTTTGGAAAAACTGAAAGTCCTACATTATTATTCTGGATATTATGGAACCAAAAACACTAATTATGGAAAGAAATGAGAACAACTACAATGGTTTTGAATTAACTTCTTTTTGGGTGATGCAAGATTGCCCTTACACCTCTGGATGCTCCTGCATCATAGAGATAGAGGTTCAACATATTAATCTTCATAATTCAAAACATAAAGAGAAACTGTCAAAGTGTGACTGCCTCATAAGTGCAAAATTGGGCTAAGAGACCTTGGCATTATTCTCATTCGATCCATCCTAACGTGGGCCTAATACTCATGTGACTAGTATAAGTCCACTTTCCAAACTTGCTTCAATCAATCATCCCTCTCTCACTAAAATTCCAAGGTCTCGACAAACCTGATTTGTACTTCGAGAGTCATTAGTAGACAATAGTATCCTATTGGAGCTAGACTTTGTGAAGATTAAAATCATTAACCTCTACTATAGTCTTGGGAATAATTCCCTTAGATCATTGCATCACCATAGTTGCATCCTCAGAAAACATCCTAAGAAAATACCAAAAACATATCTCCATTCCCACCTTACCATTGCCGAGGTGCTTGTTTCAAGCCATATAAACTCTTCTTCAATTTGCACATCAGTTTTTCCTTACCTTTGACCTCAAATCCCCATGGTTGTTTCATATAGATCTCCTCCTCCAAATCACCATGGAGAAAGGCCATTTTCACATCTAGCTGTTCCAAATGCAAATCTTCAGCAACCCCAATACTTAAAACAGTATGAATAGAAATCATCTTGACAACTAGAGAAAATATTTCATCAAAATCAATACCTTTTTTCTGTGCAAATCCTTTTACAACTAACCTGGCTTTAAATTTTTTCTTACCTCCATCTTCCTCTTTCAACCTATAAACCCATTTGTTTGGTAAAGCCTTTTTACCTGCAGGCAACTTACATAATTCCCAAGTCTAATTTTTTAGCAAGGAGTCCATTTCTTCTTTCATTGCAAGCTCCCACTAAACCTTTGTATCCACATGCATAGCTTCATCATATCCTTTAGGTTAACCAGCATCTGTTAACAAAATAGAATACAAAGAGGGAGAAAACCTTTTAGGAGGTCTACTTAGCCTTGTTGACCATCTAACATTCACTGGATTTTGTGGTATTTCTTGTTGTTGTTGCGGAGCATGAGGAACCACTGGAACATCACTATCTAGAGTATCATACAACATCACATAATCCTTTTCTTTCTTCTCATACTGCTGCAACTGATCTTTGTACAACACCTTCTCATTGAATACAACATCCCTACTTCTCACAATTTTTTGATTTTCAAAATCCCAAAGTCTATAACCAAATTCATCAATGCCATATCCAATGAAGGTTTATTTTTTTGATTTTGCATCCAACTTAGATCTATTTTTAGAATCTACATGTGTAAATGCTTCACATCTAAAGGTTTTGAGAAAAGAATAACTCACCTTTTTACCTATCCATGCTTCCTCTAGAATACCACAATCCCAAGGAATTGAAGGACCTCTATTAACTAAATATACAACGGTGTTGACAGCCTCTTCCCACATGTTTAAATGCAGACTAGCATGCAATCTATTGGTCCTTGTACGCTCCATTATTGTCCTATTCATGCATTCAGCCACTCCATTCTCCTGTGGAGTCCCTAGAACCATTTTCTGCCTACGAATTCCATTAAAAGAAAAATAATACTCAAATTCTTTGCTGCAATACTCACCACCATTATCAGATCTGAGACATTTTAATCTTTTACTCATCTCATTCTCAACGAAGCTTCTCCATTTCTTAAATGTTTCAAATACATCAGATTTCTGCCTAAGTAAATAAATCCAAACCTTCCTAGTTGCATCATTTATGAATGTAACATAATATTGAGAGCCACCAAGAGAATCGAGCTGGTCCCCATACATTTGTATGCACAAGCTCCAACTTTTCATCTTTCTTTTGCTTCCCATCCTTGAGAAAATTGACTCTCTTTTGTTTGCCATACACACAACTTTCACAGAAATCCATATTAATACATTTCAGACCTGGTAAAACTTTCTTAGAATGAAGTACCTTAATAACTTTTTTACTCATATGCCCAAGTCTATTATGCCACAATGTTGCCTCAGAACATGTAGCAACTGTTTCAGTCTCTTCCTGTGAACTTACAACAACTGTTCCTGAACTTGTTTGTTTTTGCTTTGCAACAGCTAAAGTAGAAGGAACAATATGACCTGTACAAAGATATAAGGTGCCTACTTTCACACCTTTTGCTACTATTAAGGCACCTCTTGAAACCATCCAATTTTTAGTAGTAAATGCAACAACACAACCTTCATCAGTTAGCTGCCCTGCTAAAAATAAATTCCTACTCAGCCTTGGAACATGCCTTACCTCTTGTAGTAGCCAATGATTCCCATTCTGCAACTTAATCTTGATTCTTCCCTTTCTAACAATCTGACAAGGTTTATTATCTCCCAAATAAACCAGCCCAAAATCCCCTTGGACATAATCAAGAAAATAAATTCTATGGGGTGCAACATGAAATGAGGCCCCTGAATATAAAACCCATGAATCATCAACATTATCTAGGGAAAGAATCAAAGCATCATCTTCAGATTTATTACTTACCACATTTGCCTCCTTATTGCCTTCTTGTTTGTCTCCTTCTTTATTCTTCCAAGACCATCAATCTTTCTTCAGATGACCTAGTTTCTCACAGTACTAGCAATCCTTCTATCCTCTAGATTGGGATCTCTTGTCCTTTGATTTTCCTCATGACTTCCCATGACCTCAAGAACCTTTTCCTCTCTTTTTTGATCTGCCCCTGCTTTCTGCATTCAAAACACTACCTGATGTGGACCCTCTTGATCTTTTCCATCACATTTCCTTGCTAAGGATAACACCAACAAAATCATCAAATTTTAAAGTATTTGAACCAGAGACAAAGTTACTTACAGCCATTACCAAGCTATTCCAACTTTCTAGAAAAGAACATAATATCAAGAGAGCTCTGACCTCTTCATCAAAACTTACTTTTATAGAAGTTAACTGACTGATAATCGTATTAAACTCATTTAAATGATTTGTCACAGATCCACCTTCAATCATTTTCAGATTAAACAAACACTCCATGAGAAATACCTTATTTGAGGCTGAGGGTTTTTCATACAATTTGCCAAAGCTTTCATCAGACCATCTGTTGTCTTCGCTTTCGTTATATTGAATGCCACCGATGGTTCCAGGCACAACCAAATGGTTCCCAGTGCCTTTCTGTCCAGAAGATTCCAATCCTCGTTAGTCATTATTGCTGGTTTCTTGGCTATTCCTTCCAACGACCTCAATAAATCCTTTTGATAAAGATAATCCTCCATTTGCATCTTCCATAACTGATAGTTCTGCCCATTGAATTTATCTACCTTCAATTTTCCCTCGTCCTCCATTGCTCCTGTAGACACTTAAAAATATCCTGGGCCTGCGAATGACATTTTCACGCACATTCCATCTTAATTCTCGTATTTTGCTATTAATTAAATAATTTTTAAAATTATTTAATTAATTCATCCCCTCTTTGTGCTTTTTAATTAAATAAATTTCATTTATTTAATTATTTAAGCTCCCTTCTTCTAAATTCCTCTATAATTAAATAATTATTTAATTATTCATTCATCAAATATCCCTGTCCCCTTTAATTTAAATAAATATTCATTTATTTAAATTATTAGCCTAGCCCTAGGTTAAATAAGTCCTCACTTATTTAATATAATCCTAAAACATTCCCCTTTCCTCACAAAAAATTAAATAAATCCCTACAATTTATTTAATTTAAGACATTGACCTTCTCACTAATTTTCTCTAATTTAAAAATTAGATTTGTCTTCTTGTGAGAGGAAACCCTAAATCATTGTGAGCCATTGATCTTTGCCCTAAGTCGACTATAAATCTCAACCCTCCATTCATTTCTGACTTTCTATAAAACTCCTTTTACCTCTCCATTTTCAACCACCACTTGAGCATTTGACTTGTGCCATTGTCAACATCTGAGCTTCCATCTAAGTTGCAGACCTGCAAACCTGAGCACACCATCATAGCTAGGTTATATTTTAGCAATGGAGGAAATGTATTAGATATCCTAGGGTTTTATATGTTTTATGCATGCATTCTAGGGTGCTTAAGGGCTTTATTTCTTAGGTAGGGTTGCAATCTGTTGTTTCAGGACTGTAATAGAGTTTTTTACCTACCCACATTAGTGAACCCAATGTGAATCATCTGTACATGTCGTGAATTTAGGGTTTTGAAATTTGTAGGTTTGTGCAACGCATACGTTGATCAATTCGACACATACACTCCTTCATACGATGCTTCAGCCGTACGACGTGACGTCTGCATTGATTCTGCACTACTTAAGAGGAATTCTGCAACGCATTCGCTTCTGTTTAGGGTTAAAATCTTTTGTTTCACTCTAAAATAACCCTAACCCAGTTTATTTTATAGGGTTTTCACTTGTTTTGCAGGGTTATAACTTGTTTTTCATGTCCTATTTTCTTAGATTATTCTCTGGTTTTATCTGTCACTAGGGTTTTTAAGCATTAAGGGTTATGAATATTACATGGATTCTTGTCTAGGGTTTATACTTAGTTGATTTACAATCTGGGTAAATCCTATTAGTGGCTAAAAGTTCTCCATCTTTCTGGCACTCAGGAACTGACCTTACAACCCTAGGGTTTAATATTAGTTCGTACAAAACTTTTTTTTGCATGCTGGTTAGGGTTTTTTGCTAAAATCTGGTTGCAAGAATTTTATGACGCTTGTGTAGGATTCTGCGACGCATAAGTTGCTCAGTGCACTACCTGTGCTTAACCGACCCACATACGCACAACAGTATGCCACACACGCTGGTTTCTAAAATGCATACGCTTGACAGTGCACTGCCTACGCTTTCTGTGCAACGCATACGATTGGTATAAAGGCAGAAAGTTTTTAAATTTCCTTCATTCAAATTTTTTTTTGAATAGTGGAACTAGGGTTTTTTTGTTACTGACTTTTGATTTGCAGCATATGGCATGGAGAAATATCTTCATTTGCAAACCATATTTTGTTACTTAGGGTTTTATTTTTTTTCCATGAATGTGTGTATGGTTTAACTTAGGAACACATCTTGCAATTTGGGTTAAAAAGGATACAATCTTGTTTGCAAGCATAGACTCATTTTGGGATTAAAATGAACCTCACTCATATTGGTTAAAAAGAACCACAACCCTTGCATTATTCACACTCATGAGTTAAAAAGAACACAACTTTGCATTATAACGCATTGGGGTAAAAATGAACCACAAATCTTGTATTCTCACATTCATTGGGACTTAAAATTAACTTGCATACTCACTCATTTAACAAGATAAAAATGATTGCATCTTTGTTTGCCATGTTTGGTGGTTTGTGTTAGAGTTGTGGCAAGGTATATGCTATTCCCTCATACCTATTGCTGATCTTGGGAATAAAATAACCTTCCACTACCCTTACATAAAATCACAACACACTTAAGAAAAGACAAATCTGAAAGAATCGCCATGCAAGTGTGAGCAAGTTCACATGTGTACACTCTCCCCTTGTGACTTAGTGCGAGCCTGGGGATCAAAAATATGTTAGCTTGTCTTGCTTTTGTTTCCCTTTAGAGTGGGCTTGCTCTTGAGACACATCCACAAGGAGAACTCATTTGCAACCCCAAGTGATGCTTTCGTTTGGTCCACTATACAAATTGGATAAGGCGAAAGCCAAGTCCTAATCGGTATGAGCACTCACCATACAACGCTAGCTTGAAAGGAGGCATACCTTTGTGTATATTAAACTCTGAGTAGGGTTAGTCAAAGCCTTAAGTGTCTTACTGGATGCTCGTGGGGTGCCGGTCCCCTGGATATTCACTACAAACCCTTGTTTAGTGGCCAAAAACCCTCTACTTGTTGATACAGGAGGTCAGATGATAGATCTTTGATAGGCGACCCATATTTTTGCGGCTTATGGTAGAGATATCGAAGTATCTTAAGATTTGCACATCTTAAGGACTTGGAACTTGGTGTGCCTGAGAAGTGAGTGCACTGTAAGGGGGAGTCCGTGCCCCAAGTTCCTGGAGCTATACACCATAAGTAGGCGTGGCTGGGTAAAACCAAGTGGGAACTCAACAAGTATAGTCCTTGCCTAGCCATAGGGTCGTTCTAGTTTTCTAAGTGTTTTCAAAACATCTTGTCACAAAAAACATCAAACAAACAAAAGACACAACCACAAGATTGATTACTAAGTGTTTTCATCACTGATGTGCTTTCTGATTTATCACAAAATCATCAAACAGACTTAGGAAAAAACTACTTTTAGAGCTTGTTGAAATTGCAACGCATCTGCTGAATAGTGAAACACATAAGTGGCATTCTACAATGCATAAGATTGAGCTCAACGCACCTATTGAATAGTACACCACATCTGCAAAATAGTAAAACACCTCTACTGAACAGTGAAATGCACAAGCTTAACAGTGTAACGCATAAGTTACAGTGAAACGCACCCACTTGATCCCGAAATGCATAAGATGAATAGTACAATGCATGAGCTGAACATTGTCATGCATCTACCTGAGAATCATTTTTGAACCTTAGGGAACCTTTGAAATCTTTTTCTCCCAATCAGATCCAATTGCAACTGTACTAAACACATTTCAAACCTATAGGTTTTTGTGCCTTGGGATTCACTTGCACACCATCTTTCATTTTCTTAAGTCTTAGCTCTCATATTTTCCACAAACATTTAGGAAACCTTAGAAATCTTAACATTTCAACCTTAGACATTAATAGAGATAGAGGTTCAACATATTAATCTTTGTAATTCAAAACATAAAGAGAAACTGTCGAAGTGTGACTACCTCATAAGTGCAAAATTGTGCTAAGACACCTTGGCATTATTCTCATTCGATCCATCCTAACGTTGGCCTAATACTCATGTGACTAGTATAAGTCCACTTTCCAAACTTCTTCAATCAATCATCCCTCTCTCACTAAAATTCCAAGGTCTCGACAAACCCGATTTGTACTTCGAGAGTCATTAGTAGACAATAGTATCCTATTGGAGCTAGACTTTGTGAAGATTAAAATCATTAACCTCTACTATAGTCTCAGGAATAATTCCCTTAGATCATTGCATCACCATAGTTGCATACTCGCAAAACATCCTAATAAAATACCAAAAACATATCTCCATTCCCACCTTACATAAATCATTTAGACTGCATCCATTAGCATACGCCCATTTTCAACCATAGAAAAGACCCAAAAATATATCCTTGCATTTTCACTGTTAACATCATTAGGAATCACTAAGTGCATCCTCACCTTGCATTCTCACATAAAGACATTTACATCCCCATTCTTAGGATTAATCATTTTCCCACCATTCACAAACTAGCAAGGTCTTTTATGGTTGAAACAGGGTTGCAAAGGAAAAGAAAGGGAGAAGAAGACTTAGAACATGCCCAAGACTCTCACATTGAAACTAGAAGATTTGGCACTAATCCCAACGAACAACCTAATCAAAACATGGGGAACCCCTTTGACAATCTCTTCCTGCAAGATGACAAACCCGAGGTTACACCCAAAGTTACACCCGAAGTGTTTGAAGCCACATGACAAGACCCTAGAGTATTGAGAATCCTAGATGAAATGATTGCCACAAACCCACAAAGCTATCTTTTGCGCCTCCTGTAAAATGGAACCAAAGTCCCTGAAGGTGTTGACATAAATACTCTCATAGTAAGAACTACTAATGCCACCATGATGGGTCAAGGCTATACCTCATCCTCTAGTAATCCTACAAATCAGACCCAAGAACATGTCAACATACCCCTAGGGCAAACTTCACATGAATCCGTCATGGTAAATATACCTCCCCCTTTCGAGGAAAATAACACAAACGTCATGACTCACACATCAAATCCTTTTATTTTCTAGGCAAACCCTCAAGGTCACGCTAAGAGAATGCGAAGGATACACATTGTGACTTCACAAAACTAAACCCAAGGGGTTGATGCCATAACAAACACAAACATGAACATTGGATCTAACAACAATACGAACACAAGAAATCTCAATCCCCTCAATCCACTAAACAACACAATTAGCCAAGGGTTGGGTGTATCCTATGTCAATTCAAATCCCATAGATCCACTTGGAAACAACAACAATGTGACTGATGCCTCATACATCGATCCCAATCAACAAGGAAATACTAATGTTTCATTTCAAAACCTCAACACCACCAGCATGACACACCATTATCGATACATGAACCCTAACATATCCTTCGCAACCCACAACCAAAGCGAAAATATGATACCACTACATACTCACTACAACACAAACACCAACACCAACCCACTTGTTGCCAACATGGGGACTTATAACACAACGAATCCTTACCTAGATACGGTCCCAAACAGAGTTAACACATCCGTCGAAGCCCTCACCCAAGAGTTGGATAAGCTAAAACAACAATTCTCAAGGTTACAAATCTCAGGGACAAAAAAATCATACTCTATGGAGGACTTATGCCCGTATCCATTTGACAAAAGCATTTACATGCCTCCTTTTCTCCCAAATTTCACCGTACCAAACTTTAACAAATATAGGGGAAAGGGGAGCCTCGTTGAACATATACACGAGTTCCATACTGCTTGTCTCAAGCTTGCCTATGATCATACCTACTTGATGAGACTCTTCCCAAGGAGCCTTACAGGACAAGCTCTTAAGTGGTTCACACACCTCCCCACGGGGATACGAACATGGATTGAACTCGTAGACAAGTTCATATCACACTTTTCCTATAACATAGAGACAAATGTGAACATTGCCACCTTATGCCAAATGAGACAAGAAGATGGAGAGACCTTTATCTCTTTCTTCCAAAGGTGGAGAAGCCTAGAAAGTAAGTGCCCTTGTCACATTCCTAAGAATCAGCTTGTGCCCATCTTCGTAGAAAACCTCAACAAAGAGCTCATGCATCAACTACAAATCCATTGCTGCACCTCCTTCAGAGAAGTGGTTGAGAAAGGGGGCAGCCATTGAGAAAGCTCTTATCACCAAAGGCACAATAAAGATCTTTAATAAGAACCAAAATACATAAAACACACCTTACGACAAGAACAAGACTTGGGCTCGGAATAAGAACTTCACCAATGATGGGGTAGTGGATGCCAAGGCATTTAGGGCTAGTCTCGTCATCACACTCCAACCACCCCCTGTGACTAATAACCAACCACATGTGCAACAAAAACAACAACAACAACCTCAACTACAACAACAGACAACAAACGTGATTCAAAACAATCAAAGGAGACCACCTCCTAGGAATAATGCACCTCGACGCAACTATATGCCTTTGACAGAGCTGATTGAAATAGTCTTATAGAAGTTATTGCAAAATAACCTTATCCAATTGCCAAAAATTTGACAATATGACCCAGCTTTCAAACCTCCATCATGGAATGAGAATGACTTTTGTGATTACCATAGAATCAAAGGTCATAAGACGTCAAACAGTTACAAATTGAAAAAATCATTTAGGACTTCATTGATAGGGGTATTGTAGGTGTAGATAATTCAGCTGGTTCCTCCAACACTGATCATACCATCTTTACTGACCCTTTGCAAAATCATGGATCAGGAAAAGCCTCCACATCTAGAACCAAACCACATGAGAGCATTAACTACAACAATGTTGCTTATGACTATACCATTAATAGCATCTGTGCATATGATAGCAACATCTCCATGATCACTATCAAAGCCTGTCCAGAGTGTGTCGTGACTACCTGAAAAGCTAAGATAACGTTGCAAAGTGCTCCTACCAACCTGACTGATATATCCATTTCACATCCCAAAAGCCAATATAACCTGTTGGACCATTTCAAGAAGACCCCTGCTCAAATATCAATCTTCGAATTGCTCCACCTTTCGCCTGAACATAATGCCATTTTGGACAAAGCACTCCTAGAATCTTCCGTTCCCACTGATCTAAATGTTAATCAATTCCAGGCCATGGTGGGACATTTAGCAACTATGAACAATGTGTTCTTCACAGAATGTGACGTACCTTTACACAACCCAAATCACACCAACGCTCTTCACTTAGAGGTTTTTATCAAAAAAACACAAAATTCGACAAGTCCTGGTAGACGGTGGAGCAGGATTGGACATTTGTCCTTTAAAATTGGTAATAACACTAGGCTACTCTGAGGCTTGTGTCGATCCAACCAAACAAATCATCATCAAGGCATATGACGATGCTGAGCGCTCTTCCAAGGGAGTCATCATCCTTCCTATAAGAGTGGGACTTGCCATACAAGATACAATATTCCATGTCTGGGATACCGAGCTACCTTATAACCTCATCCTTGGCTGACCATGGATCCATGCCATGGAGGCCGTCCCTTTCACCTACCATCAATGCATGGAATTCCCTTACAACGGCATGGAAATCACCATCCCTAGCTATCCTGATGCCTTCCAATACTATAGCCACCTGAGAGAGGTACCCCAACATTAGGTGCCTATAAATAGGGGAATTTTTCCATTTACTTCATCCAATTATGTCGATCCATCCACACTATCCAAATCCATTAGGCCACCTTCACCCACCAACCAATCACAAAGTCCAAATCCAAGACAAAGGATGCAGTGAGTACAAGATGGAATAGTCATACTGCATTGGAAAATTGCCTGCATCACCCAAGTCTCAAGGAAAGCCTAGCCCTATTCCGTCAAAGCAAATTCTCTTAGCTGGTCCTACCGCATTCACAAAGTGGGGTGAACTTAATAAAGAAGACGTCAACAAAGACATATCCACATGGCTCTATAAAGAAGAAGTAGAAGAGGTCGAGCATATCAAACTGCCCATGGAATAGTATGGTAAAGGGTATGAATTTGTCAAAAAACAAGGATATGATAGGCATGGTGGACTTGTACCCAACGGAAATGGACGCACCGAGCCTCTTCAGCCAACAATGCAGCCACACAATAAAGGGTTGGGATATACCTCAAAAAGAGATAGGGCTCCATGTACTAAGTTACTTTTGAGAGGGGAAACAAGTGCTTCCAGAGAAGTCAAGACATCAAGGGATCTATCCGAACCTAAAACTGAACCGTCCACACCTGATTTGCCCACACCATACACAAACGATGCACCTAAATCATCCACACCTGACCTACCCAAAGGTGCCACGTGGATCAATATCTTTTGGGACCCAGATAACACTTCCATTTGCACCTTGAATCCCGTGACCATGAGCTACCTAAACATAGATGATGGCTTACCCTTAGTCCATCCTGAGCTAATCAATTACGACCAACAAGATCCACGTAGCTTAGATTTATTTGAGAATGACGAAGCAATAGCCGAGTTCATGGGACTTCGTGAAGGCCTACCTCTTGGGGATAACAAAGTTGGTTACATCATGGACTTAGAAAACTCTACATACTTTGGAGAATCCACTCCGCCCTCTAGTCGCAAAAGTGAAAATAAAAAAGAAAAAAATAGGTCTTTGGGTGAAAATTGAAAGGCGCCCCTAGATCATTCAAAAGTAAAAATAAAGGACGTATCCGAGGGTGAAAACATCCCTGAGGTGACCGAGGATAGAGGGTTGGAAGTTTTGCCTATCACATAGGAAAAATTGCCCCTATTAGTAGAAGCAACTGTGGAAACCAACCTCAGCACCAAGGAAGCACCCAAGATTATTCACTTTGTTGAGTCACTCATAGAACAAGAACAACCTGAATTCAAAGATTTCTTCTGGGCATGACAAGTCAACTTTGCTTGGTCATATGATGATATGCCTCAACTTGACCCACAATTTGTCCTACATCACCTACCACTACTGCCAAATGCCAAACCCATCAAGTAAAAGCTACGAAAGATGCATCCACAGATCACATTACTAGTGAAGGCAAAACTGAAAAAGCTCCTTGATGTCAGCTTCATCAGGCCAATTGATTACCTAGAGTGAGTATCTAATCTTGTACTAGTCATGAAACCTAATGGCCAGATCAGAATATGTGAAAAATTTCATGACTTGAACAAGGCATGTCCGAAAGATGATTTCCCATTACCAAACATAGACATCATAGTTGACTTGACAGCTGGATTCGAAATGCTCTCCTTAATGGATGACTTTTCTAGATATAATCAGATACAAATAACACTAAAAGATCAGCATAAAACAACTTTCACATGTCCTTGGGGCACATACTGCTAGATCGTCATGCCCTTCGGTCTCAAAAATGTAGGCGCTACATACCAGAGGGCAATGACAACTATATTTCACGACTATATGCATACATGTATGAAAGATTATGTTGATGACCTACTAGCCAAATAAATCACTAGAAGCTCTCATCTTGATGTGTTAGATAAAATATTCAAATGCCTAGAAGAATACGAAGTTTGATTAAATCCTAAGAAATGTGTGTTTGGCATTACATTAGGCAAATTGTTGGGCTACATTGTTTCACATCGAGGAATAGAAGTTGACCCTGCCAAGGTGAAAGCAATAATGGAAATGCCTCCACCCACTACCCTCAAACAATTACGTACCCTATAGGGAACATTACAATCCATCCAGAGGTTTATTGCACAACTCACCAAAAAATTTCAGCCTTTCCAACATTTACTCTGTCAAGGAGTACCATTTGTGTGGACAGAACAGTGCCAAGAAGCTTTTCAAAAGATCAAAGACTACTTGTTGTCTCTACCACTCCTCAGACCACCAATCCTAGGAAAGCCCCTTTTATTGTACATATCGACAACTAGTTCAGCATTGGGGGCATTATTGGCACAGAATGATGAGGAAGGAAAGGAAAGGGCAATCTATTACATCAGCCGAACCTTGGTTGGATATGAACTAAACTACAATCCTATCGAACGCGCATGCCTTGCCATAGTTTTCACTACCCAAAAGATGCAACATTACATGTTGAATCATAAGACAAAGTTGGTTGCTAAGATTGACCCACTCAAGTACTTACTCAACAAAGCAGCTCTAACAGGACAACTGGCCAAATGGGTTATGGTATTGAGTGAATTTGATATAGAATATGTTGACATAAAGGCAATCAAAGGACAAGTGATTGCAGACTAGCTGGCCAAAGAACCTACACCAGTAGATCATTCGATGGTCATGGACTTCCTTGATGAGTCAATATTCATAGTAGATGGACCCAAAATCTGGACACTATTCTTTGATGGCTCATGTACAAATCACGGGTCAGGCGCTGGTATTCTGTTTATTACTCCTCAAGGTGATGCTATCCCCAAGGCATTCTGAATTGCCTTCTTGTGCACAAATAACATAGCGGAGTACGAAGCATTGCTCACAAAACTTTGAATGGCAGTCAACTGGAAAATCAAAACATTGCAAGTGTTTGGTGACTCCCAATTAGTCATCAAACAAGTCAACAATGAGTACGACACCAAAGATGAAAAACTCATACCTTATAAGAGAATGGTGGATAGTTTTAGGCTATACTTTGACATAGTGCTCTTTGATCAGATTCCTAGAGTCCAGAATTGCGTAGCTGACACAATGACAACCATTAGATCTCTCCTAGATATCCCAAGTAATCTCACTCAGTTCGAGTTCTCGGTGGAACAACTATTGATCCCTTCCTTTGATATCCCAGAATCTGAGTTAGTCTATAAAATTGTTGGTCCCACATCACCCTGGTACCATGACATTTACACCTACTTACATGACTAAACCCTACCCGCTGGCTTGTCATCCAACCAACGCAAATCCTTCATACGCTAAGCTACCAGATATGTCATCATCGGTGACACCCTATACTGCCATGGATTTGATAATACCCTCTTGAGATGTCTTGATTTTGAAGAAGCACAAACAAACCTATGAGAGGTACATGAAGGTATATGCAAAGCCCACTCGAGTGGTCCTACCCTTGCTAAGAAAATCATCAAAGCAGGTTACTACTGGCCAACAATGGAAAAAGATGCATACCTTTTCGCAAAAAAGTGCAGACAGTGCCAGATACATGGGGATCTTGTGCACACACCAGCTCAGGACCTACAACCACTTACATCTCCATGGCCATTTTCTCAATGGGGGCTTGACCTCATGGGCAAAATCCACCCCACCTTTGCAAACAGACATAAATTCATCCTCACTGCCACTGAATATTTCACAGAATGGATTGAAGCCATTCCCATGACATACATTACTGGAAAAAAAATTGCCAAGTTTATCCTTAACTATATCATATGTCGGTATGGTGTCCCACAATCCATCATAACGGACAATGGACGCTCATTCAAAAAATAGGACATCTGCAAGCCATGTGAAAGATTCCATATCCAGCACCACTTCGCCAGCCTATACTATCCACAAGGGAATGACCAAGCTGAGGCATCTAATAAAACCATCACAAAGACCCTAAAAAAGATTGTCAATGACGCTGGCTGTGACTGGCATATCCAGCTAAACCCCATCCTTTGGGCGTACCACACCAGTATTTGCATGCCCACCAGAGCCACTCCTTATTCCCTGGTCTATGGCTCTGAAGCTATCCTGCCCATAGAGGTTGAGTTGCCCTCCTTGAGAGTGTCATTGCAGCAGTTGGTCGATGATGAAGAATACATGACATCCCAGCTATAGGAACTTGAGCTTTTAGATGAAAGAAGACAAAATGCACTAACTCATCTACAAGCTTATCATAATCATCTCCACCGTAGCTACAACAAAAGGGTCCAAGTATGACATTTCAACATTGGAGACCTGGTTTTAAAAGAAAATGCCAAAAATTAGATGGAATGAGAGAAGCCAGGAAAATATTGCCAAATTGGCTAGGGCCCTATGTCATCACTGTAGCCTATGGGTTTGGCGCATATCAATTAGCCACTCTTGAAGATGAGCCCTTACCGAAACCCATTAATAGTATGCACCTTCGGTGGTATTATACCTTAAAAAAAAATCATCCAAAAGTAAAAACCACTCCGGTGGCACTTTGGATAAGTACCATGGTGAAAACCTAGCAAACAAGCGCCATGCGTAGTTGATCTCTACTCCATTGTCTACTATCACTCGCGTCCACGATCCCTATTCTGTAATAATCCCTGCCCATTCCATAACATATCATAGTGTCCCTCCCATGGCCTCGAAACAAGTTAATGTTTCATAGTCTTCACATTTCCCCCACCTCGCTTTCATCACAACACACCAATGCATCTGACTGGGGGCAGTTCCTAATCCTAAGGTCATTGTTGGAGGACACCCATCTCAACAAAATCCAAAAAAATTAAATATCCTCAAAATCCAAAAAAAATCAAAATATCAACAAAATCCAAAAAAATCAAAATATACTCAAAATAAAAAAAAATCAAAATATCCTCAAAATCCAAAAAAATCAAAATATCAACAAAATCCAAAAAAATCAAAATATCAACAAAATCCAAAAAAATCAAAATATCAACAAAATCCAAAAAAATAAAATATCCTCAAAATCCAAAAACATCCAAATATTCCCAAAAACAAAAAAACATCAAATAGTCACCAAAACTACCTAAAAATAGTCACACAACGTCAAACCAATAAACTGAACTACAATGCCTCTAAGCTTTCACGTAGGCAAGGCCATCTCTGATGCACCCCTGAAGCATTCCCCTTAGGTCCTAGGTCAAACCAAGTCCACCCTTGTCAAACTATGTTGCCTCTGAGCTTTCATGTAGGCAAGGCCATCATTGATGCACCCCCGAGGTACTAGGTCAACCCCTTAGGGCCTATCTTGTCACGTCACCACAAGAAGTTGTCCTTTAGCGGGAAAGACACTACAAGCAGGCAAAAACAACAAGCATCCAAAAACACTCAAAAAAAGATAGCTCAACAGCACAACCAGGACATTGCCACTCTTCATCCACACTATGATAAGCTAATAGCACTATGACCAATCAACACTCCCAACCATGTGTTTGACAACAAGCATGGGATGCAGTTGAAACCAGGCTCCATGCTTTAGACGACAACACTCATCTTTTGGACACCATCGCTCATCTCAAATCAACCATGTCGCAAACGTGCGACAATCTCGAAACTAGACCACATGTGACATCTTTACACAAGATGTCCTACAACTTTCATCTGCATTATACAGGAGGTCACATTGTCAAAACCAGACTCAACGTTTTATACGACATGCTTCCTATCCTAAAACCAGGCATCATTCAACCTATCATAATCATTCAGGCAAGTACATCTACACTTAGCACATGACCTAATGGCTGTTGGCTTTGTCTCACACTTCACTTTGGTTGGTTTTTCTGCGATCTTGTTCCTAAGCTTCTGAAGGCAGTCCATAAGAGATGAAGAGAGGCAAGGATGGGAGAAGATTTATTTTCTTTGATTGTTGTTTGTGGTTTGTCTAGGCAAAATGACTGGGGCAACTGAGTTCCTTGTGTGTGACTGGGATACTACTGGGTGGATCAAATACATCCTATACGTTGGATTGGCTAGACACCTCCATGTATTAGGACTTATACACCTAGAGTTGTTCTCATCACATGATCTGACAAGGTGCCTTAGTGACTTAGGATAAGCTTGGCAATCCTTGTCTATTTTTTATGTGTGTTTGTTTCCCAAAGGACCACAGTTTGTGCCTTGGTCGCAATGGACCATGGCATTTGTCGTCCTTTGATAAAATAAGTACTATGATGATACACAGTAACTGCACTAAAGAAGCTCAACATCTATTACGACAAAGTCTGATTCCACTCCCCTTCACCAATTCTCCAACCCTCGTCCAACTCTCCCTTTCTTCATTGCTATTTCTTCCGTTCTTCTTTCGTCCTGCTATGACACACAAAAAACAAAATTAGATCATTTAACTTGCATACACTCTCATGTTAGTCCATCACATGTCATCATCATTATCATCATCATCATCATTATCATAATAAATTACTATCATCATAATCAATTATCATCATCATAAGCATAAACATTGCAATAAATCATATAAAATCATAAAATCATATATCTGGCATTTAGGCATTCATTCGATACCCATTTACATTTTATACGTAAGCATCACATAGAAATCAAATGTTGTCCATCACATCAACATATGCATCTAGGGATAACATCATGCATCACATCATCAAAATCATGTAAGCATCACATCATATCATAAGCATCATAAACATCATGCCATCTAGTACTACATCATTCTAAATCATAAACCATAATGCATAAAAAAAACATATCATATCATCCATCCATCATAACCATGTAAAATAATAACAATATAAATCATAATGGGCCCATCGCATATATATATATATATATATATATATATATCATCAAAAATGTGTGTCACATTATAATCTCAATACATGAATGTGTGTCAAAAAATGGAGCTCGTAGGCTCAATCATAAGCAAGAGCACACAGGCTCGATCAAGATAACTACATCAAAAAACTATCAAAATGGCCTTCTGGGAGGACCCCTATGCTCTCATACTACTTCTAATCTGGAAGGCCTGTCATAAGGGGATGGCCACCTCACACTACTATGAGACCTGTGGGAGCGAGATCAACTGGCGCTCCTACTCTAAAAACTTAGAGCTCTCTGATCTGCTAGCACTAAACTCTCATAGAGGCCCCTGTAATACTAAGTCTCCTATGCTGACCTCACCAACGCCTGTGCAAAATCTGTTGATGGCCCACTCAGTGTAGTGGCAAGATCAATGCTCCACTGCTCTGCCCTCTGTGCCCTGATCATAGCCATGTCTCTCTCAGTTGTCCTCTGAAGTAGTTGCCCCTCCACCTCTTGCACACACTTCTGCATGGCATCTAACTAAGCCTACAAGTCTACTAGCTACCCATCCGCATCTCCACCGTGAGCTCGGGCATCCCCCTCATCACCCACCTCTGTGAGAGGTACATCCTGCAGAGCCTCATCCCTGATCCTCTCCTCCTCCTCATCATCCTCCTCTTCCTCAGACTCCTCCATCTCCTCTCCCACACCAACATCCTCCATGGGCACATCCTCCACTGGATCTCTCACCTGCATCTGCCCTACGCTACGTCCACATGGCCCACTACTCCCTCTCCCTCCTCTTGTATTGGGGAAAGTGCCTCACCCCTACCCTATCCACCTCGGCCTCGACCTCCTTGGCCCCTACCTCCACCACCCCCACCTACCCCTCCATCATCCCCGCCTCTATCATCTCCACCTCTTGTACCCCTGCCTCATCCTCTAAATTGGCCTCTCGTCCCTCGTCCCAACTGCTCCACTGGCGTTGGTGCATCAGGATGCAAATACGAAACTGGCCTATGAGTGGCCCACCATGCATCATAAGCAGGAGTTGTCACTGGATCTGCAATATCATGATACTCCCACTCCACTGGCTATAACCTTGCAATCTCATCTAGAGATGTCTGCACTAGAATCATAGGGCCCCACATTGAATCTCCCGTGTAACCCGAGCAAACTTTGTGATACCAACTGGCTCATCCTACCGCTCCCTAAACTTCCTGAGCACTCGGGATGGCAAATGCCACTCTATAACATGGTATGCCTATATAGTCCTGCTAATAAGATATCGTGTATGCCTCTAGTAAGGAGCTACTCAGCATCCTCTGACCATCTGAGGCAATCTCTATATGACATACAAGTAAATGAATCCATGTGTTGAATAACATGTCGCCAGTACCCCACATTACCCATCTGAATCTGTGGCACTACTCCAATATAACAAAACACATATGGTAGCTCCTCCAAAATGTTCTGCTCCACTGGCAGCCTACACACTGCAATGTGCTCCCATGCCCATATCATGAGCAAGGTAACTCCGCAAATGATCGACTGCTCTCCGTGATATATGACACCATGCAGCTAGTGATACAACTGAGCTAAGAGGCAGGGTTCCCATGCATATGAAGTCACATCCACCATCATGCCCTCCAACATCTCTCCCCAGCCAACCAAAAATCCATGATCGCGTTGATCAGGGCATACCAAACTAGCAATACAGGTGCATATAACCATAATTAATCGATCATAGCGATCTGTCAAAGTATCCTAGGGTATCTCATGCTCCTCAACACCTAGTGTAGCATCATCCGCCATCTTAAATAATTGACGTAGTGCTAGCAACCTAGTCTCCAAACTGTAGACTACTCACTCCCCATGAATGCGAAGCTGAAGAATCTGCCACACATCAAGCAGCATCACAGTTGCCTCTCCCATTAGAAAATGAAATGATCTAGTCTCTGAGTGGTACCTCTCCATGACTATTGTCAGTAGCCCTCAATTAGCCTAAATCTTGAGCATAAAACCAACACCGTACAATCCCAATGCAGCTAGAGTGTCTCACTCCTCCATCGATAAAGAGTCTTGCAACCAGTATCCGGTGGGATGACTCTCCCGTGTGTAAATAGGTAGTAGCCTCACCTGCATTCACACAGCCAAGACAACACATTACTACAATCAACCTTAATTGCAACATTGGCAGCTAAACACAAGCAAGAATTAGGGAAACATTGATACTTTTTTGCTCAAAAATGCTCATGCATCATACTGCTAAACCCATGTGTGGTGGCTAAGCAAGTACGTCACACTGCTCAACACATGTGACTCACTCCCACACATGCATCACACTGCTCAATGCATGCGACTCGCTCCCATGCATGCGTCGCACTACTCAACACATGCGACACACTAAAGCTCATGCATCACACTACCTAGCCTATGTGTCACGACTAGCGGATGCGTGCCGCCTAAGCAGAGGCGTCACATTGACTGATGTATATGGTTCCAAAAACTGCATGCATCGCACCTTTATGTAGGTGTTGCACTGCCACGCGCAAGTGGTGTACACGACGACGCATGCAGCGCACGAAAGTGCACTGCATGCATACCCTATTTTCGGGCCCTAAAATCTACATAAAATCACAAAAATTGACAAAGAAGGATCAGATACATACCAGGGTACTTGACCCGGGGAGCCGCCCATAGGTCCAAACTAGCGATCCACGGTGCTGGTGAACTAGTATGGACGACATCTCAATAGTAGCTTCGTACAAACTCTCCATAGGCTCACTCCTTGCTCTCTAAGATGGCTAAGACTCAAGAGGACAAATGAGGAGTTTGGCCCCTCTAGTGGCTATTTATAGAGCCTTTTTGACCTACCACTTTTCAATATTTTGACCAAGGAGAGACCTTTTTCATATCTTGAGCACCTTTCATGACCATTTCTGCACACTCAGCTCAATCTGGCCATCCCGTACAATCTTTCAAAAAAATTTCCAATTCTTTTAAAATTCTTAGGAAAATTTGAAACATTTCCTGAGGGGGCATAAGACCATCATGCTTCACCTAAAAAACACTGGGGCATGTTCAGAGCACATCTGTCAAACTTTTGTTTGATATAACACCAGATTCGACATTATATCAAAGAGGGCCAAAATGTAGACACTTAAAAATGTCCTGGGCCTGCGAATGACATTTTCATGCACATTCCATCTTAATTTCTGCATTATGCTATTAATTAAATAATTTTTAAAATTATTTAATTAATTCATCCCCTCTTTGTGCTTTTCAATTAAATAAATTTTATTTATTTAATTATTTAAGCTCCCTTCTTCTAAATTCCTCTATAATTAAATTATTTAATTATTCACTCATCAAATATCTCCGTCCCCTTTAATTTAAATAAATATGCATTTATTTAAATTATTAGCCTAGCCCTAGGTTAAATAAGTCCTCACTTATTTAATCTAATCTTAACACATTCCTCCTTTCCTCACAAAAAATTAAATAAATCCCTACAATTTATTTAATTTAAGACATTGACCTTCTCACCAATTTCCTCTAATTTAAAAATCAGATTTGTCCTCTTGTGAGAGGAAACCCTAAATCATTGTGAGCCATTGATCTTTTCCCTAAGTCAACTATCAATCTCAACTCTCCATTCATTTCTCACTTTCTATAAAAACCCCTTTTACCTCTCCATTTTCAACCACCACTTGAGCATTTGACTTGTGCCATTGTCAACATCTGAGCTTCCATCTAAGTTGTAGACCTACAAATCTAAGTACACCATTATAGCTAGGTTAGATTTTAGCAATGGAGGAAATGCATTAGATATCCTAGGGTTTTATATGTTTTATGCTTGCATTCTAGGGTGTTTAAGGGCTTTATTGCTTAGGTAGGGACTCAATCTGTTGTTTCAAAACTGTAACAGAGTTTCTTACCCTCCCACACCTCCCACTCAACCATGAGACTCCCACTCAACTGTGAGACCTTCCTGTAGATGATAATCGAACACAACCCACTCTAATACCACTTGTTAGGGTGGTGCAGGAGCACCATGTCAAGTTCAAGCCTCCATGAGGCAACTTTGGAATTTTGGTTTAAGGTTGATGATTTAATGATGTAATAAGGTCTTTTAGACCATGATGAATATGTTTGAGTCTATTTTAGGTCATAGGAGTTCTTGTTGGGTCATTTTGCAATTATGGTTAAAAGTTGTCAAATCTTGTAAAATTGTCATGTTGTAAAATGCGAAAATGCAACAAATGGAATGTGAAGGGTCAAGAGCATGTACTAGTTGAAAAGTTGGTTTGCAAACATTGGGACAAGTTTTAAAAAACATAAATAGCCTGAATCCATCATTGTAATGGTGGTGGAGTGGTTGGAAGACATTTGGAGATCAAATAATGTAAGAAAACTCTTTTTTTTCTTCTGAATTTTGACTATTTTTTCATTGTTCCCAAGGCTAGTATGGCCCTATATGTCCTGATAATGATGTGAAACCAATTGGGTTTGATAATTCTCTGAGTCTTCTTTCTTTTTCCGTTGGTTTCATCAATTTTTATCCTGTTTTGTGAAAGTTATGGTTAAATTAGTGATTGGCATTTCTAGATTTTAGGCCTAATTGGTAGAAAGATAGTCCATTTTTGAATGATTCTGTACAAAGTAACCTACCCTAATTTTGAGAAATGTTAAATAAGGACCAAATGGGTATTTGAATCAAGTTTTATTTCTTGGAGATCAGTTTTTGTTTGAAAGTTATGATTGAAAAAACCTTATTTGCTGCACCTACCTTAAGCCTAGTCAAGAACAGTAACAATCCATTATTGGAGGGTTTGGTCCAAAGGAGTCCATGCTGATTTTGGGATATGTTTAAAAAATTGGAAATGGGTGTCTAAAATTGTTTTCGTAGTCCTGATATGATTCGGGTATCAAAAGATATGATAGGCTGCTCCTAGAGGAAGGGTTACAAGGCTAAGAGGCAATTTTGAGTTGTTTGTCTTTAAAGCATTGTTGTTGTCCATTTGGGTGATCAATTTGTGTTTGGTCAGTTGTGTTAATCTAGTTAGATGCCTAAACAAGCATGAGTAAGAGTTTTGAGTCCAATAGGCATATTGGGAACCATGAAGTCATGCCTCATTAAGAGAGAGTTTTAGTTTTGTGAATCTAATTTATGCCAATATAATGGCAAGTAGAAGAATGTGAACCCCTGCATTGCATCATAGGGTTAGCCGACAGAAGATATCAATTAAATGCAAATAAAAGATTAAATAGAGGAATGAAAAATACATAGAAATAATAACAGCGAGAGACAAGTTTTAACGTGGTTCACCCAAACTCGGGCTACATCCACCAACAGAGAGTCCAATATTATTATCCAGTAAATCAAACTGATTACAACCAGCAATCCTTGCAACGCAATACCGCTACAAAATGGTACAATACATCAACAGAAATCCTAACCCTTAGCCACTTTTATCAAGCCTTATGTCGGTTACAAACATAGGTTTTTTTATGTTGGCCAATAGAAAAATAACTCCCATCTTGGGGGCACTACCCCCAAACCCCCGCAAGGGACGCTGCCCCTTGACCCCATTAAATAATTTGGGGGGAAACTGCACCGATACAAGTGGGGTAAATTTAACCTCCGATTCTGATTAGGCTCCATATAAAAAGTACTTTATCATGGGTTTTAAATTCGACAAATTTTATTACATTTGCAAGTGGTAGAGGCTTTTCCTTTTTCTGTCTTTTGCTAGATTTATCCTTTCTGGAGGGCTTTTCTTTATTTTTTTTAGAGGCTTTGATAGCCTCAGCTTTCATCTTCTTGACCTCTTCATCTGACTCTGTTTCTTCATCATCCTTTTCATCTACACTAACATATAGTCTTCTTCCCTTCATCTTTTTCCTCTTTATGTCTTTGACAAGGATTTCTTTTGATGTTTTCTCTAGGTTTATTGAAGTTGTGGTGCCAGAGGAGGTGGCAGAGCTTCTGGTAGTCATTTGAACTTTTTCTGGTTTGTCCCACTTCGACTGAGATTCCTCCAGAATTTGTACTAGCTTATCCTTTTTCTTCTCTTCTGCTGCTTTCTCTCCATTTTCCCTTACCTCTTTCAGTTGTTCTTTGGTGATGTCATATCTTGCAGTGATCTCTTCCACCTCTTTTTTGACTTTTCTAGTTGATTCAAGTTTTCTGAATTCAACATGAAGTTTCATGGATAGCTCTTCATAAGTTCCAAATCTTTCTTCCCTGTTGTCCTTGGGTTTGCTTAGTATGTGTTGAGCGTAGCTCTCTAATATTTTCCCATCTACTTCATAGCCCATCAGCATTACCCAGACACTCCTAGGCTCAACAGCTTCCATTAGGCATTGATGTTTTGTAACCATGAAATAGATGGTATCCTTGTACTTCTCAACAATTTTCCTAGGAATTCTTTCTCTAGACTACATCATGCTTTGGAAACTTTTGAAGTACCCCCATAGGGTTGTATTTTTCTCATTAATACTTCCAATGCTATTTAGATGGTTTCTAATTTGAACAACAACTAGTTTACTACTTAGCCAGATCAAATTCTTCATGTTTGGTAGCTCATTCATGAAATAAAAGAATAAATAGATGACCAACATACCATATTTGAAGGGATAATTCTTGCTCTCCTTTGTCTTTCTTAAATTTTTCATTAATTGATTTAGTAGCAGCTCACATAAGTTATAATCAACATTCTCCTTTATCATCTGATAGGTAGTATAGATTGTTGTCCCTGAAACAGAGTTCTCCTGATTGGAGAAATAGATCTTGTAACCCAATACCATTGAGGCAAATCTCACATCATGATCTATGATATCATTGATAGTTAGTGCCCTCTTATTGAACTTTGCTCTAGTGGCCTCTGTGATAGTTTGATTCTTCACAGCCTTCAACAAGGGCATACCTCCGGTGGAACTTAATCCTATCACTTCCCTAATTGCTTCCTTAGTGATTTTGAAAGGCTGCCCTAACCACATGAATTCGTTATGAATTCGGCTCAAGACGTATCTTACCCATTCATCCTCTACAAATGTAGGAAAATCCACATATTGAATAAATTTCTTTTCCTTTATGTTTTTTTATTCTTCCTTGAGGTCAAACTAGTCATCAGTTAGATGTTTGAGATATAAATCTGATAGGCAAATGTCATTGTGTTCTTCTAGGGAAACATGAATATATGCCCTAACATCCTCAACATACATAACTCTGTAAGGTATACCCAAGAATGCATCCATTCGATCAACTTCAATTGCTTTGTGGGGATGTTTCTTGAATTTGGGTCGAGGACACTCAACAATATCTATAACTTGTGGAGTCGCCATAGCAAAGATTCAATAGACTCACAATGAGGGTTTCTACGGTAAATACCTTGATATGCCAAAATTGGGTTTTCCTCGCCTGAATCATTCAGAGTTCTTTGAATCTTTGTTGCGCCTTGAAATCTTTCTTTAATCTCTCTCTGACATCTGGAAACTCGAATGCAAAGTGAATCAGAAGGCAAATGACTTGATTTTTATCCTATGCACTTGACCTAATCATTATTAAATGCTCACTCCCAAAAAGCTATCAAAACCCTTCATTGTAGAACATAGTCAATTAGGATTTCTCCGCAATATGCCACATTGACCCCTTTGCTTCCAGTTTTTCTTTTAAGAGCTATGTCACATCAGATTCCATCATACATCTTCATGCCTGATTCTGGCACCCACTTTCTGACTGGGGGTTTTGAATTTTTAACACTACCCCCCTGACCTAGAGCTTCCAATTTACCTCCCATAGGAAGTATCTACATCAAATTCTGGTGCAGATCTATCCTCTTCTTTAATTACTTCTTTCTGTTGGCAAGAGACACTGTGTGGCTTCATGAGTGTTGTCATTGATGGCAACAAAGTCCATCCCACACATCCATAGGACATGGTGTGTCTATACTGGAAGTCAGATTGAAGAGTATTTTGGTCCGGTGACCAAGAACATAGCATGCAACAAGGTCCGATAGTTAGGTCCGGATCTCTCAGAGGAAGTATCTCAGTAAAGTGTAGACTTGGGGAAGTCAAGAGGAATACCTTGACTAACACATTCCAGAGATTGATCCTCCGGTGATGAAAGAGTGAGAAGATATGAACACCTAAGTGTTGGGTTCCTGTTTGGCAGAGTAGACTGAGGAAGAACTGACCAGCAGAGCATCAGACCTTGTTCTGGATGAGTTATCGATGGTGATCAAGTTTCTTAAGGGATCATTCATGGTTGGCCGACATGATTGATGACTTCTATAAGCATCTTTTTGATACGCATCACTTAATAAGCAAGGATTCAGTCGACAGACTAGAGTTTGGGAAAATGTTGAGTATTCTGAATGCCGACTAGAAAGATGATTGAAATCATTGATGCAGATATATATACCAGATTGATTTTGGTATGAAGGTGTGTGTGGTGTGTTGTGTTGTGCGAAGAAAAGTAGAGAGCACTGTGTAAATAGTAATACAGGTCCAGTATGTGACAGGACAACAACACCAAAGAAGAGGAAGAATGAAGTGTAGTAGATCAGTGTATTGAGCCTAACCGGAACTGAACCTTAGCATATGTGGATGCTTCTCATCAGTTCAAGTACCAAGTTACTTTCTTTGTACCTTGTAGACAGTGAGTCTCTTGTAGGCAGTGAGCCTCTTGTGAGCAGTGTGCTTGGGCAGTGAGCCATAATTGGCAAGTGCCATTTTGTACTTCTATTCTTTTAATAGAGAATACAATCTTGGGTTAGTCACCCCGTGGTTTTTCCCTTAACAGGATTTTCCACGTCAAAATCATTGTGTTATGTGTATTGATTTTGTTTCTGCTTTCATGGTTATGGATGTTTATTTGTTTTGATGCTGCACTAGTTGTTAAAGAAGAACAGAAAGTTAAATTAATTTAGATAACTGATTCACCCCCTCCTCTCAGTTATCAACAATTGGTATCAGAGCTAAGTTCCTCCAAATAGAGCCTAACAGCTTGAGGAAGATCTAGGAATCTCAATGGATATGTATGGTATGAGGGAACAACTTTAGTCTACCCTAGATGATCTTGAACCGTCTCACTCTGAAGTAAATAACTTAAGGGAAAGACTCAAACAAGATGATGATTTCATAAATGATCTTAAGGAGAAACTGAGTATCTCTATGAAAAAGAGAAAGGAACTACTTCAGTAATTAGCAAGTCAGAATGAAGCCAATGATGCAAATGAAGATCTAAATGAGAAGAACAAATTATGTGATAAGCTATCAAAAGAGGTCATTATGGTAAGACATGAAATGGAATCAGGGGTTATGAAATTCACCCAAGAAATTGAAGAGAAGAGAAAAATTGAAGATAATCTAAAACAATCTCTCAAAGAGAAATCAGAAGACTGCCACAAAATGGATAGAATAATCAGGCATTTGGAATCTGATCTGAAAGAAGCTAGAGATAATGAAGAACAACTTTAAAATCAGATTGACACTCTAAAAAGAGATCTTCAAACATCAAATGAATACAAAGAGAAATTCAAGATAAGCTCTGCTCAGCTTGAAGTCCTTCTTGAAAGCCAAAAGAGAGTAGATGACAAGCAAGGGTTGGGGTATGAGAAAGGTGAAAGCTCTGGATCCGGTCAGAAGAACTTTGGATCAAGAAATCCAAGGAACAGGCCTAGAAGACCTTCGATAAGGCAACCTAATGCTCAAAGATATCCATCCTTCAATGGATACTACCACAATTGCAATAACTTTGGTCATAAAGCAAATCAGTGCAGAAGAAGAATGAATCAGACTAATTCATCCTTCTCCAGACAGTGTTTTAATTGCAAAAGGTATGGTCACAAATCTCATGAGTGTAGAAATATGCAAATGAACAATTCATTCAATGGTAGATGCTTTGCATGCAATAGAATGAGACATATGGCTAATCAGTGTAGATCAAGAGGATATCAGTCAAATATGCAAAGAAATGTTGTTTGCTACAATTGCAATAGATCTAGTCATATTGCCAAATTCTACAGAAGTAAGAATCAAGACAAAAAGGGTCAGGTGCATCATAATTAAAACCAAGACAAAGGAAAAGGAAAAGTAGATGCGGATGAAATTCAAAGGGAGATGAACAAGATTTGGGTAAAGAGGAGTACAGAAAATGTTGAGGATGGATCCGCCCCAGAATCTGGTGCTGATATTCCTTCCAGAAACTAAATAGATGAGCTCTAGCTCAGGGGGAGTCTCAAAAGAAAATAAGTTCCCCCAGCTAGTCAATTGGTGCCTAAAATTGGCACATGGCAAGTTGTGGATTAAAGGGTTCTCAGAGAAACATCTAAATGAGCCTTGGTAAATATATGGAAGATCCGCAAGAAGTTTAGAAGAGATTAATCTTCCTAGATTGATTTGGGTTTAACAGTCATCTGGTAAGAACATGATTCTCACAGTTAGATCTGGTATGACTCAAATTTGAGGTATCTTGATCTGTGGATAAGTGGAATGATTTGGGAAAGATAGATAGACATCTAATAGTGCATACCAGTGATCCGGAAAGATCTCCCTCAGAACAAAAAAACAAGGTAACCAAAATAACTTAGGTTGTGCATTTATTATAAAATGGAATTAGGGTTTGCGCAGAAATAAAAGGGTTCTTTGGTTCATCATTTGCACATTTGCATTTGAAAAGAAGAGAGAAGGAGCTCTGCAACAAGTTATCTCAATCCTCTCAAAGATCAAACTGCAGAAGTCAATTCATCCAAGCAACTCGATTCGGCTCATATCGTGAACCCTAGAAGTGTAAGAGGTATTTTTTTCTCTTGAAATCTCTCTCTAAATCTTTGAAAGATGGCTACTCTAAATGTTGTGAAGATTACTAATAGGCTAGCCCTAAATTCAAGAAACATCCCTATAAATCCCTAGAAGTTGATCCCCTAGGTGCATTTTCAAGCATTTCGCATGGGGTTTTGCATGTAGAAGATGTTAGGGCATATATTCATGCAAACATTAAGGAATTTGGAGAATCCAAGCTAATGGATATCTATCACAATCAGTTAATAGATGATGCTTTTGAACTCAAACCTCAGTACAAAGCTATCCGGGATAAGCATTTCAGTCAGTGCATCCATTTTCCCTATTTTGCAGAAGATGAATGGGTCCGGTATGTTCTGAGTAGAATGCATGACAACTTTATGTGGTTAATAAGGCCATTCAAGATAACTAAGGATGCCATTAGGGCAGTTACCAGATTGCACTCATCCGGTGGGTTACCTACTCTCAAATCTGTTAAGAATCAGACAGTGAGTGAGGCAACAGGATCAAAATATGACAAGAGAGCAATGACAATTGAAGATATCACTGATCCGGATATCAAGTTTGCCTCCATGATAATTGGTTACAAGATATACCACTCCAGTAGGGAAAATTTAGTACTTAGAATTGCAATTTACACTACTTATTAGATGTTAAGGGAGAATATAGATTATGATCTTTGTGAGCTTCTTCTAAGCCAACTGTTGGAAAACCTACAAAAATCAAGAAGGACAAGAAAAACTCATTCAAGTATGGTGGGCTAATATTGTGTTTGTTTTTTACTTTATGAATGAGCTTCCCGGATCTAGTGGTTGGATGTGGCAAAATGACAGACCAATAGCCATACAAATCAGAGATTATTTGCATGGAATTGGTGATGCCAAGGCACATAATACAACACTCTGGGGCTACTTCAAGAACTTTCAGAGTATGATGCAAGCCAGAGAGAGAATTCCCCAATCACTAGTTGAAAAGTATAAGGATACAGTATGCTTTATGGTAGAAACTGATCAATGCCTAATGGAGGCAGTGGAGCCAAGGACAGTCTAGATCATGCCAATGGGGTATGAAGTTGATGAGAAAATTCTAGAGCTACATATCCAACATCTACTAAGTCAGCCCAAGGATCCTAAGGAAGAAAGGTTTGGAACCTACCAAGAGCTGAGTGTAAAAGTTCATGTTGAACTTAGACAGCCAGAGATCAAGAGAAAAGTAAGAAGGGAAGTAGAAGATTTTTTGCCAAGAGGCATGGAATATTAAAAGAGGCACTTGATGCAAACAGAGAGAAGATGGAAAGGGTAGAGAAAGAAAGGAAAGAAACTAAAAAAGAAAGTGCTTCGGTACAAGCCCCTTCCCAAACCAGATCCTCCAAGAGCTCTGCACCTGCCACCTCTAAAAGCCAAAAGGCATCAAAACCAGAAGCCCAGACATCCGGAAAGGGAGAGAAAAGAACAAAGAAAAAGGCAACAAATCCTATACAAGTCAGAAGGATGATGAAGAAACTGAAACTGATGAGGAAGTCAAGAAAATGAAGAAGAAGAAGAAAACATTTGGTGAACCCTCTACCGGTCAAGACAAGGAAGAGAAGGCAGAAGAATTTGTTGAAAAGCCTACTCTCCACATTGATGATATAATCAAATCAGTCACTATGGATGGGAACTTGAAATCAATGACTAAGTTTTATGATGATTATAGTGAAACTGATCAGAAGATCCTACAAGAAGCTATAGTCAGGTATTTAAACATCTACGATAAAGCATTCATTGAAATTATATCTCTGATTCCTAAAATTCTAGAAAAGGAACTTGAAATAAGAAAGAACAATGCCATGGCAAAAGACCTAGAAATCCAGGTGCAGATTACTATCCAACTTTATCCCTCCATCACTCTAAAGAAAATTAACATGGTCTTCAAAGATTGCAAGGATGAGTTCCAGAGCAAAGCTAGAATGAATCAACTTATGCTTGGAGAAACTGACAAAGTAGCAAAAGAAATAGAAGATATCCTTCGGAATGCTTTTAAAAGATTCAATCTTCCTATTATAGAGGACTTAGGTGATGAACCCTCTACTATGGATGACACAGGAGAATCTACTAAGACAGTTGTAGAAGAGACAAAGGAAGGTGAGGAGAAAACTAAGGATCTAGATTCCTCTATTCCGGAAGAGGAAGTCCTTAAAGAAGCAAATATCTCTGATCCGGTTTCCCCTGTAGACTCTGGATCTAAAGGAGAAGAAAGAATAGAGGAGCAAACCAGTCAAGAAAAAGAAGTAAAGGAAAGGGAAAAAGACCAAACAGAGAAGACCCAGGAGACAGTTCTAAGACTACATAAGGGAAGAAGACTCTATCTCCGACAAGAGACACTCTAGAAATTGTCAAAGATTTCTTGACCAAAGAGATGATGGAATTTGATGAACTATAACTGCTTCAAGGACCATTCAATTTTGATTCCCTTTCCCCGGTTCAAACCATGAAGATAGCATCCTTTACTCAAGCAAAGGCAAAAGAAAAAATTCTAAAGTCTCACATGGAAGACTATGAGCTCATAGAAACTGCATCTGGTGTATTGGAGAAGATCATGCCATCCTTTCAGAAGGATCTCTCGGCCTCCTCATCCAGCAATCTAAAATCTCTTGTAAATTCTGTTCATACACATTTTGATTCCTTAAAGAAGTCAGCAGAAGAAAAGGTCTGGAAGGAGTTTTTGGGAAATAGATTCTCTGAAATACAAGGACTAATAACAAATGATAGAAGAAATTTGGATATTGGAATAAAGAGCCTAGAGAATGCTCTTAAAGATGGCAGAGAAATATATAAATTTTGTCTATCCTGGTCCAAAGTAACAAAGGATATTGAGAAGAAAATGAAAGAGCAAGAGGATAAACTATCAAGTGCATCTCAGAATTTTGATCCTCTCACCTCCTCCATAATAAAACAAGAGTGTCAAACTATTGTAGTCTTAAATGAAATTAAGAAGCTTGAAAAGGAGAAGAAAAATAGAATAAGCAGGTTAAGTGAACTTAGAGGGATAATTATCTCTAAGTTAGAGGCCATGCATGAGGCCCCAACTGATGCTCAGACCACAGCCTAGACCAGTGATCCGACAGATCTAAAGAGGGCAGAAACTTTTGCATTCCTGTTGAGTGGTCACATCTCAATTTTGGACAGGATGAAGCAGAGTTGGGCAACATAATTTGTCTAGTTGAAGGCAACTTTTGCAGATATAATTCAGTATATGTAAGTAAAACATGTATATATGTTTATGCGGCCAAGTATAGATTATTTTTGTGAAATTTTGGTGTACAGACCCTACCCTTTTCCATTGATGTCAAAGGGGGAGTGAGGAGCATAGAAAAATGTCAAATCTAGCTAAGGGGGAGCTCTGGTAAAGTGTACATTAGAACAGAGCATCATCGAAGGGGGAGTGTAGTCTGACACTTAGTCATTTTTCACTAAGTGTTTCCATCAATGCCAAAGGGAGAGATTGTTGGCAAGAGACACTGTGTGGCTTCATGAGTGTTGTCATCGATGGCAACAAAGTCCATTCCACACATCCATAGGACATGGTGTGTCTATACCGGAAGTCAGATTGAAGAGTATTTTGGTCCAGTGACCAATAATAGAGCATGTAGCAAGGTCCAACAATCAGGTCCGAATCTCTCAGAGGAAGTATCTCAGTAAAGTACAGACTTGGGGAAGTCAAGAGGAGTACCATGACTAACACATTCTAGAGATTGAGCCTCCGGTGATGAAAGAGTGAGAAGATATGAACACCTAAGTGTTGGGTTCCTGTTTGGCAGAGTAGACTGAGGAAGAACTGACCGGCAGAGCATAAGACATTTTTCCAGATGAGTTATCGATGGTGATCAAGTTTCTTAAGGGATCATTCATGGTTGGCCAACATGATTGATGACTTCTATAAGCATCTTTTTGATATGCATCACTTAATCAGAAAGGATTCAACTAACAAACCAGAGTTTGGGAAAATGTTGAGTATTTTGGATGCCGACTAGAAAGATGATTGAAATCATTGATGCAGATATATATACCAGATTGATTTCGGTATGAAGGTGTGTGTGGTGTGTTGTGTTGTGCAAAGAAAAGTAGAGAGCATTGTGGAAGTAGTAATACAGGTCTGGTATGTGACAGGACAACAGCACCAAAGAAGAGGAAGAATGAAGTGCAGTAGATCAGTGTATTGAGCCTAACCGGAATTGAACCTTAGCATATGTGGATGCTTCTCATCAGTTCAAGTACCTAGTTACTTTCTTTATACCTTGTAGACAGTGAGTCTCTTGTAGGCAGTGAGCCTCTTGTGAGCAGTGTGCTCAGGCAGTGAGCCCTAATTGGCAAGTGCCATTTTGTACTTCTATTCTTTTAATAGAGAATACAATCTTGGGTTAGTCACCCTGTGGTTTTTCCCTTAATAGGGTTTTCCACGTCAAAATCATTGTGTTATGTGTATTGATTTTGTTTCTGCTTTCATGGTTATGGATGCTTATTTGTTTTGATGTTGCACTAGTTGTTAAAGAAGAACAAAAAGTTAAATTAATTTAGATAACTAATTCACCCCCCCTCTCAGTTATCAACACTTTCTTGATCCATACCTTGTCCATTTCCCTTTTGGTTTCAACCGGATCAACTTTTTCTTTTCCCTTATCATTTCTCTACTCTTATTTCCTTTCTTCAGAATAGTAATTTCTCTTCACATTCTTACTTCTGTAAAATCGTGCAATATGTCCAGATTTGTCATAATTGAAGCACACCACATTCTTTTGACCTTGTTTCCTTTTATTGATTGGATTTGATTTGCATTGATTAGCCATATGTCCAAATCTATTGCATGCAAAACACTTTCCATTGAATGATTGACTGTTCCTTATATTTTGAAAAACATCTCTTACCAAACTTTTGCATTCATTTGATATGTGTCCCATTTTATAGCATGCATTGCACCTAATAGAATTCTGCCCCACTTTACTTCTGCACACAACTGCTCTATGACCAATTTTATTGCAATTGAAACACTGACCAAAGAATGATGGAATCTTTTGATTTATTCTGCTCCTACTCTGAGTAGCCTTATGACCAAACTTATTACATGAATTACAATAACCATTGAAAGATGGGTACCTTTAAGCATTTGGTTGTCTGACTGGAGGTCTTCTAGGTCTTCTTCTCTAACTTCTGAACTAGTTTCCTTTGTTTATCTTTAATTCAATGTTTGCTTGACCATATTTTAAACTTTCCCCTTTCTCAAATCCCAATCCTTGCTTATCATCGGCACTCTTCTGGCTAGCAATCATTTCATCAAGCTTTGCAGTACTTATCTTGATGTTTTCTTCAAAGCTTATGGCCTTTTCTAGGTCCATTTTTAGAATTACAATTTCTCTTTCAAGTTTTGCACAATCTTCTAATTTGTTCGTCACAATCAGATTTAGATTATCTTCTACTTTTGTTCTTTCTATGACTTTTGCTTCTAGTTCATTCAGGGATTCATTTGTTGATATCAATTGATCATTAACTTCTTTGTATTTGTCTTTGAGTTTCTTGACTTGCTCTTTTAGCTTTGAGATGCATCCATCAAATTGTTACAATTTTTCTCTCAGATTCCTGACTTCTGCTTCAGAATTTTCAAGATCCATAAGAGCTTCTTCTAGTTTCTTGTTACTTTCATAATTTCCAAATCTTCTTGCTGCCATGATTACACTATCCCAGATCTTCCTTAAGTTGTTAGACTTTTTCCAAGGAACTTGGCTCTGATACCAATTGTTGAATGTTAGGAACACTAAGAGGGGGGGTTGAATCAGTGTTCTAAAATGCTTTTGATGCACTTTAAATTTCAACCATTTTCCAAAATTAATTAAACAAAGGCACCACATGCATATAAATAGCAACCATAAAAACATGACACATAGACACCAAGATTTTTATGTGGAAAACCAAAAATGGGAAAAACCATAGAGAGGATTAGCTCTCAAATATATATTACAATCTTTACAAATAATGATGTTCAGGCTTGGTCACTCCACGGGCCTAGAACATGTTGGCTCACTACCATGAAGAACAACTAGGTCTAGTAGGCTCACTACCTCAACCCTAAACCTAGCAAGATTACAATAAGGGTTGTTAAACCCTGAGGGTTGTTAAACCCTAATAGTGGCTCACTGCCTTGAAGAAGAAGGCTTACTACCAAGTATAAATCAAATTGCACATGAAAACTAAATACTACATAAGCATCTGCCACTATGCCAGGGTGCAGTCATCTATCAGCTGAACTTTGAATCTCAAGTCTTCATCGCTGCTGATCTTCTAACTCTACTCTTCTATTTGCATACTCACATCACATACACACCTTTGCACACCTCACAACTAAACTCATCTCCTTTATATATCCGCATCATGATTTGATCCACAATTAGGTCGGCATCCAAGAAATGAAATGTGGTGCAGAGCACCTAAGAGCATTTTGATTCTTAAGAGAATTTTGTTAAGTTGAGGTTCTTGTTCAATGTGTTTTGCAATAAGGCTTTCTAGCCATGATTGTAAGGTCCATTTTGTATGGTCAAGAGGTTTGGGGTAACCCTATAAACCTCAAATCCTTCTTAGTCCATTTGGACCCTAGTTGTGTCACTTAGGCCTAGTAGGTCTAATGGTGGTTTTTTGAGTCTATTTGGTAGTTTTAATGTTTTGGCATATTTTAGAGAGTGTGGTAGTTGTTTGGACTCCATTGGACAAGCTAAACCAATCGAGATCCTTGTGTTAGGGCAAAATGCCATGTTGTCAATGGTGTCATAACACATTTGGCCAGTTGCAACTCATTTCTAATAGTTGAAGCTATTTTGGGAGTTGCCTACCAACTTGGATCGGTTGATAATGTTGTCATCTTACTCCAGTACATCAGAGGAGATTTTGTACGGAGATTTGGGCACAAAAATCAAGAAAACTGACTATTTTTCCAAGAATTTCTGTTGTTGTATGACCTGTATGAATTGGTAAAGTGGATCGATGTGGTTTTTCTAAAAACTAGTTTGAGTCTGGGTTCCAATGCACCAAGTTTGAAGTCTTGAAGTGATTTGAGTAGAAAGATATTGCATTTTGTATTCAGACTGGTCTAAAACCCTCATTCCTAGGGTTTATCATACAAAATTTGCCCTAGAATGCATTCTAACCGATGAAACTTCATGCCACTCAGTGAAATGTAGGCTAGGGATGTATATTATAGGATTCCAAAAGCATTTGGTTGGAAAAGACAGTCTTCGCCTTGTGGAGTGATGCCCTAGGTCAAATATCTCTATGTATTTGACTGAAATTATGCAATTTGGGGATGTAATTGACAAAATCCTAATAGGGTGAATGAATGGATGGTGGTTTTGAGATGTTTGGGTGTTGTGAAAGTGATCCAAGTTCCTGTCCCAGGTTTATGACCCCAATTTAGACCACTTGCTTTGTAACCTAGAGACCTAGTGGGTATGTTGAGTTGCTGGAGTAGAGTTGGAACTGGAGGCTTGGAGGTTTGTTGGAGTTCCCTAAAGGGTATTTGAATCCACCATTTGTTTTCCTGACTCTTAAGGGTTTTGTCAAGTTATGTAGTGAAAACCAGATTAGGAGGGCTAGTAGCATCACTAGGCCAAGTAAGGGTTGGACAGTTGTGAGAAGCTGGGGATCAAACCAATTGTGGAAAAAATGTTTGTAGGCTTGCCTCAAGGTGTGGAAGGAGTCTTGAGGATTGAACAATAGCCTGGTTAACAAATCCTTCATATGCCCTTGGATGTGACTTTGGTTGGATGAAGTGGTGAAGTGGGTGAGTGGGCAGAGAAGAGTGAACTTTTAGTTGCTTCCCTTGTGCCACTCTGCATCAGGTGGTATCAGAGCCATCAAAGAGATGGAAGATAGAGAAGAAGAGGAGGAAATTCCTCAAAAGGTGACTAATGCCGAATTGGCAAAGATAGTCAAAGAACAAGTAGCCAAGAACACAAGGATGGAGGCTGAGATAGAGAAGTTGAAGAAGGATAAGGATAAGAAGAAGAAACCAGAGGTCATCTTAGATTTAGATGAAGAGGATCAAGATGAAGAAAAAGGAATGCCCATGGAAGAGCCACAGGGAGGCATGTCAGAAAAACAATTCCTAGATGCACTTGGAAAGTTGAGTAGGAAGGACAGTAAGGTGGATTTACCTATGTTCCCTGGCAAGATGAACCCAGAGGAGTGCCTTGATTGGATAGAGGCAATGGAGAACTATTTTGAGTTTGAGAAAGTGGCAGAAAATTAGAAGGTGAGGATTGCCAAATCTAGAATGAAAGGGCCAGCCTTGAGTTGGTGGAACTTCATTCAAAATGAGAGGATAGAGGATGATAGGAACCCTATCACTACATGGAGGAAGATGGTACTTGAAATAAAGAAACAATTTGTTCCTGAAGATTATGAAGTCAACTTGCACAAAAAGTTACAAAACTTGAGATAGAAGGACATGGATGTGAGCACATACACCAAGGAGTTTCACAAGATGTCTTTGAAAGCCAAGATGCCTGAGAATGAAAAGCAAAAGCTTGCAAGGTATCTAAATGGTCTTAAGTTCTCCATTCAAGATGAACTGAGTCTCTTTAACCCTGAGAAAGTGCATAAATGTTTTCAAATGGAATTGAGGATTGAAGACAAACAAAGAAGGAAAGGTGATTCAAACAGTAGGGGTAGAGGCAATCTGAATTTTAGAGGTAGAGGCAGGTTTCAGAATAGAGAAAACTTTTCTAGATCCCAGGATGGCAGATCACAAGAAGGCAGTCAAGTGCAGGCTGATAGAGACAGTGCTAATAAGGGCTAGTTTAGAGGGAGAGGTAATGGTAGAGGAAGAAGTGGAGGTAGGGGTTCCAATGTATTCACAGGAAGGTGCTTTTCCTGCAATCAAATAGGACATCAGTCCTTTAGATGCCCGGAGAAGATGGGGAATAATTCTGCAAATCAGAAAGATAGAAGGGTGCAGCTCCTTCAAGAAGATGACTGTCAAAGCAGCACCTCCTATCAAACTACCTCTTCCAAGTCTACAGCACCAGAGAGTGGAGAATGCATCATGTTCAACCGGTCTCTCATCATGCCTGCCACCAAGAAGCAACCCCAAAGGAACAATCTATTTAGAACCACTAGCAAGGTGAAAGGGAAAGTCTGCAACGTAATTGTTGACTTAGGTTCTTCTGAGAATTTAGCTTCTAATGAAATGGTGAATAAGTTAGGATTGCAAAGGATACCTCATCCTAACCCCTATAGGGTCTCTTGGTTAACCAAGGACCAACAAATTGTGGTGAAAGAACAATGTTGGGTTGAATTTAAGATAGGTGAATATTGTGATAGGATTCTTTGTGAGATAGTAGATATGGATGCATGCCACCTTCTTCTTGGAAGGCCTTGGCAACATGATACAAGTGCCCAACATGATGGTAAGCAAAATGTGATTCATTTGTCTAAAAATGGTGAAAATTTCACAATGACTCTTTTGATTGATGACTGTAAGGAAAGGATCATTCCTAGTTCAGTTATGTTAGTAAGTGAAAAGGAGTTTTTGGCTAACCTCAAGGAGGAGAAGGTGCCATGTTTTGTAGTGGTCATCAAGCACAAGGATGCAAATCCTAAGAAGATCAAAGTGCAGCAGCCTTTTAGAAGGATTGGACCAAAAGAAGTGGAGGAACTATTGGAGAAGTTCCATGATGTGATAGTAGATGAAAGTAAGGATTCCCTTCCACCAAAGAGGGAGATTAGTCATTGCATTGATCTCATCCCTAGATCCACCCTACCAAACCAAGCAACTTATAAGCTGACCCCAGAGCAAAATGCAGAAGTGGCAAGACAAATCCAAGACTTGTTGGATAAAGGGCTTATAAGGAGGAATATTAGCCCATGTGCAGTACCTGCAGTACTTGCACCAAAGAAGGAAGGCACATGGAGACTATGCACTGATTCAAGGGCCATCAACAAGATTACTATCAGGTATAGATTTCCAATGCCTAGGATAGAAGATTTAATGGACTGCTTGGGTAGGGCTAAATATTTTACCAAGATGGATCTGAAAAGTGGTTATCACCAAATCAGGATAAGGGAGGGGGATGAGTGGAAAATGGCCTTCAAAACCAATGAAGGGCTATTTGAATGGGTTGTGATGCCTTTTGGCTTATCAAATGCACCAAGCACCTTCATGAGGTTGATGAATGAGGTGCTAAAACCTTTCCTTAATAAGTTCATTGTTGTATATTTGGATGATATATTGGTTTTTAGTGATAGCAAGGAAGATCACATAAGACATATCCATCAATTGCTTAGGAGGCTTCAAGAGGAGAAGTTGAGAATTAACCTTGACAAATGTGTCTTCCTACAAGAAGAATTGACATTCTTGGGGTTTGTCATCTCTAAGGGAAACCTCAAGATGGATCCAAGCAAGGTGGAAGCCATTATTAATTGGCCCACACCTACTACAGCCTCTGAGGTAAGAAGTTTCCATGGTTTATGCAGTTTTTATAGGAAGTTCATTAGAGGGTTTAGTGCTATTTGTGCTCCACTTGTTGACACTATAAAAGGGGGCAGGAAATGTGTATTTGTGTGGACAAATGAGGCCAAACAAGCCTTTGAACTGTTAAAGAAGAAAATATCAGAACAACCGGTACTTGTACTACCTGATTTTGATAAGGTCTTTGTTGTTGAGTGTGATGCAAGTAAGAGGGTTGTTGGGGGAGTCCTAAGTCAAGATGGGAGGCCTGTATCCTTCTTTAGTGAGAAGTTAAATGAAGCAAAACAGAACTATTCTACCTATGATCTAGAATTATATGCAATGGTCCAATCATTGAGGAAGTGGAGACACTATTTATTACCCAAGGAGTTTATTGTTTTTACTGATAACCAGGCTTTGAGCTTCTTGAACAGGCAGGAGAAGTTAAACCACAGGCATATCAAGTGGATGGAGTACATCCAAGCATATACTTTCTCAATTAAGCACAAGAAGGGAGTGGCCAATAAGGTAGCTGATGCCTTAAGCCAGAGGAATCTTGTTGTTCAAACCATTCAGTTGGAGAGTACAGGTATACATGCCATTAAGGATCAGTATGAAGAAGATGAAGACTTCAAGGAACCTTACCAAGCTTGCAAAGCCATGACAGGCAGGTATAATACTGATTTTTGTGATTTTTCTGATACAAGATGGATTTCTTTTCAAGGGCAGTTTGTTGTGTATCCCAAGAGGGTCTGTTAGAGAGAACATCATTAAGGAGAAGCACTGTGGCAGCATGGCAGGCCACTTTGGCATTGATAAGACCCTAGACTTGGTTAGAAGTTACTACTATTGGCCAAAGTTGCCAACTGATGTAAGAAAGTTTGTAGAAACTTGTCAAATTTGCCAAAGAGCCAAGGGGCATACATCAAATGCAGGTCTATACACTCCACTACCTATCCCTTCAAAGCCTTGGGATTCCATAAACATAGATTTTGTACATGGTTTGCCTAGGACCAAGAATGGACATGATAGCATTTTTGTGGTCGTTGATAGGTTCTCTAAAATGGCCCATTTCATTCCATGTAAAACCACACATGATGCCTCACATGTTGCTGGTCTTTTCTTCAAAGAAATAATCAAATTAATGGTTTGCCTTTGTCAATAATCTCTGATAGAGACCCCAAGTTTATAGGACACTTTTGGAGGACACTTTGGAGAAGACTAGGTGCAAACTTGTCATTATCATCAGCCTATCATCCTTAGTCTGATGGTCAGACTGAGGTGATTAACAGGTCACTTGGCAACCTTCTAAGATGCCTAACTAAGGAGTAGTGTACTAGTTGGGATGCAGTTTTGGCTCAGGTAGAATACTCCTACAATGATACTGTGAACAGTAGTACCAGCATGTCACCTTTTCAAATAGTTTATGGCACTCACCCAAGGGGTATTTTGGAACTCAGAGAGGTCAAAGGACTGGAGAAGAGTAGTGCATTGGCTGAAGATTTTGTCCAAGTGATGAGAGATATCCATGAGCAAGTAAAAGAGAAACTACAGTCTACCTCTAACATGTACAAACATACTGCTGACAGAAAGAGAAGGGATCTTCAGTTTAAGGAAGGGGATTTGGTCATGGTACATCTGAAAAAGGAGAGACTCCCTACAGGTAAATACACCAAGTTGATTATGAAGAAGATTGGGCCTTGTGAAGTGCTAAGGAAATGTGGAGGAAATGCCTACAAAATTAGACTATCGGATGGTGTTGCTTTATCACCAATCTTCAATGTATCAGACCTTTATCCCTATAAGGGATCTAACCCTCAGACAACTTTTGTAGAGGAACAAACTAATCAGACACTTCAAGACCTGATTCCTTCATCTCCTGATCAGATTGAATGCATTTTGGATCACAGGATTGCTAAACAGACTAGGAGGCACACCTATTATGAGTATTTGGTGAAGTGGCTCAATAAGCCTCAGGAGGATGCCACTTGGATGAGCAGAGAAGCCATTGAGAAGGCAGGATTTCCATTTGACAGCATTCCCAACTCAAGAGACTTGAGTTCTATTTGATAGGGGGTGTATGGTGCAGGGCACCTAAGAGCATTTTGATTCTTAAGAGAATTTTGTTAAGTTGAGGTTCTTGTTCAGTGTGTTTTGCAATAAGGATTTCTAGCCATGATTGTAAGGTCCATTTTGTATGGTCAAGAGGTTTGGGGTAACCCTATAAACCTCAAATCCTTCTCAGTCCATTTGGACCCTAGTTGTGTCACTTAGGCCTAGTAGGTCTAATGGTGGTTTTTTGAGTCTATTTGGTAGTTTTAATGTTTTGGTATGTTTTAGAGAGTGTGGTAGTAGTTTGGACTCCATTGGACAAGCTAAACCAATCGAGATCCTTGTGTTAGGGCAAAATGCCATGTTGTCAATGGTGTCATAACACATTTGGCCAGTTGCAACTCATTTTTAACAGTTGAAACTATTTTGGGAGTTGCCTACCGACTTGGATTAGTTGATAATGTTGTCATCTTACTCCAGTATGTCAGAAGAGATTCTGTATAGAGATTTGGGCACAAAAATCAAGAAAACTGACTATTTTTCCAAGAATTTCTGTTGTTGTATGGCCTATACGAATTGGCAAAGTGGATCAATGTGGTTTTTCTGAAACTAGTGTGAGTCTGGGTTCTAATGCACCAAGTTTGAAGTCTTGAAGTGATTTGAGTAGAAAGATATTGCATTTTGTATTTAGACTGGTCTAAAACCCTCATTCCTAGGGTTTGTCATACAAAATTCACCCTAGAATGCATTCTAACTAATGAAACTTCATGCCACTCAGTGAAATGCAGGCTAGGGATGTATATTATAGGATTCCAAAATCATTTGGTTGGAAAAGATAGTCTTCGCCTTGTGGAGTGATGCCCTAGGTCAAATATCTCTATGTATTTGACTGAAATTATGCAATTTGGGGATGTAATTGACAAAATCCTGATAAGGTGAATGAATGGATGGTGGTTTTGAGATGTTTGGGTGTTGTGAAAGTGATCCAAGTTCCTGTCCCAGGTTTATGACCCCAATTTAGACCACTTGCTTTGTAACCTAGACCTAAATTGATTAATTAGGCCTAGAGACCTAGTGGGTATGTTGAGTTGCTAGAGTAGAGTTGGAACTGGAGGCTTGGAGGTTTGTTGGAGTTCCCTAAAGGGTACTTGAATCCACCATTTGTTTGCCTGACTCTTAAGGGTTTTGTCAAGTTGTGTAGTGAAAACTAGATTAGGAGGGCTAGTAGCATCACTAGGCCAAGTAAGGGTTGGAGAGTTGTGAGAAGTTGGGGATCAAACCAACTGTGGAAAAAGTGTTTGTAGGCCTACCTCAAGGTGTGGAAGGAGTCTTGAGGATTGAACAATAGCCTAGTTAACAAATCCTTCATATGCCCTTGGATGTGACTTTGGTTGGATGAAGTGGTGAAGTGGGTGAGTGGGCAGAGAAGAGTGAACTTTTAGTTGCTTCCCTTGTGCCACTCTGCATCAAAATGTGTACATAGAAAGATGTGGCTTGTCGGCTTAATCCAATGCACTATATATTATGCAGACCCAAAACATTTCTGAAATGTGTTCATATAGGTCAGATCTAATCATTCAATCACTTAGATAGATCCTTCAAACATTATCTCTTCCTTGCACAATGATTCATCATACTAGTCTACCTGTTCCTCAAGAGCATGCTTAACAGACCCATCTGCTGACTTACAACTTTTACTGCGAATCACCAAACACCTCAAAAACTATATCAAGGACTCTTTACACCTTCCCAAACTTACCCTTAGAACTGCAAGGCATGATATCATGTTGTAGAGAAATGTGGACCATTAGAACTCAGACTCTGTCTTGGTCAAACTCTATCAAACATTGTACCGATACTCAACAGCTTGTAACTATCCTTCTAGTGGACTTCAGATATCCCAACTCTGCACTTAGACACTTCATATACAAGTTTACAACTCAAAACAGCATAGCAAAATACTCATTTGTGGAAGAATGAGGACTGTTACAATGTGCCCTGTTCATTGTCTCTGCTATACCTCTATTCACCCGGACTTAGATATTTCTTCTAAGTGCCTTCCGAAGGAAGACAAGACTTAATCTTTGGAGTATGACACCACCAAACAATTACTAACATCATACCTAAACCGCATTATCAGATCATCATCTTCAGAAGCATATTGACCCACTTACTATGTTCTATTCTATACATACTCATACTTAGCCACTTCTGCCAACCAGACCTGAAATATGATGTGATCTTCCACAGTTGTATCTTCCTATCATGTTGATGAGATCTCTGAGCCTTGTTGCCATCAATGACAACATACAAGTCCATACCAGAATAGTGTATCTTGCCAACAATTCCTTTATACTCTCAATTTAGATCATAGACAAGATATAACTACAGACATTAGTGAGCTAGTGAAAGGCAAGTGATAATTTCTTTATTGTTTTATACTATAAGATTCCTCTTATTTATTTACCTCTTTTCCAATTTGGTTTTATTGTTATAGATGATATTGAGTAGGGAGACATATAGGTCCTAGGGATCTATATTCTATTATTCATTCTTGTTGATTTTATCTATTTACTATTTAGTTTCATTATTACATAAATACAAATGATACTAATGTTGACTTTGGCATGTTGTTTGGTTGTCATTAATGTCAAAGGTTACAAGACCAAGACAATGGCTAGGGTTATGAATAGTGGTGTTGTCATAGTTAGAACAACTTGGATGTTTCATGCAGGAGCACCCCTTCAAAATAAAACATAAGTCTAATTATAATATGTTTTGACTTTATGATGTAATAAGGTCCATTAGACCAATTCTTATGTTTTGGATCAATCTAGGATAGTGTGTAGACAGTTATAGTTTGTTGAGATAGCTATCTTCCTAGCCGCTTGGAAGTCTCCCAACCGTTGGGAATCAAGTCTATACTACTCGTGAAGAGTAGCTATTTATGCCCTAGATCAGTTTGTTTTAGGGAGATAGTTCAGCATTGCATATGAAGGACAAAGTCATTTGTGTTTGAAAATCAGACAGAACATTGTGATACAGTGGGCTATGATATCTGTATGCATTTCTGTTATTGAATTAAGGAAGATCCCATTATTTCATTTGTCTAATTTTTGATCCATCTGTGTATTGATTCTCTTGTTGCAGGCAAAATGGATTCACCCATCCATTCCACCAGTTGATTCTCTGAATCGGTGGAATGGACATGTACAGTAGATTAGTTTGCATTTTCATTTTCTGTTCGTGTATTCCATGTTTGTGGGATCAATTTATAGCATGCTATGATTTATCCTAGCATCCTCATGTGCTAGGGTTTGAAGGTTAAATTCTAAGTTAAAGTTGCCCAGGAAATGGTTCGGCCCGATTGTAGTGTTTTCTATGTGAAATTTGTGAAGTTTTGAGGGTTTTGTCAAAATGTACATTTGACATATATACAGTGTTTGTATGTGACATACAATCTATGTGTATATCACATTTGTATCTGTACGTATATCGCTAAACAGATCGGGTGTTAAAACATGTTAAAAATGCATGTTTCGAAGGTACAGAGGTGAAGCAGCCAGATATACAATTCCTGTGTATATTGCTTTCGTTTGTTGGGGACAATTGATGTGTATATCACTTTTGTATCCGAGGATCATTTTGTGTGTATCTGTCATTTGCATATTGCTGTTGTATGTTGGAATATACAAGCGGGTCAACGACGAGTCAAAGATACATTCACCAAGGATAGATGGGAGATGTATCTTTTGTTTGCATATCGGGGTTGTACATTCTAAATGTACATTGAAAATATACATTCAAGATATACAAAATTTGTGTATATCGCTGAGGGGCATCGGGTCATACAAGTTCTATGTATACATCTTTTGGTATACATTTTGTGAGTATACTGTAGTTGCATGTCTCTGCGTATACATCAAATGCACTTTATGGTTTGCATATGGTGAATGTATATTGTAAATATACATTCGGATGGTACAGGAGAAAGTCAAAGGTCAATGGATCGTGGAAGGGATATTCTGAGGAATATTCATTGAATGCATATTTTGGCATTGTATATTTGGTTGTATGTTTATTTGTATCTAGCGCTTGTATATTGGAAATATACATCATGCTTATACATTGTGAGAGATACACTTGATGACCAGTAGTGGAGGTAACAGGAACCGGCGATAAGAGGTAAATGTTTGTATGTATCGTCGTGACAACAGTCATCGGGATAGCTCGGTTTGGAGAAGCCGACAGACAAAGTCTTGCCAATAGGCACATCAACGAAATACTCATCGGGATGAGATGGGTATCGGGGTGAGATGTATAGGGGGTGCCGATAGTTATTGTCAGGCCAATAGGGTATATTGGTAAGATAGTTAGATAGCTCTTGTTGATCAAATAAGAAATATCAAATTCTACCATTCCATTGAACATTTCTGGCTGTGGCTCTGTGTCAATGTTCTTCATCACAGTTGGAAGTTGGTTTTGCAATTCTCTTAGTCAGACTTGATGATCTTTGGTCTTGATGACAAGGAGTCTAAAAGATTGGAGGTGGTGTCATGATACTTGTTTATGATGTTATAGTCACTTATGAAAGGAATCTAGGTGTGCGGAAGTCACTTCCTATACTAATATAATGAGGGGAGGAGAGTGCAAATTCAATTTTATCCTTACTATTACAGCAATGTTAAACCCACTAACAGAGATATTGCAGCAAACACATAAACAAGAAAGTATGACAAAAGAAGAGAGACAAAAGATATACGTGGGGAAAACCCTTACGGGTGAAAAACCCCACACTCCAAAACATAACTCAAATGTATTACGTAAATAATGAAGGTTACAATACAACATAGAGCCAATGCTCTTGCAGAAGTCTTTGACACTCGTATCTAGAGATGATCTGGCAGTGTAATAGTACCTGTCAAACCTATAGTACATCACCTCCTCAAAGCACCTATTTATATAGAATATACAAGGCAAAATTGGCTCTATCTTGGAATGGGCATCCAACATGGCCTCATGGCCCAAAACCCACGCCTATGGACACTTGTCCAACCTTGTAGAATGTTCCTAACACTTGTCAGGTCACCCCATCTCAAAGAGGTTGCCTATTCCTAAAATGGGTAATGACAGATGCTTCTACGACTCTTAAAACCGTCATAGCTGTCATAACTTACAGTTTTAAGAGAATCTATCATACACAAGCTATAAATAGAATATTCTCTTACAATATGTCATAGTCCACCTTGGGGCACCCAAAGATGTCTTTTTCAAAGATGCTCTTCGACACATGTCTTCACCTATCATAGAATCTCCTATTTCTGACTCTTACATGTCATAACTTTGTCATAGGAATCTATCATGACCGTTTCGGTCAATATTCCCTTACACAACATCCAAATGCCGACACATGGTAAAATATTCCTACCACTAAGTACAACGTCTATCTCCTCATGTGAGGACAAAAATACATGTGGTCATATGCCATGTAGGATGACACATCACCGTGCCAACTCCCACAATATGACAACACAGGATTTGCATCCAATTAATAGAATAGGCAAATAATAAATAAATACAATGTAAAAAATACAAGGAATGACCAAAGTTGAGACACCTTAATTCCCAACATTCTCCCACTTGTTGAACACCTTGCAAGAGCTAATAGAAATAACATGATTTAACTACTATAGACCGAGAGGCCGATAGACTCCAAACACCATCTAAACTTCTCTATGCCCACTGGTTTAATCAATGCATCTGCAACATTCTTCAAAGTATCTGTTGGTTTTTTCCTAGACTGGATGCTTACTCCCAGATTTCCCTACAAGGTAGCCATCAATGATCAACATGATCTCTGGGCCAGGGGCCAACAGTGTAGGAGATAGACTCTATATTTTATCTCCTCTTCTTCTTCAGGCTCTGCAAAACCTAGGGGGGTATTCCCTACTCAGCATCCATGAGGATATGCATACAAAGGCTGGGATGCTGACAGAAAGCAGATAAGTCCTCCTGTAAGTAGACCAAAACTGAAAGATAAGAGCAAAGGGGCTAGCTTTGGGCCTATTTGCAGTTGTAGATAGAGGACTTGGATCCTAAAACTAATTCTACTGTCCTAATGGTTGTTTTAGAATTTGATTTTGATTTTGTATTTAGATGCAAAGCTGGATATGGTATATAACACAAACACAAAGCTAGACCGGTGCCTGTCTAGGGCTTGGAGTCAGTAGACATACACCTGTGAATGATCAGCATGAACAACTAAAACTGGATTTCAGGGGGATACATATGATACCTACCTTATAGATATCTCCCAATACAAAGTGTTAAGCTATCTATACTTATGGCATCCCTACTGTAGTATATCCTTCCCAATATTCAATCTGAAAATAGTTTAATCTACCCCTTGAGCAGAAGTTAAAAGATTAAACATTCAACATAGGAATTCTATGTTCTAGAATCTTAGACATTCCTTGAATACCTAGACTCAGAAGAAAGATACATGCAAGACTGGAGACAAAATTAGCACAACACATGCAAACATAGCATTATTCATATAAGATTGACCATGAAATCAGTGGATTCATGCAAAAACATACAACAGGAGATACATAAACTCACAAGTTTCGCTACACAGAGCAACCAAATCAGCTGTATTGCATTACAGAGCCAAAAATGTTCAACTTTCAACAACCTAAACAATGGTAACACAGTCTGCCTATATTGGCCAGAAAGTGTACCCACAGCAATTAATTACATGGTTTGACAAAAAACCGCCAGATACAGTCCTCAGAAGGAATGACGCTCAGAAGTTATTGCTGCATCAGATAGAAAGTAGACAAGGGTGGCCTCGAGCCCTGTGCTGCCATCTGGAAGTCTTCATCCAAAAATTGGGCAGCCTGATCATGTGTACCATCACCCATACCCCTGCTACAATCGCCATTGATGGCTCAACAACCCGCGGCCTACTTTGGAACCGTCGCAGCATTCAAACAAGAATCTCCTGCCAAAACACGTTTTATCGCAGTTTCAAAAATGCAGGGAAATTAATCCCACATGCATAGTGAGAAGACCACCTTAGTAGTTTAAAAGCATAGTCACTTGCATAATAGGTGTCGAGCGCTTTTGCCACGCTCGACACACGCTCCTTCTCTAAAGCCCATCGGCCAAACCCAAGCCATCAGCTCACTTCCAAATCCTCTTGCTGACCTCCATAGTCTGGCCGATCGCACCATCACATTCCCCATCATCGGCCAGAGATGAACCATCGGGCCAACTCTCCAGACCTTCGCCGATAGTGTGAGTCTCTCCAATGACCAGCCCGCACCCCATTAGCGGTTACCACCCTACCACCATTGGCCAGACCAATACCTTCGGCCAAGCAAAAAACCCCTCGGCCGACACAGCCAATCACGCCGATGAACAACTTCTAAAAGCCTCCAACATCCCCATCGGCCAAAGAAAAATCATCGGCCTAACCAAAAGCTCCTTTGCCGATATAACAACTCTCACCGATGAACAACAAGCTAGGCCTTGCCCCTTCGTCGGCCAGACCCTCCATTGTCGGCCCAACGCAATCCATCCTCACCGACAACACAAGTCACACCGAAGACCACACAAACCTTCCAAGCTCTCGTCGGCCAGACCATCCATATCGGCGAACCCTCCAATGGTTAGCCCGATAACCCATGTCACACCGAAACCAACCCTGCAAACCGCTAACCTTCCATCAGCCAGAGGCAAACCGTCGGGCGAACACTTGTCCGCTCATCCGATAGCCAAAGTCTTGGTGATAGCACTCCAAAATCCTCATCGGCGAGACCCAAACTGTCAGCAAGCCACAAAACACCTATGCCAACCACACAAGTCACCCCGATGGTCCCTCAACAACCTCACCTTCCTCGGCAAGACATAGACCATCGGCATAACAAAAATGACGCTCGCCGATAGCACCACTCACTCTGATAAGGCCCAAAATCATAAAGCTTTGAACCATTGAACCGGTTCAACCCGATGGTTCAATGCAGTGGTTCAACCATGCCGATTGGATCAAAAAGATGAGCAAAGGATTTACTGATGGAAAATATGGAACCAAAGCCCGCGAATCGTTGAACCATTGAACCGATTCAACCCAATGGTTCAATGCAGTGGTTCAACACACAATCAGAGCACTTCAAAAAGAACTTTTGCCGATGACAAGTACTCCGATGAACAAGAAGACTTAGGGCTCAAAAAGAAAAAACCCTCCAACACCCTCGTTCAAAAACTTGACCAAAATTAGTGCCAACACTGGCTCCGAATGGGGATGTGCAGGTGCAAAACTGCAACGAGAACCAGATCTCCGGGCAGACCAGGCAAAAACCAAAAAAGCACAAACTGTACATGGCATTTACAATATATACATATTTTTACACATGTGCATAGAGATGGGCCATCATACAAAGTAAAACTTAAGGAATTGGCCATGCACAGGCAATTTCAGAACTTCACCATCTAGGGCCTGGAGGAAATAAGAGTCCTCCCCATGAGTGCTACAAATCTGATATGGGCCCATCCATAAGTGTTCAAACTTACCATGTCTACCCTTGTCCTAATTTTTTGCATTCCAGATGAGCACCAGATCATTGACTTGAAACTTCCTTTCTGTAGCTCTCCTGTCAAACTGATATTTCACATCTTGTTGTCTCTTGAGGTTGATCTGGTGTGCTTTCCTTCTATTTTCATCCAGTGCAACCAGCTGGTTCACTCTTTCTGTCATGGAGTCTTCAATCTCCTTATCATTTTCCTGGATGAATCTATAAACTGGTAAGAGATTGTTTATGGGCAATCTGGCTGATGCACCATATACTATTTCAAAGGGTGACATCCCAATAGCCTTTTTTACTGTCACCCTGTCAGCCCATATTGCTAACTTTAATTTTGAGTCCCAAGCTCTCTTGTTCTTGTCCAGTATCCTCTTGATAGTTTTCATGATGCTTTTATTGCTTGATTCTGCTTGACCATTTCCCTGTGGGTGGTATGGTGATGCATATGATAGATTTATCCCATACCTGTTGCAAAAATCAACAAATTCACCTGATCTGAAGCACATAGCATTATCAGTGACTATCTTGAATGGTACTCCAAACCTGATGATAACGTTTTCCAGTATGAAATCCATCACCACCCTACTTGTAGCTCTCTTAGTTGGAATGGCCTCAATCCATTTGGTAAAGTAATCAGTTGCCACCAAAATCCAACTGTGTCCCCCACTTGACTTGTCTACAATTTCCCCTATGAAGTCAATTCCCCATTGCTTAAATGGAGCATCCATAGTTACAGTTCTGAGGGGTAAAGCACCATCATATCTCAACTTTCTTGAGAATCTTTGGCAAGGGTCACACTTCCTCACTAACCTCTGTGCATCTGAAAAGAGGGTGGGCCACCAATATCCTGCTCTGAGAATCTTATGAGCTGTTGTTTGGGCAGTATAATGTCCACCACACAATCCTTTATGCATGTCATTCAAAACATTGTTAGCCACATCCTCATCCACACACCTCAGCAGCACACCATTAGGGTTTCTCCAATATAGCTCATCTTGAACAATAACATACCTGATTGCATGTAATTTTAAAGTCCTCTTTTGACTGTCACTGAAATAGGAAGGACAATTCAGATTTTGCAAGTAGTGTATAATATCCTTGTACCATCCAGATCTTGATACATTTACACTCTCATTTTGGACTGCATTGACTTGGCATGCTTCCAAGTTTGACTGTGCCATCATCTTGGCTAATCCTTGTCCTCTTACCAACTTGGTAACTTGTATGTCTATGTTGAACTCTTACAGTTTGTTTATCCATTTGCACCTTCTTCCAGTCACCTCCTGTTGAGTGAATATGTCTTTGACTGCTGCATGGGGTACATATGCAATTACATGTGATCCTACCAGGTATGGCCTGAAACTTTTGATGGCCCTGACTAGTGCATATGCCTGCTTTTCCATGATATCATATTTCAATTCAGAAGCCTGCAAGGACATACTGAAGAAAGCTATGGGTTGCTCAAATACATCCTCATTTTTCTGTAGCAAACATGCAACAACAGTGTGAAAGGAAGCAAATGAAAACACTTGGAATGGCCTAGAAAAATCAGGAGATTTAAGAACAGGGGCCCTCTTGATTGCCTCTTTGATACTCTGAAATGATTCAATTTCTTCACTTTCCCAGTGGACAATTGCATCCTTCTTCAGCATCTTGGAAATGTTCCTCGTGGTTTCTGCAAAGTTGGGAACAAATCTCCTAACAAAATTTATCTGTCCAAAGAAGGACTGAACTCCTTTTACAGTTTTTGGCATTTGAATTCTGTCAATAGCAGCCACTCTCTCTAGATCTATCCTAACTCCATCCTTGGAAACAATGTGCCCCAGGAGCTTTCCTTCAACTACCCCAAAAGCACACTTTTTTGGATTTAAAGAAATGCCATACTCTAGTGCTCTTATGAAAATCTGCTCTAGATGCAAACAATGCTGCTTCTCCTTTGAATAGGCAGTCAAGTCATCTTGATATACAGCCAGGATTGAGTCAATCAACCCTGCAAAGGCAACATCCATTGCTCTTTGAAATGTAGCACCTGCATTTGTTAGTTCGAATGGCATTCTAACATATACATAAGTTCCCCATGGAGTGGTGAAGGCAGTCTTATACTATTCTGATTCCTTTACCTTCACCTGATTATAACCTGAAAATCCATCCATCATGGATAAGAGTTCACAACCAGTCACTTTTTACAACATAGCTTCCATATTAGGCAGTGGATAGTTATCCTTTAAAGAGGATACATTCAAGTTTCTAAAGTCAACACAAAGCCTAATATCACCATTCTTTTTCCTGACTGGGACAAGGTTAGACACCCAAGTTGAATGTCTGATTGGCACAATTATTCTAGCTTCCCTAAGCTTTTTGAGTTCTTCTTGCATCTTTGGAGCTAAGGTAGGATTAATAGGTCTTTGCCTTTGTCTAAATGGCTTAGCTCCAGGCTTCAATGGGATCTCATGCTGGAATAAGTCTTCTCTATAGGCTTTGAGGTCCTCATATGACCAAGCAAAAACATGTTTATACCTTTTCAGTAATGCAATCAGCATACTCCTAATGTGTGGTTTGAGCTGCTTACCAATGTATACCTTCTTGGGGGCCTGAGATGTCCCTAAATTTATCTCTTCCAAATCTTCCTTGTTTGTGGGAGATGTCTTTGTGACCAATTGGTCTCTACTGTCAAAAGCTCTTTCTAAAGCTACTAACCCTCTAGGGATTTTATTAGTCTTCAACTGAATTATCTCTTTCCCCACAAGAGTTTCTTTTCCATCTATAGTCTCTACAAAAGCTTGGAAATCAATTTCTTGATTCTTATATTCATCTATGCAGTGCAAAAATTTTAACAAGTCCCTATCATCATTAAACACTTGCCAACTACATATGTTCTCTGGTACTGCAGGCCTGATTTTAACTTCTACATTTGTAACATCTGACAAAGTGATGTCATCTGGCCTTATTGCAACATTAGCTAAGAAATCAGCCATAACATTCTTTGATCTCTCTACCCAGCCTATTGAAAATGCATCAAATAGTTCAATGGTATCCCAAACAGCATGCTTGTATTGTTTCAATCTTTTGTTTTTTGAAGCATACCTATTTCTAATTTGGGATACAATCAACTCAGAATCCCCAAATACTCTTAGCATTTTGATTCCATGTTTGAGAGCTATATTCAGGCCTAAGAGTAGAGCTTCATACTCTGCAATGTTGTTTGTACAAACAAATCTCAGCAAGAAAGAGAATATGAGGAGCTTACCAGTTGGAGACAGGAAAACAACTCCAGCTCCAGAGCCTTCTTTTGCACAAGCTCCATCAAAATACATGGTCCATAAACCTCGCTGGTCCAGCTCTTTAATGCAGACATTTTTCTCCTTATCTCCTTTATCATCTGAGACAACCTTGAAGTTATCACAGTCAGTGTTTACAAAGCATATCTGTTCCTCTGCTTCTTGGTCTTCCACTGTCTCTGATGATCTTTCTTCTCTGATTAGCTTAACATCCCTGCCATTCATTGGAATCATGGCATATGACAGGTCCAGCTGCATACTTCCACCAATTAGTGTTGCCCATCTTCTTGACAGCAACATACCATACTGTGGCTTGATGTCAACCACTGTTATATTCATTTTATATCTTTTTTCAGGAAATGTTGCCAGTTTGAAATCTACATCCTTCATGATTCCAATAACTGGTACCTCTCTGGCATCCATAGCATAACATTTTCCACATGCCTTGTCAATTTTCAATCCAGCTTGTTGCATGATGGCTAAAGGCATGATATTTGTAGATGCTCTAGAGTCAAGCATACAATTTCTGATTATTTTTCCATTTATAACCAGGGATACATAAAATGGTTCCACTTGTGAAGGGCACTTTGTCATAGTCACTCCTAAATAGACCTCAGGAGCCTCATCTTCTTCATTGCATGTGACATATTTCTCACCCTGGATCTGAACATTCTGCATAGCTTGAAAAGGCACCCCTAAAATTAGGGATATTGTCCTATTCTTGATCTCTTCAATCTTCATCAGTTCCATAAGTGGAACAGAGACTTTTACCTGGGATAGGACTTGAGCTATATCAAATGGAGCATAATTTTGTATAACAGTTGTAGCTTGCTCCACAATCTTGTTTTTATCCTGAACTGATTTAGCTTTTACTTTCATAGTTCCCTGATCATTCTTGTCTTGGGAACCTTTACTTTGATCTTCAGCCTGGGGGATTCTATTTTCTGGTCCTTGAGATTCATGACCTATTCTATGTCTAAAATTCTATTTATTATTAACCCACTGCCTCTTTTGTAATTCCATCCCCTTATGACCATGCACTGGCTAACCTGCAGAAATACCTTCTGGCTGATGTGGGTTGCTTATCTGAGCTTTACCTCTGAGATTGTAGTTACTCTTGACTTGGGCCACTGCTGCGGCTGTGAGGGCCCTAATTTCCTCATCAGAAGGTTGTTGTAAGTTACTCAGAAAATTGTGTGAGCTCTGATCATACACATAGCTTTCTTCATTACCTTCATCATAAGAATCTTGTTGACAGGCCTGAATTCCATCATCTGTACTCTCATCAGCATCATAAAGAGGGTATCCATTGCTTATGGACATCATGTTAACATCATCATCTTGCACAGAATGTGGCTCATTGCATTCATTACAAGATGCAGCATTATCATACAAGGACTGAGCAATCATATATTGTGACTGTGAATGTGGCATCTGACAAATTATACACCATGGAGTATCATCAACAATATTTATAGCTTTCTTTAGAGGATCAGGAATTTCTTTGACATGTTGAGTTCTTTGATTTGTGTTGTTATGTGGAAATATAGGCTTACCATTATGCCAATTGGCATTATAAGGCATATCATGCAATGATGGTCTCTTTTCTTGTCTTTGGTAAACTTGCCTATTAGGACCTATCCCTTTTTCACTTCTAGCTAGTCTATAGCTTAGGTCCTTAACAACATTTGCCAATTTGTCTATCTTATCTTCAGGGGCAGGTGTATTACCTTGAGTGTTCTGAGGCTTGTTTGGATTCTGCAGAATTTTCACATCATCCCTTCTGTTTGTCTTGCCTGATGCTTTCCTATTGTTCTCAATATTCACTACAATTTTGAAAGCATTCCTGATAGTAGCAGGACTTTTATCTCTTAATCCATATGCAGTTTTTGCATCAAAGGCACTAATATACAATATTATGCACATTGGTTCATTTGGCCTCATGTGATGTGGCAATTTGTTTAACATTTTAGTAAATCTTGCATTAAAATCTGCAACCTGCTTATTTGACCCTTTAGTGATACTGGTAAACTCATTTACAAAAAAGCTAGGATCAGTTTTGTCACCATACTGCTCCTTGAACATCCTTTTAAAATCATCCCATGATGAAATACTCTGGTCAGGCAGATTCTTGTACCATTCTCTTGCCTCATCTATTAAAGATTGCATGAATGACTTCATGAAAACATCCTCATGTTCAACCTCAAAGTTATCCATGACATTTTGAAAAGCCTTTAGATGATCTTCTCTTGACACAGTGTTGTTTCCTGAAAATTTAGGCACTTGTAGCCTTAGATGCTTGTTAATGGGGTTAGGATACCCAGGAATACCATCAAACACTAGCTGTCTGAATCTATCTAGCTGCATGGGCTGTCTGTCAAACTGATTAACATTAATGTTTCTGTTTTCATTCTGGTTTCTTACATTATTCAGTGGTATCCTAGCATCATTCACATTTTGTCTTTGATCATTATGCTGATGTTGCACTTCATTTCTTTGCTGATGTCTCTGCACATTTGCATTCTCAAGGGTAGGAATTGAATCATTTTGGGCAGTCCTTAAAGCTTGCACTTTCTGCCTCATGTCATCTCTGATTTTCATGGCTTGTAGATATTCTAGTTCTGCTCTCAGATTTCTGATTTCTTCAGCTAACTGTTCTTCTTTAGGCATAGAGGTAGATGGTCTCATACCATTCTGGTCATCATCTTCATCATCCCTCAGAGACTCTACCTCTTCAAACCTTTCACTAGGGTCTAGAAATTAGCGTTCTTGGAACACCTCTGACCTCATTCTCACGCTACCACCCTATTGCCTCTCATATGTACCCTGAATATCAGCTTCTACATTTGAAAAGTAAGGCGCATGCTGTCCTGATGGCTTAGGGTTATCTTGCATATCATCATTTTTTTCTGGGGGAACCCTCATGACTGACTGAGATAGCTCCCTTTCTTCTGTACATCATTCTTCTTGTTACTGGTAACTCTTCAAATAAAGGATTTTGTTGGGATCTTCTCCCCTGCATATATATTTTACTTTGACCGGTTGGGAGATTACTTCGGAGTCGCCACCTATTACTAGGAACTATTTTCTTTTGTAAATCAGGGTTCTTTCACAAATTCCCCAGCAGAGTCACCAATTTCTGTTGCGACTCGGATGGGCCATTTCACCAGGGAGGACAAAAAATAACAATTTTCAAATCACTCCCCAGTAGAGTTGCCAATTTCTATTGGTTTTTTTCCCAGACTGGATGCTTACTCCCAGATTTCCCTACAAGGTAGCCATCAATGATCAATAGGATCTCTGGGCAGGGGCCAACAGTGTAGGAGATAGACTCTATATTTTATCTCCTCTTCTTCTTCAGGCTCTGCAAAACCTAGGGGGTATTCCCTACTCAGCATCCATGAGGATATGCATACAAAGGCTGGGATGCTGATAGAAAGCAGATAAGTCCTCCTGTAAGTAGACCAAAACTGAAAGATAAGAGCAAAGGGGCTAGCTTTGGGCCTATTTGCAGTTGTAGATAGAGGAATTGGATCCTAAAACTAATTCTACTGTCCTAATGGTTGTTTTAGAATTTGATTTTGATTTTGTATTTGGATGCAAAGTTGGATATGGTATATAACACAAACACAAAGCTAGACCGGTGCCTGTCCAGGGCTTGGAGTCAGTAGACATACACCTGTGAATGATCAGCATGAACAACTAAAACTAGATTTCAGGGGGATACATATGATACCTGCCTTACAAATATCACCCAATACAAAGTGTTAAGCTATCTATACTTATGGCATCCCTACTGCAGTATATCCTTCCCAATATTCAATCTGAAAACAGTTTAATCTACCCCTTGAGCAGAAGTTAAAAGATTAAACATTCAACATAGGAATTCTATGTTCTAGAATCTTAGACATTCCTTGAATACCTAGACTCAGAAGAAAGATACATGCAAGACTAGAGACAGAATTAGCACAACACATGCAAACATAGCATTATTCATATAAGATTGACCATGAAATCAGTGGATTCATGCAAAAACATACAACAGGAGATACATAAACTCACAAGTTTTGCTGCACAGAGCAACCAAATCAGCTGTATTGCATTACAGAGCCAAAAATGTTCAACTTTCAACAACCTAAACAATGGTAACACAGTCTACCTATATCGGCCAGAAAGTGTACCCACAGCAATTAATTACATGGTTTGACAAAAAACTGCCAGATACAGTCCTCAGAAGGAATGGTGCTCAGAAGTTATTGCTGCATCAGATAGAAAGTAGACAAGGGTGGCCTCGAGCCCTGTGCTGCCATCTAGAAGTCTTCATCTAAAAATCGGGCAGCCTGATCATGTGTACCATCGCCCATACCCCTGCTACAATTGCCATTGATGGCTCAACCACCCGCGGCCTACTTGGGAACTGTCGTAGCATTCAAACAAGAATCTGCCGCCAAAACACGTTTTATCGCAGTTTCAAAAATGCAGGGAAATTAATCCCACATGCATAGTGAGAAGACCACCTTAGTAGTTTAAAAGCATAGTCACTTGCATAATAGGTGTCGAGCACTTTTGCCACGCTCGACACACACTCCTTCTCTAAAGCCCATCAGCCAAACCCAAGCCATCGGCTCACTCCCAAATCCTCCTGCCGACCTCCATAGTCTGGCCGATCGCACCATCACATTCCCCATCATCAACCAAAGATGAACCATCGGGCCAACTCTCTAGACCTTCGCCGATAGTGTGAGTCTCTCTGATGACCAGCTCGTACCCCGTTAGCGGTTACCACCCTACCACCATCAGCCAGACCAATACCGTCGGCCAAACAAAAAACCCCTCGGCCGACACAGCCAATCACGCCGATGAACAACTTCTGAAAGCCTCCAACATCCCCATCGGCCAGAGAAAAACCATCAGCCTAGCCAAAAGCTCCTTCGCTGAAATAACAACTCTCACTAATGAACAACAAGCTAGGCCTTGCCCCTTCATCGGCCAGACCCTCCACTGTCGGCCCAACGCAATCCATCCTCGTCGACAACACAAGTCACACCGAAGACCACACAAACCTTCCAAGCTCTCATCAGCCAGACCATCCATATCGGTGAACCCTCCAACAGTTAGCCTGATAGCCCATGTCACACTGAAACCAACCCTGCAAATCGCTAACCTTCCATTGGCCAGAGGCAAATCGTCGGGCCAACACTTGTCTGCTCATCCGATAGCCAAAGTCTTGGCGATAGCACTCCAAAATCCTCATCGGTGAGACCCAGACTGTCGGCAAGCCACAAAACACCTACGCCAACCACACAAGTCACCCCGATGGTCCCTCGACAACCTCACCTTCCTCGGCAAGACATAGACCATCGGCATAACAAAAATAACGCTCGTTGATAGCACCACTCACTCTGATAAGGCCCAAAATCATAAAGCTTTGAACCATTGAACCGGTTCAACTCAATGGTTCAATGCGGTGGTTCAACCATGCCGATTGGATCAAAAAGATGAGCAAAGGATTTACTGATGGAAAATATGGAACCAAAGCCCACGAACCGTTGAACCATTGAATCGGTTCAACCCAATGGTTCAATGCGGTGGTTCAACACACAATCAGAGCACTTCAAAAAGAACTTTCACTGATGACAAGTACTCCGATGAACAAGAAGACTTAGGGCTCAAAAAGAAAAAACCCTCCAACACCCTCATTCAAAAACTTGACCAAAATTAGTGCCAACAGTATCTACCTTCTCCAAATTTACCTTCCCATCCTCTACCATGTCTCGCATGAAGTGAAACTGTACATCAATATGCTTTGTTCTGGCATGGAAAGTTGGATTCTTTGCAAGGCAAATCGCACTCTGACTATCACAACTGATTGTAATCTGACCTGCATCAACACCAATATTTGAACACAATCTTTTAAGCCAAATGGCTTCCTTGCAAGCATGAGTTATAGCCATATACTCAGCTTCAGAAGTGGACAAAGCAACCATAGGTTGTCGCTTACTCATCCAACTAATTGCACCACCAAACATAGTGAACACATAGGCATTGGTGGATCTCCTACTGTCAATATCACCTGCCCAATCAAAATCCACAAATCCATGAATATAAACTAAATGTGGAGGTCCTGTAGCATTACCATGATAGCATATGGAATACTTAGAAGTACCCTTCAAATATCAGAACACTCACTTAACTGCATCCCAATGTACCCATCTAGGATTAGCCATAAATTGACTAAGGACTCCCACTCTTGGGCAATGTCTGGTCTTGTGTAGACCATAGCATACATCAAACTGCGAACAACACTAGCATAAGGTACTCTGCTCATGTCCTCCACCTCACTAGGAGATTTTGGACAATCATTAACAAATAACTTTGTCCCTAATGAAACAAGAACACACAATGGTCTACAATCTGCCATGCTGAACCTATCCAACATGGTCTTCACATACTTACTCTGGCTTAACCAAAGTTTTCTGTTTGCTCTCTCTTCTGATTTCCATTCCCAGAATGTACTTGGCTGCCCCAAGATTTTTCATCTCAAACTGTGCTGACAATTGAGACTTCAAATTAGAAATCATATTCTTACCATTCCCAATCAGCATCATATCGTCAACATACAATGTAATACTGAGAAAGTGATCATTGTCAAACTTGTAATACACACAATGATCAGATTTTGATCCTAGATAGCCAACCAACAACACAAAGGCATCAAACTTCAAGTACCACATTCTAGGAAACTGCTTCAAGCCATACAAAGACTTCTTTAACTTGAAAACCAAATTTTCTTTACGTTTCTCTATGTAATGCTTTGGCTGTGACATGTAGATTTCTTCCTCCAAATCACCATGAAGGAAAGTTGTCTTCACATCCATCTGTTCTACCTCTAGGTCATAAGCAGCTGCAAGAGATAACAAAAATCGAATGGATGTCATCTTTGCAATGGGAGATAAAATTTCACCATAATCAATTCCCTCCACTTGTGAGTTCCCCTTCGCAACCAATCTAGCCTTGTACTTTTCAACACTGCCATCTGCACCGAATTTCTTCTTGAACACCCATTTGCAACCAACGGGTTTCCATCCCTCAGGTAAAGGCACCAAGTCCCACGTTTTGTTCTTTTCCAAAGACACCATCTCATATTCCATGGCATCCTTCCAGGAACCTGCATCTTTCATGCCCATAGCCTCTTTCATAGTTCTAGGCTCATCAGTGTTAGTAAAGCAAAAGCACAACTAGAATCAAGTAATGAATAACCAAACCTATCAGGTTGCTTTCTCATTCATGTAGACCTCCTCAATGGTTGAGGTTGAGGTTCTGCTTCTTCTTCTGAGCTTTCAGAGCTGCTAGAGCTCTCCTCATCATCAGGTCTCACAGGGTCTGTCAGTTCAGTCTTCTCAGGGGTAGAAGGAAACTAAAATGCATCTTCTTTCTTTTCTATCTATTCTGGCTGTAGAACAACGGAAGGAGGTGTTAGCTCTCTGAAGATAACACTTCTGATATACAACACTTTTTCAGCCACAGGATCCCAAAGCTTGTATCCTTTCACACTGACACCATAGCCAATGAAAATACATTTAACAGCCTTGTTCTCAAATTTAGACCATTTTGCCTAGGCACATGTGCATATGCCTCACAACCAAAAACACGGAGATGCCTAACTGAAGGCTTCTTTCCAGACCACACCTCCATAGGTGTTTTACCAACAAGAGCTAATGTAGGAGATCTATTTACCAAATAGCAAGCAGTGGCTACAGCTTCAACCCAAAAAAATTTGTTCGTGGCTTGCTCCACTAAGCATACTCCTAGCCTTCTCCATCAGTGTCCTGTTAATCCTCTCTGCAACTCCATTTTGCTACGGGGTGTATGGAGTTGTCTTATGCTTTTCAATCCCTTGCTCTTTGCATAACTTATCAAACTCTGCCAAACAAAACTCACCACCGTTGTCAGTTCTCAAACACTTAATCTTTTTACTAGTCTAATTTTCAGCAAAGGCTTTAAACTCCTTAAACTGACTAAAGACTTTAGTCTTGCTTCTGATAAAATAAACCCATGTCCTACTATAGTCATCTATGAAAGATACAAAATAGACAGATTTTGAAATTGAAGGAACATTAACAGGACCAAACACATCAGAATGAATAAGATCCAATACACCAAAAGAATTGTGAGAACTAGAGTAAAATTGAACATGGTTTTGCTTTCCATAAATGCAATGTTCGCAAAAGTCAAACTCAAGATTACAATCATTTAACCCCTCAACGAGGTTTTTATTTTTTAGGGTATGCAGACCCTTCTCACCAATGTGGCCATATCTCAAATGCCATAACATAGTCTTTTTAGCAGGAAACTTAGCTTCCATAGCATGTGCACTACTATCAGAACTAGTTACAACAGATTTCTTCACTGCTCATTCAGATGGTAGGGATGAAGTGACTGTAGCTCATTTCTTTGAGTTAGAAGAACTATTGCACTATGTAGTGCATGCCTCCAGCTAAAACAGAGTACCCCTCCAAGTAGCCTTTGCAAGCACCATAGATCCTGTAGTCATCTTGCATCCAACCTTCGAAAAGATAACCTGCACACCTGCGTCATTCAACATACTTACAGAAAGAAGGTTCCATGCAAGGCCTGGAATGTGCATAACTCCAGTTATCCCCTTCACTCGTCCATCAAGGAATCGGATTGAGACTCTTCCATGACCAACAATCTTTAGATAAGAATTGTCACCCAGGTACACTCTTCCACCATCAAACTCTTCATATTTTGTGAACCAACTTCGATGTGAGGTCATGTGGAATGATGCACTAGAATCAATCGACCACACATCATCAGATGCATGGGTGGCTAGGGCTATGATGAAAGCATCACCTTCATCTTGTGACTCGTCAAAATCTGAATCTGGGGAAGATTTCTTTTTCTTTTTCTTCTCTTCTTTGCATTCCTTTCAGAAGTGCCCAAACTTTCAATAGTTCCAACAAAGAGCCTTGGACTTTCCAAGAGATTTGGATCTCCCACAAGATTTGGATATGCCCTTCTCATCTTTCTTGTCCTTCTTCCCTTTGTCTTTGGGTCTTCCACAAACTGCAAGAGCCTCTTTGGCCGATTCGAATGTCTTCCTCTGCATTTCTTCAAATAACAACGAGGACACCACATCTTCCATCTTGAAGGTGGTAGTGGTACTTCTGATAGCCATGACAAGATGATCCCACAAATCTGGAAAAGAACAAAGCAGGGTCATGCAATGATCCTCCTCCATTTTTACACCCACAGATGTCAACTATGCAATGATCATGTTGAAAGCATTCATGCGGTCCATAATAGATCCTCCGTCTTCCATCTTCAGAGTGAACAACTTCTTTTTCAAGAAACATTTATTTACCAAGGACTTGGCTTGATAAACATCACCCAACTTCTTCCAAAGATCTTTCATGCTCTTCTCCTCATGGACATTCAATAGGACAGAGTCAGCTAAATAGAGTCTAATGAGACCCTTAGTCTTCTGATCTTTGAGGTCCCAATCAGCTTGTGACATTGCTGTAGGTTTCACACCATATACGGTTTCCCATAGGTCACGATCAACAAGTAGGTTCTCCATCTTGAGTTTCCACAACTCGAAATTATTGCCATTGAACTTCTCAACTTCTAACCTTCCAGATGTGGTTGCCATCTCCTTGCTGCAACAAGATACAAAATACTCTATACAACACTCCCACTCAACCTAAGATTAGCTCAAAAAACCCCTACCCAGCTGCTAGAACCAAAACTGGCTAGGCTTTGATACTAACTGAAAGGAAGCTAGGTGTGCAGAAGTCACTTCCTACACTAATCTAATGAGGGGAGGAGAGTGAAAATTCAATTTTATCCTTACTATTACAACAATGTTAAAGCCACTAACAAAGATATTGCAGCAAACACATAAACAAGAAAGTATGACAGAAGAAGAGAGACACAAGATATATGTGGGGAAAACCCTTACGGGTGAAAAATCCCACACTCTAAAACACAACTCAACTATATTGCGTAAACAATGAAGGTTACAATACAACATAGATCCAATGCTCTTGTAGGAGTCTTCAACACTCGTATCTAGAGATGATCTGGCAGTATAACATTACCTGTCAAACCTGTAGTACATCACCTCCTCAAAGCACCTATTTATATAGAATATACAAGGTAAAATTGGCTTTATCTTGGAATGGGCATCCAACATGGCCTCATGGCCCAAAACCCACGCCTATGGACACTTGTCCAACCTTGTAGAATGTTCCGGACACTTTTTAGGTCACCCCATCCCAAAGAGGTCGTCTATTCCCAAAATGGGTAATGACAGATGCTTCTACGACTCTTACAATTGTCATAGAATAAGTCATAGTTGTCATAACTTACAACAGCTGTAAGAGAGTCTATCATACATAGGCAATAAATAGCATATTCTCTTACAACATGTCATAATCCACCTTGGGGCACCCAAATATGCCTCTTTCAAAGATGCTCTTCGACACATGTCTTCACCTATCATAGAATCTCCTATTTCTGACTCTTACATGTCATAACTTTGTCATAGGAATCTATCATGACCGTTTCGGTCAATATTCCCTTACACAACATCCAAGATACCGACACATGGAAAAATATTCCTACCACTAAGTGGGACGCCTATCTCCTCATGTGAGGACAAAAATACATGTGGTCATATGCCATGTAGGATGACACATCACCATGCCAACTCCCACAATATGACAACATAGGATTTGCATCCAATTAATAGAATAGGCAAATAATAAATAAATACAATGTAAAAAATACAAGGAATTACCAAGGTTGAGACACCTTAATTCCCAACAACTTAATGTTGCTGATGTTGTTGATCAGTAAAAGAGTTGTTTGTTCGAAAGCCTCAAGAGAGGATATTTATGTCATGGTGAGTCATGCTCATGTTATGGTGTTCATAAGATGACAGAGTTGTGAAGTTAGTTTGAAGGTTCATGATCACATGGATGGTCTCATGTTGATGGTGATGACCTTGTTCATACTTCAAAGGAATAGGTTCAGTAATAAGATATGATATGCTTATTGAGGGTTTGAATTGAAAGTCTTGTTAATGGTGTTGATCCTAAGTTGAAGGAGGTATGAGTTGATAATCATGCAATCATGCTTCAAATTATGTTCATGCTTTGCCCTTGATCTTAGTTGGAAAGTTACTTGATCTCAGTTGGAGAGTTGCTTGAGTTTCTTTATAATGACAGTGTACCTTCATGGTATGGTATGTTTTGGAGTTCATCTTTATTGCTCGGAGGCTTGCCATGATCTACATTCATTGTTTGTTGTTGTCCACAAAGGCACCAAGGGTTTCCAAAGGTGATCTATATGATGCCCTCTACAACTGAGGCAGAGACTAAGATAATTGGAAATTGCATTCAACAATACATGATTAAGAATTAGGGTTTTGTATTTTTAAAAGACTCAAAACCTAAAAACCCTAAGTGTTGAAAGTCTTAAAACCTTATTATAAACTGTGACTTCTTGACGGGAGAGCACTTTATTTATATTTGGGTGTTGACTTCCTATCACAGGTGAAGTCACTTAAAGTGATTGTTTGAAGGGTTTTTAAAACATGATAGTATCAGCCCCATCTTGGTAACTGGCCCACCAGGTCACTCAAGCGGTAAAAAGCAAATCAACAGATGTTAATTAAAGAAGCTAGGGTGTGAATAACCTGATCGACATCCAAAGTTTAAAAGCATTTCAAATTCCAACACTTCATCTACCAGGACAAACTTGATGGTTGGTTTCTTCCAAATGTGCATAACTATTTCTATTCAGTTTCCTCAATGACCAAGTGGGCCAAAAAAATTAAGAAGTCACTTTGTATGATGAATTTTGAGAAGCTGGTTGGTGATTCATGTTGAGGAGAGACAGACCTACATGTCCATGTGCAGATTGTGAAAGTTGATGATGTAAACTACGTTTTTGAAAGGCTTGAAGATGAAGATGGTTTTTCAATTAATCAAAGAGGGTTTTGACTAAATGATGTGTATATTGCAGGAAGCTTTTAGTCTTGTATTTTTCTTTTTGTGTGAAGGAGTTGCAGTATGCACAAAGGAGATATAAAGGTGAGCTAATGTTTTGAGTATGCAAGGATTTAGGATGTAAATATAGTTCTTGAAGACCATTTTATGATGAAGACAAAATAGTAATGCAATATGAGGGTGTGAAGATAGTTGTGGACAACAGAGATAGACTGATATCTACAGAGACAAAATTTTAATTCCAGAGAATGTAAAAATGGTTGTAGGGATGAGTTACAGTACAGTTTGGGCAGAGGTATGCAATGATTGTAATGATTATGTTTTGTTGATTGGATAAATGATGATGTGTAAGATGATCATGCAAAGAGAGACATAAGGTGTATTGTGCTACAATGAATCAGAGTGTCACTCTGAATTTGTGTTAACCCTTGATGCAATCAGGTTCATGTCAGTGAGACACTATTTTTCCAATGAGGCTGTGTCAGTGAGACACTATTGATTTGCCAGTGAGGCTGTGTCAGTGAGACACTATTTATTTTCTAGTGAGGCTGTGTCAGTGAGACACTAATTATACCTAGTGAAGGTTTTTGATGTTTTCTAGTGAGGCATAATAAAGTGCAAATATTTAGAGTGGTTTTTTATCCCGTTTTAAGGGTTTTCCACTCATAAATCATGTTTTATAGTCCTTGTCGATTGCATTTGTGTTTGTGTCGTAATGTCTTACTTGTAGTCAAGGTTTTAAATATCATTCTTATCATTATACTTGTATATGTGTTTGATGAATATTTGAAGTCTCATTCTCTATCTAGTGGATTAAAAGGTGCAAAAAATTTTAAACTTTATAGACCACTGATTCACCCCCCCTCTCAGTGGTCCTTTACTCCAACAACTAAATACTATTAGTGTTGAGTCTTTGATGGTGAGTCGTGAGATTAAACAAAAGGGAATTTTTTTGCAGCCTTTAATTCATTAAGAGATGTTGATAAGGAACAAGTTTCCTAAAAGTGGTAAAGGGATCTCATCAAACTATAGAAACATAATGTTATACTTTGGAAATGTTTGTGGTCCATTAAATCAAGCTACAACATCAATATTTGTACCATATATTAATGAAAAAGGTAATACCTTAGAGGAAGATTGCAATGATTTGGATGACAATACCATATGTGATGTTCTCAAAGGAGTCCTAGGGTAGAAGGAATGATAATATTAATAAAAAATAGGGCATGAGTCAAATATGACAAGGAATTTTTAGATTTGATTAGGTACAACTTCAAAGTGCCCATTCATTGAATTGGTGGAGAATGTAAACAAAGATGAACCTCCCATAGAATGCAAGTGTAATATTTGTAGTTGGAAATATGGTAGGGACAAGAACTTGTAGCTAAAATATAATTCCATAGAAAAACATGTTGGCAAAGTTTATGAAAACCAAATATAGTTGGATAGGAAAAATTAATGATAAATTGGGAAATAAAGGAAGAATATCTTCATGTTAAGCATGTGCTAGAATATGATGTGTTTATTGAAAGAAAGGAAAAACTTGTTTCATATGGAGGTTCAAATGAAGCTCAATTTGGAAATATGATGGGAGAAACACAAATGGAAAAGACTATTCAATTGAGTGTTGCTTATTATATTTCGACTAGAGGGCATCCTATGAAAGACTATCGAAAATATAATAGTTTTTTGTCTTTATAGGAATTCCTAACTTTCCTAACATACATTGGTCAATAAATAGTGGATGGGAATGGGCAAGTTATCTTATAGAGTTGAAAAAGATGATGTATAGGAAAAAATAAGAGGGTTAATGGTGCAAGAGTGTACTTCCCTCTCTGCAAACCACTCACATAGTTGCGCAAATTTTACAACTCACAATATCCACTCGCATACAATTACCAAGATTGCAAACAACTACACAAATATCCCAAATCATACACAACCAAATGCAAATACAATTTGCCTCACTGATTTTATTGAAATGGAACAAACACATTACAAACAGTTCCACACTAGCCACATCCAGTCCAAATGAGATCTCCAAACCATTCTCATAACTCTTGGAGGAATACTTTAAATTTGGAGCAAAGAAAAGAACTAGAAATCCATAGAACAATTTGCATACAACAATAACACTTTGTCCTGCCAATCACATCTATGCATTCAGTCTAATGGAAGAAAATTCTATGTGTGACTTTGACAATATCTGATAGTTTCTCATTGAATGTCTTTTTCACTTCTAATGTTTTCCATTTTCTTCACCTTGTGACATTTTGTCCAACATGTACTAATAGTAACACCTCGTTCCCTTTCAAATAGACACATGGAATAAAAAACTGACTTTCACAATAACTCCTCCAAGGCCTCAGAATCTCACAAAAACTTGAAGAGATGTGTAACTAAACATTCTGAAGCTTTCTACCAAACCATTCTGTACTAAACCTCATAGAGATCAAGTTATTAAACTTTCACCAATCTACCAAGACAAGTCAGAAAATAATTAAATCTTCAAAACCAAAAGGATTCTTCTCATGAAAACTTCATCATCAATTCCTGGATGGAGTTAACAATCTGTCTATAAGAGGATTCGATGTGAAACCTTGCCAATTTCTCTAAACAATTGTTTCAGTGAAAACTACCTATTGTGCACTGAAACCAAAGTATGGTGAAAACTTGATTCTATCAAATCTGATCATGCAATGTGTCTTTCTAATTTGAGGTATACAAAGTAAAACACAAACAAACCAAGACTTGAAGAAAACAAACTAACAATGTTTTTGGTTGATGTTGATTGCTAGTCCGCCCGGATGCTTATGCATTAGACACGTCGGGTAGGAAGTTTGTGAGAATACACTCACAAATGTGGAGTTGAATGGTAGAACCATTATTTCAGATTGCAAGAAATCTATAGTGAACTCCATCACTGAAACATGTGCACAAAATTAATATTCTTCCTCATTTTCCAACAACTTGCCGAAACAAGTGTCATCCTCATCCAACAATTTTGCACTCTCTTCCTCCTTCCTCACATGGACTTATGTCCATCATGAACCATCCTCCTCCTCCCAAGATTTTCTTTTTTTCTCTCCTCCTTCATGGGATCTAACCCACCATTATCTTGCCACCTCCACCAAACAATCTCACTACTCTTCCTCTCTTTCATGGGTTTTAACCCACCACAAACCAACCACCTCCTCCAAAATATCACATCACTCATGTCACAACCTAGTGTATACATACAAATCTTCCTCTACAACTTCATGGAATTTAAAAATTTCCACTTGCTCATCTCCATACTCCTCAACCTTCAACATGACAAAGGAATGTAAAACAATATCATCACAAAATGGAAGCAAATTTACCTATTCTTTCACTACTACAATATTTCCTTCATCATCATTAGCTGCAACCTTCACCCTGTCATCCTTCACTATGAGGTTTTCATCTACACCATCTACTCCTATCATCATCCTCATGTATTCAATTGCTATAACAAGTTTTTCACCTGTAGCATCTTCAACAACCTCTACACAAAAACATGCAATAGCTGCATACAAATCTACAAGTGAATTTGTCTTCTTTCAATCTACTTGTAACTTCTTACTCACCTCAACAATAAGCAAATCCCTACCAACTTCCTCATAAAAAAATTTTGGAAAATCAAAAGTTACCTCTTCATTCTTTGCTGCCCCGTTCGTCTCTTTCAAATGTTCACTCAACCTGAACAACTTCTCTATCTTCTCAATTTCTGCCTCAAGTAATTTATGCTCATCAACAATTAAATCTGCAACATCCTCACATAAATCTACATGGAAATCATATCCTTCCATGTATCTACCTTCTTCTTGCTCTATATCTTTTATTGCATTCATCATCTCAAATAAATTAGACTCAAAATGCTCAAGTCTTACCTCAATTCCGTTCGCTCCTTCCTTTCCTTAATTTTACACTGCACTATTCAACTATTCATGTTCATCTACCTAATCTCCTTCTAACAATTTATCTATTTTCTTCATCTCTTCTTTCCATAGAAGCTCATTCTCCTCTTCGCCCACTTGCCTGTCAAATCTAGGGCCTTCTAACTTTGTCATTTCTGATTCTCCATCTACTGCAACTTTACACTCTTCATACTCAGGGTAAGTGCACAAAGATGAGGGACCAAAAGGGGGTCTTAAGATGCCACTTTTTTTCTAAAATTAGGAAAGACTGATGTTGGATGAGAAATTGAAGATAGTTACACTCAAAATTTGAAGATACAACAAAAACAAGAGTTGTAGTGCTTCGAATCTAGTTTCTAAACTACTACTTTTTTTTCAAAAAAGGTTGAGATTAAGGGGGAGCACACAAATTGGTCATGTTTTTCTCAAAAAAACATAACATGGTGTCTAGTGTGCTCCCCCTAAAATGTTAACTTTTTTTTAGTATTTCAAAAATTGCTTCGGTGAGAAATTAGCTAACACCATGTAGTATTTTTCTCGACTTTTCATTGAAAAAAGTGCATTCCTGATGGAGAACATGCTCCAGATTAAGTGAATTTTGTTAGAATCTAGAAAAACACATCCTTGGATGACCTAAAAACACTCCAATCCTTTGAGTTGGAAGCCCAAGGCAAATCCAAGCCAAAGTCTTGGAAATTACCAAGGCAAAGCATAACACAAGCATGTTATAATGCGCTCACATTATGCTTTGATAAAACATGTCACTTTAGATCCATTTTCCTAGATTTCCTAGTTTTCCTTTTCCTTTCCAATTTCCCTTGAGATCCCACCAATTTTCCTATATTTTACTATTTTCCACCTCTCCTCTCATCATTCTTCCCATCCAATGAACTTTCATTTTATCTTGTTTCTATTTCATCCTCCCAATTTATATCCTCATCCCTCTTTACATCTCCTAGTTTTCTTGTTTCCATGTTCTTTGTCGATAAGGGAGAGGGAGAGGGAGGAAGAGGGAGAGAGGGTGGAGATGGAGAGAGAGAGAGAGAGTTGCTCAGGTTTAGGGGTTTGGGTGGAGAGAGAGGTTTAGGGTTGCTTAGGTTTAGGGGTTAGGGTTTAGGGGCATTATTTAGGGTTGCTCAAGTTTAAGTTTTAGGGGTTAGGGTTTAGGGGAATTATTTAGGGTAACTTAGGGGTTTAGGGTTTCTCAGGTTTACGGTTTAGGGTTCAACGTTTAGGGGCATTTTTTAGGGTTTATGATTTTAGGGTTGCTCAAGTTTAGGGTTTAGGGGTTTAGGGTTGCTCGGGTCTAGGGTTTAGGGTTTAGGGTTTAGGGGTTAGGGGTTAGGGGTTTAGGGGTTAGGGGTTTAGGGTTTAGGGTTTAGAGAGAGATAGAGAGAGGGGACCAATAGAGATTGGAAGACATATAGAGGAGACAGAGGGGAGAGATAGGGAGATAGAGATTTAGGGTTGCTTGAGTTTAGGGGTTTGGGGTTTAGGGTTGCTCTAATTTAGGGTTTACGGGTTAGGGGAACTAGGGAGAGAGATTGAGAGGTAGAGGGATGATAGAGATAGGGAGATAAGGGAGAGATAGGGAGATAAGGGTTTAGGGTTGCTCACGTTTAGGGTTTAGGGGTTAGGGTTTAGTGGCATTATTTAGGGTTTAGGGTTTATGTTTTAGGGGTTAGGGTTAAGGTTTAGAGGTTTAGGGTTTAGAAGAAGAGGACCAATAGGGAGATATAGAGGAGATTGAGGGGAGAGATAGGGATATAGAGAGTGAGGGACATGACCAGAGACATAAGGAGATAGATTGAGAAGTAGAGGGATGATAGAGATAGGGAGATATGGGAGAGATAGAGAGCCTTAGAGGTTTAAGGTTTCTTGGGTTTAGGGTTTAAGGGTTTAGGGTTTCTCAAGTTTAGGGTTTAGGGGTTAAGGGCATTATTTAGAGTTTATGGTATAGGGGTCAAGGTTTAGAGGATTAAGGTTTAGGGTTTAGAGAGAGAGATGACCAATAGGGAGATATAGAGGAGATCAAGGGGAGAGATAGGGAGATAGAGTGTGAGGGACATGGCCAGAGACATAGGGAGAGAGATTAAGAGGTAGCGGGACAACAAAGATAGGGAGATAGGGGAGAGATTGGAATATAAAGTATTAGGGTTGCTTGGGTTTGCAGTTTAGGGTTTATGGGTTTGGGGTTTAGGGTTTAGAGGTTTAGGGTTGCTCGGGTTTAGGGTTTAGGGGTTAGAGTTTAGGAACATGTTTAGGGTTTAGTTTTTATGGTTTGGGGGTTAGGGGTTAAGATTTAGATGTTTAGGGTTTAGGGTTTAGAGAGAGAGAGGACTGATAGGGAGATATAAAGGAGGCTTAGGGAAGAGATAGGGAGATAGAGATTGAGGGACATGGCCAAAGACATAGGGAGAGAGATTGAGAGGTAGATGGATGATATAGATAAGGATATAGGGGAGAGATAGGGAGATAGAGGTTTAGGGTTGCTTGGGTTTAGGGTTTATGGGTTTGGGGTTTGGAGTTTAGTGTTTAGGGGTTTAGGGTTGCTCAGGTTTAGGGTTTAGGGTTTAGGGGTTAAGGTTTAGTGGCATTATTTAGGGTTTATGGTTTAGGGGTTAGGGGTTAAGGTATAGAGGTATATGGTTTAGGGTTTAGAGAGAGAGGACAGTTAGAGAGATATAGAGGAGATTGAGGGGAGAGATAGGGGGATAGAGAGTGAGGGACATGGCTAGAGATATAGGAAGAGAGATTGATACATAGAGGGATGATAGAGATAGGGAGATAGGGGAGAGATAGGGAGATAGAGGTTTAGGGTTGCTTGGATTTATGATTTAGGGGTTTGGGGTTTAGGGTTGCTCAAGTTTAGTGTTTAGGGGCATTATTTAGGCTTTAGCATTTAAGGTTTAGGGGTTAGGATTAAGGTTTAGAGGTTTAGGGTTTAGAGAGAGAGGACTGATAGGGAGATATAGAAGAGACTAAGGGGAGAGATAGGGAGATAGAGAGTGAGGGTTATGGCCAGAGATAGGGAGAGAGATTGAGTGGTAGAGGGATTATAGAGACAAGGAGATAGGGGAGAGATAGGGAGATAGAGGTTTAGGTTTTCTTGGGTTTAGATGTTTGGGTTTTAGGGTTTAGGGGTTTAGGGTTGCTTGGGTTTAGGGTTTAGGGGTTAGGGGTTAAGGTTTAGAGGTTTAGGGTTTAAGGTTTAGAGATAGAGAGGACCTATATGGAGATATAAAGGAGATTGAGGGGATAGATAGGTAGATAGAGAGTGAGGGACATGGCTAGAGACAGGGAAAGAGGTTGAGATTTAGATGGATAATAGAGATATAGAGATTAGGTAGAGATAGGGAGATATAGGTTTAGGGTTTCTTGGGTTTAAGGTTTAGGGGTTAAGGTTTAGGGTTGCATGTCAAAAGTAGTCTCTCTATCTTGATCTCTCTCCATCCACTCTTTAAACACTTAAAACACTTATAAGTTTCCATGCTTTTCAAAATGTACTCAGGTTATAACGCAAGTGCATTATAATGCTAGCGCATTTTGGGAAGCAAAAAAAAATGGGAAAAAAGCATGTGGGATCCATGATTCAGACCCCACATGTCTGTTATTCCCTACTTTTCATGCATTCTATTGGACAAGAAAATGTTTTTTCATAGTGTTTGACATTTTAAGAACCATTGTTTGATCAATCCACCACCTTTTTTTGTTTTTTCAACATAGAAGAACTGCTTCTGCATGTTTTTGGACAAATTTTGATTATTTAAACTAAAAGTTTCATATTTCATATTGTTTCAAAGCTAATTTTCATGTATTTAGATTGAATTTAATGATATATGTTTGTTTTTTTCATAAATTTCACTAATTCTATTATAGTTATATAGAGTTCAATATTGAATACGAAGGAACTTGCCAAAAAGATCAATTTTTTGAGGATTTTGAAGCCAAATTTTGGAGGATTGGTCAACTCAAATCTCTAATTCTAAGGTATGTTCTTTATGTAATCTTTTACTTCACTTTATGTTTTTTAGAACACTCACAATCACTAAAAGTGGAACTATCTAAGTTTAAAAAGTCATCATTATGTGCATTGATAGAATTAGAATCATTAAAATATGGTATATACATGAATTTGTTGTATCTTAATTAGTTAAACGTAAAGAATTGTAAACATTGTCAAAATTGTAAGTACACATCCTTGATTCTTCTTCTTGTCAATGTGGAAGTGAACCATGACCTTAAGAAACAACATCATGACATTCAAGACTCTTTTTTACTTTCTTAATTTGAACTATGTCATTGATACCTCCCTATAACAAAGTATTATCATCATTCTCTCTAATGTAACCAATTGTATCAACATTTAAATTATAGTGCTAGTGATGCTACAAATATGATATATTTGGTTCTTATATAGTAATGAGTTGTCACTATCATCCTCTTGGCCATTTACCTCTAAAAATTAGTTTGAGTTTCATTTATTGGACCTATACTAGATAAGTTCTTTGTTGTTTTCAAGTACCCTCTAAATTTTTTGGACTGCCATCTCTAGGTTTCTCTAAGAAATTAGATTGGTTAGGCTGCAATAAACTATATATTTTAGTCTTTTTGTCATCATAAAACTCAGTCAAAGGATCACCAATAACTCTTTCATCATAATTATCCTTAAAATTACTCCTTTCTTGATGATTTCACCCCTTGTCTATCTTGAATAGTTGATTCAAACTATAATTGATGCTCTTTACATGTTCACCATGATTTTTTTCAATTCTTGCATCATAAAGCTAGTTTCTAATGTTAGTTAGTATTTTGTCTCTTAACATTTCAAACATATCTACTAAAGGCAAGGAGTCTTGATTAGTGTCTTACCACTTAGACCAATTGTCACATCATTTATATTCAAACCAAGTACATTCTCCTAACTTTTGAAGATTGCATCGTAGTTAGGATTACACAAAAGAGTTAAAACTTTAAGAGTTTGATCATGGTAGAATATGAGATCAACAATCAACATGTGCTCATCTATGTCATCAAGAACAACTAGGCCTAAACTGTCATTACACATTTCACTTCTAATCTAATACTGTCAAAATCAACAAGTTTGGAGTCATTTATTAGACAAACATAATCATAAAAGCCCTCTTTGTTTCCACTCTCAATAGTGACATATAAACCATTCAACTCATGCTCATCATTGGGACTAGGTGTGCCATCATACTCAATGTCTTCTTTACTACCAATTGACTGATTTGTATTCATTGATTGTGATAATTCAACACTTTCAGTACTTACAAGGGTACACCATACTTAGCTTGTTTGTCACAACAATCATCACGCTAATCATTCATTATGCTTCTAAAATCATCATTGTGTTCCTTGTCACATGAAATCCATTGGTTTTTTTCTGAATTACCCTTGTGATCATTACTCCCATGACCTTGATTGACAATAGATTGCTGATTTGAGATGACTTCATACTTGTCTTCATGAGCTACTCTAACTAATTCACCACCTACAATATAAGAATTTGGGCTATCCTTTAACATGCTGGTAGGTCTAGTTTTACCTTGTGAGTCTCCATTTGGAATGGTTGGTCCATCGCAATGTGCTTGTCATAACTCTCCTTAGTGCTAGTGACTTCTTGTATCTTGTCTTGAGTAGGTGTATCCATGCGAGGTTAAGAAAGTGTGTTTGAGAAGATGTGTTAAGAAAATGTGAAATTCACTTTAATTATTTATGATTATATATTGTGAGATTTGTGTATCAGATTACTTTACTCTATTGTACCAAGATGGACTAATTTATCCATGTCTTATTCATGATGCATATAGAAATCACCATCATGATGAAGAAATGAGAAAAGACTCTAACACCAGAAGAGCATGAAGTTGAGAATGAGAGGAAAAGAGAAAGAATGAGGCAAATTCGTGAAAGTAGAAAATTGTCAACCTTACAAGAAGACATGCCACCATTACCGATTGAAGAGGAACATGACACATCTAATAAAGCTAAGAGAGAGATGGAATTGGTAGCACAAAGGGAATGAATGCAAAACCTTTGTTCAACAAGGAAATTGAATCTCAAAGTTGGAGGCACTCCATCATTCACATGTCAAGTTGAAGGAACACCATCATTCTCTTCTCAAATTGGAGGCACTCCATCTTTCATAGGTGAAGTTGAAGGTACATCTTCATTCTCTTCTCAAGTTGAAGGCACGTCATCATTTACACGTCAAGTTGAAGGTACACCTTATTCTCCATCTCAACTTCAAGCCTTTTCATCTTTTCCATCTCCAATTGAAGGTACACCATCTATCCCATCTCAAGTAAATATTGAAGAAATTCCTAATGTTGAGTCAACTTTACCAATGAAAACACCTCCTAGAATTTTGTATAGAAAGCCTAAGTTCCTAATTGATATCGATGAGAATGTTTTGAAGCCCATGCAAGATAAGATTCCCAAGTGTACTTGCTAAAGATATGGGAACCATTCTTTGAGAACTTAAATGAAACCGGAAGATGTCAACTTTTTTGTTGAATTGATGAGAAATCTAAAATTCAGGCCCATTATGAATTGGCCTAAGAACATCAAATGCCTCAAATGAAAAATCAATTGTAAAGAATCTAATGAGTGCATATGAGAGTGTGGGTTCCACCTCATGCACTAAGGATAGTAATGCCACATGATGTGTCATTACATTGACAATAGTAAGCCAACAAACAAAGAAATCTTACCTCATTAGAAAGACAAGTCAAGCATTGAAAATAAGTAGAAAAAATCTAATGAGAGCTATTGGAAGACGTGAAAGAGTTGAGGACCCAAATACCAATGAATTGTGGACATTCTTAAGGAGACTCCTAGGAAAAGTCAAAGTTGTTGTTGAAGCCTTGAGATCCCTCATTGAAGAATTTTAGAAAAATAACACAAGGGTATCTCTTAATGCAAGAGATGTTGTAAAAAAGAGAATTGGTTGTCGAAACTGTGAGCCACGTCTAAAGCATTTTTTGGATGTGACTCAAACACAATTTTTCAAGAAATTTCAAGAGATGTATCCTCAAGTCAAAATTAGTCAAAGGTATTTTGAAATGGTAAAGCCTTTTATGTCAAAATAAATCACACACACACAACTTGTTGTTGTAGAGTACATATTGAGTTTTCTAATCATTATGATGTTTATAGATATATATGTGTAGATTTGTATACTAATGATGTTTTGCAGGAGTGTAATATAAAGTGTCCACCTAGATCTTCAATATATTTCATATCGAGCATCTTATGTGAAAGAGTGGATGGTCAATTATTCCACAATAGCTTATGATTGGATCGCATGTGTGATCATTGAGGTGGGTTGCAACATTTGCCGATTTGTTAACATATGGAGAACACACATGCAATTGGAAATGAGCTAGTAAGTTTTGGAAAATATAAGATAGTGGCATATAGTCTAAAAGATGGGAAAGAAGCAAAAAGGTGTGAATTGGTCATTTAAAAGATTCTAGTGTATCAGCCTATCTCTATTTTTTGAGATAATATAGTTTACGAGTATGCAAGGCATACCCATAGAGATCAATGGTTGGACTTGCAATCCAAGTTATGTAGGGACACGTTTTCACTTGGTACCATCATTTTAGTTGTTTAATTTGCAAAGAACTACACACTACAGCCTTAGAATGAGGTGTAATCACAGTATTACAACTCTACGCAGGTTGCTATATTTATGCAAATAGCATTCATTAAATCAGAAGATAGTATAGAGGATGATAGGAATATATTAAGGGATTATCATTTTTATATCAGTGATGATTACACACATTCTATGAACTTTGTGCAAGGTTGCTTTCATATGTTCTACCGTGATTTGGCTAGCATGAGCATATCATTTCGTCAGCATATCATATAGTCAGATAATTGTTCATCACAATTTAAGAACTCGTGGATGTCCTATTAGTTGATTAGGATGCATAAGATGAATGGTGTTCAACACATGTGGAATTTATGTGAGGTTGGACATGTAAAGGGGGAGCATGATGGTGTAGGAGCATGTATCAAAAGAGCATTGGCACAAGAAGAGTTGAAGTACAAAGACAATGCAAATTTGACAGATGTGAGATCTATTATCGAATGGTGTAGCGCTACAATGGGTCCAGGTAATGAAGGTAAGTCTACAGTTCATAGATATTTTTGGTTGGTTGATAATACTAACATTGCAAAATATGACTCAGACTGTTGTATATTGACAGGATCAAGTGAGCTACACTCTTTTAGAATGTCTAATGCAGGTTCATGGACTATTCATATGTAGTAGATGGTATGCTTTTGTTCTTCATGTATAGATGAATCTTGGTATGATTGTGAGTCAAAGGAGTATGTCGAGGATTGGTGTACAAGAAGCCTAAGCCTAATTGACATGTATTGACTACTGATATCACAACTCACAGAGATTGAATCATCGGTTGACTTTGACTATGTTTTAGATCTAGTTCAACCAGGTATTATCAGCATTCAAATTTAATAAAATTCAATATTCCATCTTATTTTGTAGTTTTTCTTGTATTGTTGACTATATTCATCGAACTAAATGCACGTATCAATGTAGGACATGTTTATGTAGTTATTGTAGCTAAAGAAAATGAAGAAGAAACATATTATTATTTGTGTCATTGTGTTGAGGCAAAAAATAAATTAGATTTCCCTATTATAGATGGAGAAAACATCAAGTACCCAATAGGATTAGTGGTTGTTACTAGAACATGGCTTAGAAGGTATCTAGTGAAATAATCTGATGTGTGGTTGTTTGAGGAATTTGAGACACATAGGAAGATTATTCATTATTCTAACCTTGTTGTGGCATCAAATGTTTATTTGATCAAATATAAGGGTAGACCATTAAATAGGACCTTGTGGAAGGTTCATGAGTTTGACCACAAGGCAATACTTGACACAATAAAGAGTAGAGCAAACCTGGATGGTTCATTGGATTGAATCAGTGGGATGACAAAAATGTATGCTATTTTTCTTTGCTATCTTCATTTCACCTTTTATATTTTAGCCAAATAGTGCAATTACATTTGCATGCAAGATTTTAGTATGATAGAGGTAGGCATAATCCTTATGAAATTTCCTTTGGAAGGAATGTAAGGTAGGTTTTCATGATTATATCACAATGATATGTCCTTTACTTACTATTTCTTAATGAGTTTTAATGATGTTACTATTTCATTATGAGTTTTAATGACAAACTCTCATTTCTTTCTTCACATTTGGTGCTAACAATTGATAGCAGTGGTAAGGGAAACCTCAATTGATTCCCTACAAGACATTGGATCAAGTGAGAACACCTTTATAGTACTAAATTTTCATCTACTAGAAAGGTATTATGACTAAATTTTTACATTTGGCATCTCCTGGGGCCAAACGGATGGCACCAACACATTTGAGTGGGCAGTTTAATGCTAGGGGAGATGTCTTTTTGATGGCAAAGCCTCATGGTCATTCTCGGCTATATTGAACACAGACAATCTCTCAAGAGTCCTAAGACAAAAAAGGTGTCAAACTTTGGACCAGCTGTTCCATCAAACCATGACACCTAGGAACATCTTGTTTGCATGTATAGGTGGATGTCAGGTCCACCTACAAACACCTACCTTGATTTTTTTAAAATCAATTTTGTTTACCTATCATGGCAAGGAACACATTGTTCTAAAATGCTTCAGTTTCATGCAGTGGAAAGGTGCTAGGAGTGACATTTTGCATTCCATAGCTCATGGGGCCAAACTAACTATGCCAACACATTGGGGTGGGTGGGTAAATGCTAGGGGAGGTCTCATTTCATGTGCCAATCATCCTAGTCATTTAGGGCATCAGGCTACTGGCAAAGTCACTTAAGATCCATAAGAGAAAAAATTGTCAAACTTTGACAGAGCAGTTCTCATAATTCATGGCAAATGGGAATGTTCCATTTGGACATACAAGTGCACATGGGGTTCTTTCACAATAACCTCTCTCAGTTTTGGTCAACTCAAATCCATTTGACCATGTCGAAATAAAATGCATTCTTCCAAAATGCTTTAGTTTCATGCAGTGGAAAGGTGCTAGGAGTGAGATTTTGCATTCCATAGCTCGTGGGGCTGAATTGACTATGCCAATGCATCGAGGTGGGTGCGAAAATGCTATAGGAGGTATCATTTCATGTGCCAAGCATCCCAATTGTTCGGGGTAGCAGACTACCGACAAAGTCCCTTAAGATCCCTACAAGCAAAAAACTACCAAACTATGACAAAGCAATTGTCAGAATTCAGGAAAGATGGGAATGTTCCATTGGGACCTATAGGTGCATTTGGTTTCCCTCCACAATAACCTCTCTCGGTTTTGGTCGACTCAAATCTATTTGACCATGCTGGAATCAAATGCATTCATGCAAAATGCTTCAGTTTCATGTAGTGGAAAGGTGCTAGGATTGAGATTTTGCATTCCACAGCTTGTGGGGTCAAACCAACTATGCTAATGTATCAAGGTGGGTGGGCAAATGCTAGGGGAGGTCTTATTTTGTGTGCCAAGCGTCCTAGTCTTTCGAGGCAGTTGGTTATCGGTAAAGTCCCTTAAGATCCCTAAGAGCAAAAACCTACCAAACTATGACAGAGCAGTTCTTGGAATTCATGGTAGCTGGGAACATTTTGTTGGAACCTATAGGTGTACGTGGGGCCCATTCACAATAACCTCTCTTAGTTTTGGTCAACTCTAGTCCTTTTGACTGTGCCGAAATCAAATGCATTCTTGGAAAATGCTTTAGTTTCATGCAATGGAAAGGTGCTAGGAGTAAGATTTTGCATTCCACAGTTCATGGGGCCGAACTAATTGTGCCAACATGTCGGGGTGGGTAATTAAATGCTAGGGGAGGTCTTGTTTCATTCTCCAAGTGTCCCAGTCATTCGAGGCAGCAGGCTACCAACAAAGTCAATTAAGATCTTAAGAGCAAAAATTGCCAAACTTTGATCGAACGATTCTTAGAATTTGTGGCAGCTGGGAATGTTCCATTTGGACTTACAAGTGCACATGGGGTCTATCCACAATAACTTCTCTCTGTTTTGGTCGACTCAAATCCATTTGACCATGCTGAAATCAAATGCATTCTTGCAAAATGCTTCAGTTTAATATAGCACAACCTTGTTAGGAGCCATATTTTTTGTTCTATTGGTCATGGGGGTGAACCGACTACACCAACATGTCAGGGTGGGTAGGTAAATGTTAGGGGAGGTCTCATTTCATGTTCCAAGTGTCCCAGTCATTCCAAGCTGTAAGCTATCGGTAAAGTCAAAAGGTGCTAGGATTGAAATTTTACATTCCACAGGTCATGGGGTCAAACCAATTGCACCAACATGTCTAGGTGGGTGGGTAAATGCTAGGGGAGGTCTTTTTTCATGCACCAAGTGTCTTAGTCATTCTGGGCTGCAAGCTACCAATAAAGTCAAAAGGTGCTAAGACTGAAATTTTGCATTCCATAGGTCATGGGGTTGAACTCACTACGCCAACACATCGAGGTGGGTGGGTAAATGCTAGGGGAGGTCTCATTTCATGTGCCAAGTGTCTCAGTTGTTCCAAGCTGCAAGCTACCGGTAAAGTTGAAAGGTGCTAGGATTGAGATTTTTCATTCCATAGCTCGTGGGGCTAAACTAATTGCACCAACGCATCAAGGTGGGTAGATAAATGCTAGGGGAGGTCTTGTTTCATGTGCCAAGCATCCCAATCATTCTAGGCTCTAAGCTATCGACAAAGTTACAGTCTGGAATGACTGGGATGTGTGGCGCACGAAACGAGACCTCCCCTAGCACTTACCCACCCACCCCAATGTGTTGGGGAGTTGATTCGATGCCATGACCATGGAATGCAAGATTTTAGTCCTAGCACCTTTCAACTTTGTTGATACCTTGGAGCCCGGAATGACTGAGACACTTAGCACATGAAACGAGTCATCCCCTAGCATTTACCTGCCCACCTAAACATGTTGGCGCAGTCAGTTTGACCCCACAACCTATGGAATGCAAAATTTTAGTCCTAGTACCTTTCAACTTTGTTGATAGCTTACAACTTGGAATGATTAGGACACTTGGCACATGAAATGAGACCTCCCTAGAATTTACACACCCACCCTGATGCGTTGGCACAGTGGGTTTAGCTACATAAAACTAAAGCATTTTGCAAAAATGTGATGTAGGAGCATACAGTGGTGTAAGGGAAATCATGCATCACCCAAAAAGATGATGTTTCAAAATTAGTATTTCTGGTTCCATAATCACTTGAATAATAATGTAGAACTTTTAGTTTTTCCAAACTACTAAAAATAGAAAATTGTCATTTTAGGAAAGTTTGCATTTGGTTATGGATTGAAGCAAAAATTTATAAGAAGCTTCATAAATGAAAAATAATACCTTTGGCAAAGGAATCACAAAAAGATCATTTGTGAGTTGAAAGATATTAAAGTTTCCATTTCCTGAAAAATGCCTCAAAATTATTCAAATTTAGGTTTGAGGCACTAAACGGTCCCGTATGGGCCCGAAAAATGGCTAGAACTGGTAGAGCTAACTCTTAGCACGTAGAGAACTCCATGAAATTTCCAAAGCTTCAAATGACACGTCAATCAGAAACCTGAATCAAAAGTTATGGCTCCCGGACGTTGACCTATTTTTGGAGAAAGATGCAAAATTTAAAATTTGGTTGTTGGCCGCCAAAAGGGGCTATTTATGACCATTTTTAGGAACCCTTGGGGATAGTAGAGTTAAGGGGAAAAGTGTAGAGTCAATAATAGGTGGGAAAATAGAAACCCTAGCTGATTTGGGGTTATAGAAGGCAGAAGATTCAAGAGTCTTGAGATAGGGAGTTGTAATGTGTTGCAGCTTGTGGAGGATTGATTCCTCTAATTGTATTTGAGCTTTTGTAATGTAACGAGTTATACAAATCAATAAAAGAACTTTCTATTTTCTATGTGCAATTTCTATTATTGTGTGTTTTATGATTTACCCCCTTCATCAAGTGGTATCAGAGCAAGGGTTCCTGAGTGTGTAAACAGATCGCCGACCATGAGGTAGTTTGCACTAGGACCTGAGGTTGTGGGTTTGCTATAGAGATCAAAATGCCTCCATGGAGAAATCATGTTGGGAGAAATGCCTTGATAGAAGAAGGTTTTAGGGCCCTGCAAAGGCAAATTGGATCATTGCAAGAGGAGCTACGAAGAGGGTTTGAGCTGAGAACAAGAGAGGAAATCAAAGATGAAGCTGAAGAAGATCTATCTAAGGAAGAACAAAAAGTTACAGGAGATCCTGCAGAAGTTAGGTTGTTGAGGGCTATTTTGAAGATTGGAAAGAGGCCTAGAATCAAGATTTCTACCTATTCTAGAGATTTGAATCTAGAATAGCTTATAGATTGGATCAATAAAATGGAGGAATATTTCGAGTATGAAGACGTGGAGGACCCAGATCGAGTCAAGTTTGCGAAAACAAAGTTGAAGGGCCATGCCAATATTTGGTGGAAGGAGGTCCAATTAGAAAGGAATAGAAGAGGAAAAGGAAAGATTACCAGATGGGATCAAATAGTGGAAAAATTAAAGAAGCAGTTCATTCATGTGGACTATGAGATGGAGTTGCTGAAGAAGCTGCAAGGATTGAAGCAAGGTAACAAGTCTGTTAAGGAGTATACAAAAGAGTTTTATTAGATTATTATTAGGATAGGCCATGCAGAGGCCAATAAAGAGAAGGTAGCCCATTACATTAATGGGTTGAGGCTAAGTATTCAAGAGGAGTTGAGCTTGGTTAGAATGACCACCATAGAAGATGCATACAAGTTTTCCCTGAAGGTGGAAGAGAAGCTGAATAAAAGATTTGATAGCAAGCAAAGGGGAAGAGGTCAAGGTGGAAGGACTAGTGGAAGACCCTATGGAGGCTGAAATGAAGATCCAAAGAAAAGTGAAGAAACTAGCACCAGTCGAAATTAGAGAGGAGATAATACCTACCACCCTCGTGACCAGAATAATGGTGAGCAAAGAGGAAGAGGAAGAGGTAGACCTGGGCAAGGACTTGGAAGAGGAGGTTTTCGAGGAACCTGTTTTCAATGTGGAGAAGAAAGAAATCAAGCATATGAGTGTCCACAACATCAAGGAAGGACAAACAGAAGACTTGAAGGTAATGTACAAGTTGCACATGTAGATGAAGATGCACAATCTGAGCATTCTGAAGATGCTTAAAGGGGAGAAACCCTAGTTGTTAGAAGAACCTTGTTGAATGAGGAGAAAGAACCAAATCAGAGGAAGAGTTTATTCTGCACAAGATGCAAGTGTGAAGGTAAATGTTGTGATATTATTATTGACAGTGGAAGCACTAAAAAACTTGTTTCAGAGGAGATGGTTAACAAGTTTAAGTTGAAAAGAAGAAAGCATCCACATCCATATCAGATCGCATGGTTGTAGGACCATAGAGATTTGGTCAATGAATAGTGTTTAGTCAAGTTCAAGATTGGTGACTACCATGATGAGGTGCTATGTGACATCATACCAATGGATGCATGTCATATGTTATTGGGGAGGCCGTGGCAGTATGATAGGTGCGCTGTCCATGATGGCCATGCAAACACATACTCCCCGAGAAAGGATGGAGTTCATCATAAGTTGAAGCCCTTGAATGAGGTAGAAGAAAAGGTATGTATTACTACTAGAATTTGCTTGGTAGATGGTAGAAAATTTTTGGAGGGTATGAAGCATGAGCATCATTACTTTGCATTGATTCCTAAGATTAGTCAAGAGAAATGTGAAGATGTACCAGCAAAAGTTTCAGATATGTTGGAAGAATTTCAAGACATTATCTCTGATAATGTACCAGAAGGTTTACCACCAGTGAGGAAGATAAGTCATCAAATGGATTTGATACCAGGAGCTAGTTTACCAAATAAGGCAGCCCACATAATGACCCCTATAGAGAATGAAGAGCTGAACAGACAAGTTTAGGAGTTGTCGAGAAAGGGACTGATAAGGGAGAGCCTAAGTCCATGTGTGGTACCTGCAGTACTAGCACTGAAGAAAGATGAAGAGTGGAGAATGTGTACAGATTCTCAATCCATCAATAAGATCATGATCAAGTACAGATTTCCATTGCCTAGAATGGATGACATAATGGATTGTTTAAGTGGAGCTAAGTACTTCACGAAGATTGACTTGAAGAGTGGTTATCACCCGATCCAAATTAGAGAAGGAGATAAATAGAAGACAACCTTCAAAACCAAAGAAGGTTTGTATGAGTGGTTAGTCATGCCATTTGGGCTAACCAATGCACTGAGCACATTCATGCAGCTCATGGACAAGGTATTGAAAGAATTTTTGGGAAGTTTTGTTATTGTTTATTTAGATGACATTTTGATTTTCAGTAAGACTTGGGATGAGAATTTGATGTATATCAAAAAAAATTTAGAGAAGCTAAGGGAGGAGAAGTTGTTGATTAATCTGAAGAAATGTAGTTTTGCAAAGAAGGTGTTGGTATATCTGGGATTTGTTGTCTTAGAGGAAGGTCTTAAGATGGACCCAAAGAAGGTGAGAGCTATCCTCGAATGACCTACGCGAAGGAGTGCTACAGAGGTATGATCTTTTCATGGTTTAGAAAGTTTCTACAGAAAGTTTATTAGGAATTTTAGTAGCATTGGTGCACCCCTAACCGAGACAATGAGAGAGGATAGAAAAGAGTTTAAATGGACTACATGAGCAAACAAGAGTTTTGATACATTGAAGCAGAAAGTCACAGAGCAACCTATTTTAGCACTTCCAGATTTCAATAAGATACTTCAGGTAGATTGTGATGCTAGTGGTAGTGCTATAGGAGCTATTTTGAGTCAAGAAGGTAAGCCCATTGCCTATTTTAGTGAGAATATTAGATGCCAAGAAAAAGTATTATGTTTATGATTAGGAATTTTATGCTATAGTTTAGGCTTTGAAGAAATGGAGACATTATTTGTTGCCAAAAGAGTTTGTTTTATATACTGATCATCAGGCTTTACAATATCTTAAAAGTCAAGGAAAGTTAAACCAGAGGCACTTAAAATGGGTTGAGTTTTTGCAGAGTTATACTTTTGTTTTGAAGCACTGGAGCAAGAAGTCCAACAAAGTTGTAGATGCCTTGAGCAGAAGGCAAAATTTGTTGACAGAAATGAAGATAGAGGTTGTTGGGTTTGATAAGGTCAAAAGTTTATATTCTGAAGATCTAGATTTTGTATAGGCTTGGAAGGCTTGTTTGGAACCTGTTACTTTAGATAGGACAAAATGGTTGGATTTCATAATCCAAGATGACATGTTGTTTAAAGGAAGCCAGTTGTGCATTCTGAGGAGTTCCATGAGAGAGAACCTGATTAAGGAAAAGCATAGTGGGGGATTAGCTAGACACTTTGGTCGAGATAAGACCATTGTTATTGTTGGTGAGCATTATTATTGGCCATAGTTGCAGTAGAATGTGAGGAAATTTGTGCAAAGTTGCAAAGTGTGTCAGATGGAAAAAGGAACAAGTCAGAATACAGGGCTATATCAGCCATTACATGTATCAGAGAAGCATTGGGATGATATTAGTATGGATTTTGTTCTCAGTTTACCAAGGACATAGAGAGGACATGATTCCATTTTTGTGGTGGTGGCCAGATTCTCAAAGATGGCACATTTTATTCCTTGCAAGAAAACTAATGATGTTCATATTGCAAAGTTATTTTTTAGGGAGGTGGTGAGATTACATGGTCTACCTAAGATCATAGTTTTAGATCAAGATACCAAGTTTGTTAGTTATTTTTGGAGGACATTGTGGAAGAAGTTGAAGATAGATTTGAAGTTTAGTTCTGCACACCATCCACAAACTGATGGACAAACAAAAGTGGTGAATATGAGTTTGGGTAACCTGCTACGATGATTAGTAGGAGATAAGCCCAAGGGATGGGATTTGATTTTACCATAGGAAAAATTTGCTTACAACAATTCTGTCAATAGGAGTACTGGTAAATCACCATTCCTATTGTATATGGAAATAGTCCAAGAAATTCTTCAGAGTTAAGGAAGCTAGACAAAGGAGAAAAGACAAGTGCCAAAGTTGAAGACTTTGCAGAACACCTGAAGAATTTACATGAAAAGGTGTGAAAACACATTAATAAGATGAATATTTAGTACAAGGTTAAGGCAGATTAGAAGAGGAGATATAAGGAATTCTAGGTAGGAGATGAAGTCATGGTTCACTTGAGAAAAGAAAGGTTTCCAGTTGGAACATATAATAAGTTAAAAATGAAGAAGTTTGGACCATGAAAAATTATGAAGAAGCATGATTTAGGAAATGCATATGAGGTAGAGTTACCGAGTGGGATCAACATTTCCCTTGTTTTTAACATTTCCCCTATTTTCAACATTGCTGATTTATCAGAATATCATGAAGGTGGAACAGAGGATGAACCAATAGAACAGTGGAGTATTCTGGCATCTACTTCAAAGGAGGAGATAGAAGAGATATTGGATAGCCATGTGGGAAGAAGTACTTAGAATATGCAGTATGAAGAATATCTGGTGAAATCAAAAGGAAGGCATGTTGAAGATTCTTCTTGGTTGTCTAAGGCAGAGGTTGACCGTTTGGATTTTCCTCAAACAAACACTTGAGACATGACAAGGTCACTTCTCAAATTACCCTGGGTGTCTGATGCAGGAGCATCCAATGGTGTAAGGGCAATCTTGCATCACCCAAAAATAACATGTTTCAAAATCATTGATGTTGTTTCCATTTCTTTTCAAAATTAGTATTTCTGGTTCCATAATCACTTGAATAATAATGTAGAACTTTTAGTTTTTTCAAACTACTAAAAATAGAAAACTACCATTTTAGGAAAGTTTACATTTGGCCACAAATTGAAGCAAAAATTTATAGGAATCTTCGTAAATGAAAAATAAGACCTTTGGCAAAGGAATCACGCAAAGATCATTTGTGAGCTGAAAGATATTAAAGTTTTTGTTTCCTGAAAAACACTTGAAAATTATTCAAATTCAAGTTTGAGGCACTAAACGGTACCGTACGGGCCCAAAAATGGCTAGAACTAATAGTTTTAGTTCTTAGCATGTAGAGTATTCCATGAGATTTCTAACACTTCAAATGATGTGTCAATCAGACACCCAAATCAAAAGTTATGGCTCCCGGAAGTTGACCTATTTTTGGAGGGAGATGCAAAATTTAAAATTTGGCTGTTGGCTGCCAAAAGGGGCTATTTATGACCCTTTTTGGGAACCCTTGGGGATAGTAGAGTTAAGGGGAAAAGTGTAGAGTCAAGAATAAGAGGAAAATAGAAACCCTAGTTGATTTAGGGATACATAATGCATAAGATTCCAGAGTCTTGAGATAAGGAGCTATAATATGTTGCAGCCTGTGGAGGATTGATTCCTCTAATTGTATTTGAGCTTTTGTAATGTAATGAGTTGTCCAAATCAATAAAATAACATTCTATTTTCTGTGTGCAATTTTTGTTGTTGTGTGTTTTATGATTTACCTCCATCAGAATGCATTTGAGTTCGGCACAGTCCAACAGATTTGAGTTGACCAAAATTGAGAGAGGTTATTGTGGATGGACCCCACATGCACCTATAGGTCTGAATGAAACATTCCTAACTACCATGAATTCTAAGAACTGCTCTATTAAAGTTTGGCAGTTTTTGCTCTTATGATCTTAAGTGACTTTGTCAGTAGCCTACTGCCTCGAACAACTGGGACACTTGAGGCATGAAACGAGACCTCCCTAGCATTTATCCACCACCCTGATGTGTTGGCATAGTCAGTTCAGCCCCATGAAATGTGGAATGCAAAATCTCACTCCTAGCACCTCTCCACTGCATGAAACTAAAGCATTTTGCAAGAATACATTTGATTTCAGCACGGTCAAATGGACTGGAGTTAACCAAAACCAAGAGAGGTTATTATGGATGGACCCCACATACACCTATAGGTCCAAATGGAATGTTCCCAGCTACCACAAATTTTGAGAACTACTCTGTCATAGTTTGATAATTTTTTTCTCTTAAGGATCTTAAGGGACTTTGCCAGTAGTCTGCTACCTCGAATGACTGGAATTCTTGGTGCATAAAACGAGACCTCCCCTAGCATTTAACCACCCACCCTGATGCGTTGGTGTGGTTAATTTGGCCCTATGAGCTGTGGAATGCAAAATCTCACTCCTAGCACCTTTCGAATTTGTTGGTAACTTGCAGCCCAGAATGACTAAAACAATTGGTGCTTGAAATGAGACCTCCCCTAGCATTTACCCACCCACTCAGACATGTTGGTGTAGTTAGTTCAACCCCACAACCCGTGGAATGCAAAATTTCAGTCCTAGCACCTTTTGATTTTGCAAGTAGCTTACAGCCTGGAATGATTGGGATGCTTGGCACCTAAAATGAGACCTCCCCTAGCATTTACCCACCCACCCTGATGTCTTGGCATAGTTGATTCAACCCCACGACTAGCAAAACAAAAAATATGGCTCCTGGCAAGGTTGTGTTGTATGAAACTAAAGCATTTTGCAAGAATGCATTTGATTTCGGCATGGTCAAATGGATTTGAGGTGACCAAAATTGAGAGAGATTATTATGGATAGACCCCACGTGCACATGTAGGTCCAATCGGAACATTCCCAGCTGCCACAAATTCTGAGATCTGCTCCATCAAAGTTTGTCAGTTTTTGCTCTTAAGATCTTAAGTGACTTTGTCGATAGCCTGCTACCTTGAATGACTGGGACACTTGGTGTAGAAAATGAGACATCCCATAGCATTTACCCACCCATGCCAATGCATTGGCATGGTCAGTTTGGCCCCATGAGCTGTGGAATGCAAAATCTCACTCCTAGCATCTTTCCACTGCATGAAACTAAAGCAATTTGCAAGAATGAATTTGATTTCAGCATTATCAAATGGACTGGAGTTGACCAAAACTGAGAGAGGTTATTGTGGATGGACCCGACATGCACCTGTAGGTCCAAATGAAATGTTCCCAACTACCACGAATTCCAAGAACTATTTCGTCATAGTTTGGCAGTTTTTGGTCTTGTGGATCTTAAGGGACTTTATCGATAGCCTGCTGCCCTAAACGACTGGGATGCCTGGTGCATGAAACGAGACATCCCCTATCATTTACCCACCCATCCCAATGCGTTGGCACAGTTGGTTCAGCCCCACGAGTTGTGGAATGCAAAATCTCACTCCTAACACTTTTCAAGAATGCATTTGATTTCAGCATGATCAAATGGACTAGAGTTGACCAAAACTGAGAGAGGTTATTGTGGATGGACCCCAGGTACACATGTAGGTCCAAACAGAACATTCCCAACTTCCATGAATTCTGAGAACTGCTCCGTTATAGTTTGATAGTTTTTTGCTCTTAGGGATCTAAAGGGACTTTTTCGGTAGCCTGGTGCCCTGAATGACTGGGATGCTTGGGACATGAAATGAGACCTCCCCTAACATTTACCTTCCCACCTTGATGCGTTGGCACAGTTGGTTCTGTAAGCACAAAAATCACACACAATCTCCACAAGGACCTCTATGATGATTTTAATCCTTGTCACATACATGTAAGTGTGAAATAATGTCCTCTAAGCAGCATACCACTTGATGGCATGTCTTCTTTCTTGTCTTATTTTGTTTCCTCTATGTTGGTTTCTTTCTCTCCCCATTTGCGACGCTTTTTGACACTTTTTGCGACACTTGTTGATTTGTATTTTCTAGGCTGTTGACCTTGCTCCTAGGCCTTGTAAGTGTCTTGTAGGTGAGTTTTCACCTTTCCCCTATGTTTTTCATCCTCTACACCCCCTAGAAGCCTTCTAGAGGTCCCCCTATCCATCTCGCACTTTCAGTTTTCACTTTTGCTCAACCAATCCAAATCTCCCCCTATTATTTTTAGATCTCCCCCAGGAGATCCTGTAGGTACAAGTGGAGATTTGGATTCTTGCACATGACTAACCTATTTCTAGAGGCAAAACACCTCCTTTTCCTCTCTTCTATCATTTCCCACCATGCAGTTCTTCAGAAAACCCTGTCTTACCTGGATCTCTCCCAGGCGACCCATGATATATGCTCAAAATTGTGACTCCGGTTGCTTGGGGCTGTCGAGTCAAATTTCAGAACGCACATGGACCCTTCCCTCCTTGTCACGGGGTGATCCACCACATCAATCTCGCTCTCGTGGAAGTACCCAATCGAGAGGAGATGAGACATGGTGGGGTCTGGCTCGTTGGAGAGTTGAACTTCATGGAGAGGGGTCAGCAAGTTCCATGCCCTTTGTTGTTGTGTGCTATGTTGAATGTTTCACTTGATAGTAGTTGTTGTTAAGATAACCCTATGACCCGAAGGGTCACTAGTTTCTCTTCTCTTGGTGGGGTTTCTTCTATTCCACCTTTGTGTGGGTAAACGATTTCTTTCGTTTATGTCCTCTTGTCTTTCTATGAGTTTTCATTGTATTTGAAGTTGTCTATGTTCTTCTATCAATAAGAGGACAAATGGATCTTGTTATGGTAAAGTAAATGTCTCTTACTATGGTCATGGATTGATTTATTCAATCTCGTTGAGGATAGCCCTTGCCCACTCACCTCTCACTCCTAGGCACATTTGTGAGCCAAGATTGAGATAAATGTGTAATGACCAACCTTAACTAGACTCGAGGTTTTGACCTAGGGTTTGGTTGTACTTTGACTTGTGTTTACCTTGTGATGTGATAAAGAGTTTGATTGAATTGTTTATCGTGGTTTACCTCGTGATGGTATTGAGGGTTTGCAAGTTTGTCTTTTTCTAGGGTTTCTATATGCATGCAAAGCTAAATGATATGTAAATGTGTTTTTGTTCTTTTTTAGTATTTTGGAAATGAAAAGTGCTCTTTAATCTATGAAAGGGAAATATGGATGCAAGCTAATATGACTTTCCTAATGTAAGTTTAATCTATGTTTTTGTGTTTTTGGTTGTTTTGAAATAATCTAATCTAAAAAGGGAAATTGTTTCTTCAAATAATCTAGATCTAGGAATATGAAAATAATTATTCTAACATGCAAGATCTAATCTATCAAGGAAAAAGAAAAGATTTACTATTCCCAAGAGCAATTTTTAATTTTTTAATTACTATGAATTGAATAAAGCAATTAAGTAACCTGAAAGAATGAAGATTTGTGTGAATCCACTACCCTTAGAAATCCTTGATGTTGGCAACCTTGAGTCCTTTTGAAGCAGCAGAAAGACCTCTTGATGACAAAATGACACAAAGAAGCAAAAAGAAGCTTGTTGAAGCTTGAAAGAGCTTAATGAGAGCTTTGGTTGAGCACAATGGTGTTGAATGAAGTAGTGTAACGATGCTTGGTTGAACAATGAATAAAGAAAAAGGCACCTTCATCTTGTGAGAGCATTAGAATGCTGATTTGGAGAGCAAAAACTAGCAAGAGTTGTGTGCACAATGAATTTGCCTCCCTTTGTGCTTGAGGGAGGGGGTATTTATAGGTTTGAAGAATGGGATTGATTGAGAAGTTAACTCATTTGATTGATGAGTTAACAAGGATGATTGGGGAGTTAACAAGGTTGATTACCCAGTGAACTCAGCTAACTATGGAGTGATAAAGCAAAAATAGCTTATCACTGAAGAGGAATTGGAGTTGAGAGGATGCATGAGATTGATTGAGTTGTGAATTTTAGATCAAATGGAGTTAATTATGCATATGTCGGTACATGAAATAGTCAACTCCATATTGGGGATCAAAAATCATGAGAACTCAAAGAAAAACTAGCGAAAACGAAGCTAAATTGAGTGAGAAACAAAAGTTTTTCCACAGCTGGAAACACGATAGGGTTAGCCAAGGGAGATCTGAGAAAGACAGGATTTTCTGAAGAACTATATGGTGGGAAATGATAGAAGAGAGGAAAAGGAGGTTTTCTGCCTTCGGAAACAGGTCAGTCATATGCAAGAATCCAAATCTCCACTTGCACCTGGAGGATCTCCTGGGGGAGATTCGTAAATAATAGGGGGAGATTTGGATTGGTTGAGCGAAACTAAAAATTGAAAGTGGGAGATGGATAGGGGGGACCTTTAGAAAGCTTCTAGGGGGTGCAGAGGATGAAAACATAGGGGAAAGGTGAAAACTCACCTACAAGATGCTTACAAGGCTTAGGAGCAAGGTCGAAAGCCCAGAAAACACAAATCAACAAGTGTCGCAAAAAGTGTTGAAAAGTGTTGTTGGTAGGTGGCGACTGATCAGGAAAGTACTGTACACTAGCCATGTAAATTTTTTTAGGGCCGACTTAAAAAATCCTAGGGCCGACTTAAAAAATCCTATTTTTTATGACTGACATAAGAAAACCCTAATTTTTGTAACCGACAAAAAGGCTTGATAAAAAGCGGCCAAGGGTTAGGGTTTGAGTATTGTATTGTAGCATTTGCAGTGGTATTGAGTTGCAGGGATTGCTGATTGTAATCGGTTTGATTTACTGGATAATAATATTGGACTCTCTGTTTGGTGGATGTAGCCCAAGTTTGGGTGAACCACGTTAAATCTTGTCTCTCGCTATTATTAATTCTATGTATTTCCATTTCTCTATTTAATCTTTATTTGCATTTAATTGATATCTTCTGCCAGCAAACCCTAACAAGTGGTATCAGAGCGGGTTGTGTTTGATTATCGTCTGCAAGAAAGTCTCACGGTTGAGTGGGAGCAATGGCGGACGAGGGTAAAATGAAGGTTGATAAATTCAATGGGCAGAACTATCAGTTATGGAAGATGCAGATGGAAGATTACCTCTATCAAAAGGATTTATGGAGGCCGTTGGAAGGAGTAGCCAAGAAACTGGCAACAATGTCTGATGAGGATTGGAATCTTCTTGACAGAAAGGCACTGCGAACCATTCGGTTGTGCCTGCCACCGTCGGTGGCATTCAATATAACGGAAGCGAAGACAACAGATGGTCTGATGAAAGCTTTGGCTAAATTGTATGAAAAACCCTCAGCCTCAAATAAGGTATTTCTCATGAAGCAGTTGTTTAATTTGAAAATGGTTGAAGGTGGATCTGTGACAGGTCATTTAAATGAATTTAATACGATTGTCAGTCAATTGACTTCTGTAAATGTAAAATTTGATGAAAAAGTTAGAGCTCTCTTGATATTATGTTCATTGCCTGAAAGCTGGGATAGTTTGGTAATGGCGGTTAGTAACTCTATTTCTGGTTCAAATACCCTAAAATTTGATGATGTTGTTGGTGTTATTTTGAGTGAGGAAATTCGTAAGAAAAGCTCAGGTGGATCCAAATCAGGCAGTGTTTTGAATGCAGAAAGCAGGGGTAGATCAAAGGAGAGAGGAAAAGGTTCTAGAGGTCATGGGAAGTCACGAGAAAAATCAAAGGACAAAAGATCCCAAACCAGAGGATAGAAGGATTGCTGGTACTGTGGAAAACCAGGTCATCTGAAGAAAGATTGCTGGTCTCGGAAAAATAAAGGAGACAAACAAGAAGGCAATAAGGAAGCAAATGTGGTAAGCAATAAGTCTGAAGATGATGCTTTGATTCTTTCCCTAGATAATGCTGATGATTCATGGGTTTTAGATTCAGGGGCCTCATTTCATGCTACGCCCCATAGAAGTTATTTCCTTGATTATGTCCAAGGGGATTTTGGGCTGGTTTATTTGGGAGATAATAAACCCTGTCAGATTGTTGGAAAGGGAAGAATCAAGATTAAGTTGCAGAATGGGAATCATTGGCTACTACAAGAGGTGAGGCATGTTCCAAGGCTCAGTAGGAATTTAATTTCAGCAGGGCAACTAACTGAATAAGGTTGCACTGTTACATTTACTGATAAAAATTGGAAGGTTTCAAAAGGTGCCTTAGTAGTAGCAAAAGGTGTAAAAGTAGGCACCTTATATCTTTGTACAGGTCATACTGTTCCTTCTACTTTAGATTTTATAGAGGAAAAACAAACAGGTTTAGGAACAGTTGTTGCAGGTTTGCAGGAAGAGACTGGAAAAGTTGTTGTAGGTTCTGAAACAACACTGTGGCATAACAGACTTGGGCATATGAGTGAAAAAGGTATGAAGGTACTTCATTCTAAGAAAGTTTTACCAGGTCTGAAATGTATTAATATGGATTTCTGTGAAAGTTGTGTGTATAGAAAATAAAAGAGAGTCAGTTTTCTTAAAGATGGGAAGCAAAAGAAAAATGAAAAGTTGGAGCTTGTGCATACAGATGTATGGGGACCCGCTCAGGTATTTTCTTTTGGTGGCTCTCAGTATTATGTTACATTCATAGATGATGCAACTAGGAAGGTCTGGATTTATTTCCTTAGACAGAAATCTGATGTATTTGAAACATTTAAGAAATGGAAAAGCTTGGTTGAAAATGAGACAGGTAAAAAATTAAAATGTCTCAGATCTGATAATGGCGGTGAGTATTGCAGCAAAGAATTTGAAGACTATTGTTCCTTTAATGGAATTCGTAGCCAGGAAATGGAGTGGCTGAACGCATGAATAGGACAATAATGGAGCGTGCAAGGACCATGAGATTGCATGCTGGACTGCCTTTAAACATGTGGGCAGAGGCTGTCAACACTGCTATATATTTAATTAACAGAGGTCCTTCAGTTCCTTTGGGCTGTGGTATTCCAGAGGAAGCATGGACTGGCAAGAAGGTGAGTTATTCTTTTTTGAAAACCTTTGGCTGTGAAGCATTTGCACATATAGATTCTGAAAATAGAACCAAGCTGGATGCGAAATCAAAAAAATGTACCTTCATTGGATATGGCATTGATGAATTTGGTTATAGGCTTTGGGATTTTGAAAATCAAAAAATTGTGAGAAGCAGGGATGTTATATTCAATGAGAAGGTGTTGTACAAAGATTATGTGGTGCTGGATGATACTCCAAATAGTGATGTTCCAGTGGCTCCTCATGCTCCGCAACAGCAACCAGAAATACCACAAACTCCAGTGAATGTTAGACGGTCAACAAGGATAAATAGACCTCCTGAAAGGTTTTCTCCCTCTTTGTATTCTATTTTGTTAACAGATGCTGGTGAACCAGAAGGGTATGATGAAAGAGGAAGATGGAAGATGGAGGTAAGAAACGATTTAAGGCCAGGTTAGTTGTAAAAGGATTTGCACAGAAACAGGGCATTGATTTTGATGAGATATTTTTTCCGGTTGTCAAGATGACTTCTATTCGTACTATTTTAAGTATTGTGGCTGCTGAAGATTTGCATTTGGAACAGCTAGATGTGAAAACTGCCTTTCTCCATGGTGATTTGGAGGAGGAGATATACATGGCACAACCATAGGGATTTGAGGTCAAAGGTAAGGAGAAACAAGTGTGCAGATTGAAGAAAAGCTTGTATGGCCTGAAACAAGCACCTCGGCAATGGTATTTGAAATTTGATAGTTTTATGGCTGAGCAAGGCTACAGTGTTGATAACTGAGAGGGGGGGGTGAATCAGTTATCCTAATTATTTCCCTTATTGAACTTTCCTTTTAATTGATGCAGCATAAAATCAAACATAAAACATTAACCATAAAACAAGAAACACATGACACAGTATTTTTGACGTGGAAACCCTGTTAAGGGAGAAAACCACGGGGTGATTAACCCAAAATTATTCTCTGTTAGAAGAATAGGAAATTACAAAAATGGCACTTGCCAATTAGGGCTCACTGCCCGAGCACACTGCTCACAAGAGGCCCACTGCCTACAAGAAGACACACTGTCTACAAAGTGATGAGAATCACAGTCTTGAACTGATTGGAAGCATCTGCATATGCTGGAGTTTAGTTCCGGTTAGGCTCAGTACACTGATCTGCTGCACTTCATCTTTCCTCTGTTCTTTATTCTGCTATCTTTCACATACCGGATCCTTTTTTCTACCTCTGCTCTTTATCTGGACTTATTCACATATATCTCCACATCAACACCACCTTCACAACTAAATCCATCCTCTATATATATATCCGCACAAGTAATTTCATCACCTTTCTAGTCGGCATCCGGAACAGTCTAGTTTCTTACAAGCTCTCATTCTGTCGGCTGAATCCTTCCTCACCAAGCAATGCGGATCAAGCATGTACTTGTAGATATCATTAATCATGTCGGCCAAACATGATTCATGCCTTCACAACCTCTGTCATCAACAGTAACACATCCGGAAAGCAGTCTGATACTCTGTCAGTCAGTTCTTCCTCTGTTTTCACTGTCTCTCAGGAATCTGGTACTCAACCATTCATATCTTTTTCCTTGTCCATCACCGGAGGCTAAATCCTTGGAATATACCACTCAAGGTAGTCCTCTTGACTTCCCCAAATCCGCACTGCACCAAGACACTTCCTCTGAGAGATCCGGACCAATCTGTCGGACCTTGCCACATGCTCTGTTCTTCTTCACCGGACCACAACATTCTTTATTCCGACTTCCGGTAGAGACACATTATGACTTGCGGATATGTGGGATGACCTTTGTTGCCATCAATGACAACAACCATGAATCCATATAGTGTCTCTTGCCAACAATCTCCCCCTTTGGCATTGATGGCAACACTTAGTGAAAAATGACTAAGTGTTTTCACTATGCTCCCCCTTTGCTGATGCTCTGTCCTTATATACAATTTCTGGAACTCCCCCTTAGTTGGATCCCTCATTTTTCACTGCTCCTCACTCCCCCTTTGACATCAATGGCAAAGGGTAGGGTCCGCACACCAAAATTTTCAAAAATTTTCTATATATAGCCGCATATTTACATACTCACATGTACTGAAGAATGTCTGCAAAGGATGTCTGCAATTGGATCATTTCTGTAGCCCAACTTTGCTTCATTCTATCCAAAATTGAAATGTGACCACTTAGCAAAAATGCAAAAGCTTCTGCCCGCTTGAGATCTGTCGGATCTTTTGTTTGGGCGGTGGTCTGAGCATCACTGATGGCCTCATGCATAGTTTCCAACTTAGGGATTATAATCCTTCTAAGTTCTCCCATCCGGTTAGTGATGTTCTTCCTTTCCTTCTCAAGATTTTTTATTTCATTCAAGACTGCAATGGTCTGACATTCTTGATTTATTATAGAGGAAGAGAGAGGATCAAAACTTTGAGATAAGCTTTGTAGCTTATCCTGTTCCTCTTTTATTTTCTTGTCAAATGCTGCTGTTGCCTTTGACCAGGATATACAAAATTTATAGATGTCACCGCCATCCTTAAGAGCATTCTCTAAGCTCTTTATTCCAATGCTTACAATCTTCCTATCCTTAGAGATTAATTCTAATATTTCTGAAAATCTTTTATTCAAAAATTCCTTCCGGACCTTTTCTTCAGCTGATTTTTCTAGAGAATCAAAATGTGTATCAACACTGCTGACTAAGGTTTTTAGATTACCGGAAGAGGAGGCTGTCGGATCTATCTGGATTGATGGCATGATTTTTACAAGTACTCCGGAAGCAGCTTCTATCAACTCACAGTCTTCCATATGAGACTTCAGGAGCTTTTCATTTGCCTTGGCATTTGCAAATGAAGCTATCTTCATTGTTTGTACCGGAGAGAGAGAGTCAAAGTCAAATGGACCTTTTAGAAGCTCCGGTTCATCAATCTCTAGAGTTTCTTTGCTCAAAAATTGTTGAACAGTTTGTGCAGTGTCTCTTGCCGGAGACAGATGTTTCTTTTCTTCTGCAGTCTTAGAACTGTCAACCTCTTTGTCTTTCACCACTGCTTCCTTCTCCTGTAATTGCTCTTCTTCTTTGGATCCGGAGACTGTAGGGGAAACCGGAGGAGAGATGCTAGTTTGTTCATGGGCCACTTCTTCTAGAGCAGAGGGTCCCAAGTCCTCAGCTGTTTCTGTACCTAAATCCTCTACAACCAGAAGATTGAACCTTTTGAAGGCCTTCCGGAGGATCTCTTCTGTTTCTTGGGCCACTTTGTCAGTCTCGCCAAGCATGAGTTGATTCATCCTGGCTTTGCTTCTGAACTCATCTTTGCAGTCTTTGAAGATAATGTTCATTGTCTTGGGATCAATTTGAGGATATAGCTGAATAGCTATCTGCTCCCGGATCTCAAGATCTTTAGCATGAGCATTATTCTTTCTTACTTCCATTTCCTTTTCTAGGCTTTTAGGAATAAGAGATATTATTTCAATGAAAGCCTTATTATATATGTTAAGATATTTTACTGTGGCCTCCTGCAGAGTCTTTTGGTCGGCCTCACTGAAGTCATCATATGATTCAGTCATTGGTTGAAGGTTTCCATCCACCGTGACCGACTTGATTATGCTCTCTATAGACAGAGTGGGCTTTTCAACAGTTACCTCTGCCATTTCATCCTTGTCTTGGCCTGTGGAGGGCTTACCGGATCCTTTCTTCTTCTGTTTCTTTATTTCTTTTACTCCCTCATCTGACTCTGTTTCCTCTTCATCCTTTTGGCTTCCATAAGCCCTTGTGGCTTTTGTCTTGGATCTCTTACCGGATGCCTGGACTTCCGGTTTTGAACTTTTGGTTGTGGGAGGTGCAGATCTCTTTGATGATCTGGTCCGGGTGGGAGCTTCAACCGGAGCACTTTCTTTACTTTTCTCTTCTTCCTCAGCCTTCCTCCTCTTTTCCCGGCTGGCATCAAGTGCCTCTTTTGAGATGCCTAGGCCTTGAGCAATGTGCTCTACTTCTTTTCTTACTTTTCTTTTAATCTCAGGTTCCCTGAGTTCTACATGTATTTTTACACTCAGCTCCTCAAAGGTTCCAAACCTTTCTGCCTTAGGATCTTTGGGCTGACTTAGCATGTGTTGAACATGCAGCTCCACTATCTGTTCATCAACTTCATACCCCATGGGCATGATCCAGACAGTCCTTGGCTCCACTGCCTCCATTAGGCACTGATCAGTGTCAACCATAAAGCACACTAAGTCCTTGTATTTCTCAATGAGAGACTGGGGAATTCTCTCTCTTGCTTGCATCATGCTCTGAAAGTTTTTGAAGTATCCCCATAGAGCTGTATTTCTCACTTTTGCATCCCCAAGTCCATGCAAATAGTCTCTTATCTGGACTGCAACAGGTTTGTCATTCTGCCATACCCATCCACTTGTTCCGGGTAGCTCATTCATGAAGTAGAAGAATAGACATACAATAAGAGTACCATACTTAAAGGAATTCTTCTTATCCTTCTTGATTTTCTGTATGTTTTCCATTAATTGGCTTAGCAGTAGTTCGCAGAGGTCATATTCTGCATTCTTTCTTAGCATTTCAAAGGCAGTGTATACTGCAGTTCCGGATACAGAATTCTCCCTGCTGGAGTGATAGATCTTGTATCCTATTATCATTGATGCATATTTGATATCCGGATCCGAAATATCTTCAATGGTCATTGCCCTCTTGTCAAATTTTGATCCGGTGGCCTCAGTTACAATGTTGTTCTTGACAGATTTGAGGATAGGTACCCCTCCGGAAGAGTATAGACCAGTTACTGCTCTAATTGCCTCTTTTGTGATCTTGCAGGGTCTATCTAGCCATAGAAAGTTGTCATGCATCCTGCTCAGTACATACCGGACCCATTCATCTTCTTCAAAGCAGGGGAAATGAATAAATTGCTCAAATTGTTTCTTCTGAATATCCTTATACTCTGGTTTAAGCTCAAAAGCATTGTCTATCAGCTGCTTGTGATAGAGGTCTCTTAATTTGAATTCCCCAAATTCCTCAATGTTTGCATGTATGTAAACCCTAATGTCTTCGGTGTGTAAAACTCCGTGAGGAACACTAGAGAAGGCTCCTAGTGGGTCTACCTCCAATGATTTGTAGGGATGTTTCTTGAATGAGGGGCGAGGTCTATCAGAGATCTTAACTATGTTTGGAGTAGCCATTCTTCAAAGATTTGCAGTGAGGTAATGAAAAACGGAGAATACCTTATGCGCCTTCGGTTTGCACGGAGTGGTTGGATTGATTTCTTTATGCAATAGCTTCGGCAGGAGATCCTTGGTGTGCTTGATGAACCTTGTTGCAGAGCTCCACTTTTCGCTTCTTCTCGAGTGCAGAATGAGTAAATGACCTTTGAGAAATCCCTTAAATTGCTCCGCGAACCCTAATATCTGTCTGCAATAAATGCTTCACCTACATCATTCCGGTTTGCCTTGTCTGGATAGCTTGGAGTATCCTAGATTAGTCCTGATCTGTGGATATCATCCGGATCTTTCAATCATGAATAAATCGAGGTAACATATTACAAGATCATCCCAAACACTCTGTCTAATCCGCAGAACAAGATAGTGCATTTCCGGATCTTTCCGGAGCTTTTTGTAATCCTTTATCATACCGGAGCATCTCCCTGAACAGGTCTTATTTGATCGATCACAGCTTCTTCATAACTCCATGCGGACCTCTGAAAACTTGACTGAAGTATCTCAAGACTCATATCTACAAACCCTTTGATCCGCATCTTGTGCCACATCCGGCACCACTTGTTTGGCTGGGGGAACAAGATTTTCTTTGAGTCTCCCCCTGAGCCTGAGCTCACTTTTTAATTTCCGGAAGAACTATCAGCACCAGAGTCTGGTGCGGATCCAACTTCTACATTCTCTGATCTTTTCTTCACCCAAATCTTGCTCATTTGATTCCTAACCTCATCCGCATTCATCTTTTCTTTACCCTTGTCTTGAATCTGATTATACACCGGACCTCTTTTGTCCTGATTCTTGTTTCTGCAGACTTTAGCATTATGACCGGACCTATTGCAGATTTGGCAAATAACATTTCTTTGCATATTTGACTGATATCCTCTTGATCTGCATTGATTAGCCATATGACCTACTCTATTGCATGTGAAGCATCTACCTTTGAATGATTTGTTTACTTGCATAATTCTGCATTCATGGGATTTGTGTCCATACCTTTTGCAGTTGAAGCACTGTCCGGAGAAGGATGAATTAATCTGATTCATTCTCATTCTGCACTGATTAGCTTTGTGACCAAAGTGGTTGCAGCTGTGGCAGTATCCATTGAAGGATGGATATCTTTGAGCATTTGGCTGTCTTACCGGAGGTCTTCTAGGCCTGCTCCTTGGATTTTCTGATCCAAGATTCTTCTGACCGGATCCGGAGCTTTCTCCTTTCTCATATCCCAAACCATACTTGTCATCTGTCCTCTTTTGACTTCCAAGAAGAACTTCAAGTTGAGCAGAACTTATCTTGAATTTCTCTTTATATTCATTTGTTGTTTGAAGGTCTCTTTTGAGAGAGGCAATTTGATCCTCAAGTTTTCCTTCATTATCTTTGGCATCTTCAAGATCAGATTCAAGATGTCTGATAATCCTGTCCATCTGGTGGCATTCTTCTGATTTTTCTTTTAGAGATTGTCTTAGATTGTCTTCAGCCTTTCTTTTTTTCTTCAATCTCTTGAGTAAACTTTATAGTTCCTGATTCCATTTCATGTCTTAACATAATGACTTCTTTTGATAACTTTTCACATAACTTGGTTTGCTCAGTCAATTCTTCATTTGTATTGCTTTCTTCACTTTGTCTTGCCAACTGTTGAAGCAGCTCCTTTCTCTTTTTCATAGAGAGACTTAATTTGTCTTTTAATTCTCTCATGAATTCATCAGCCTGTTTGAGTCTTTCCTTTAATTCACTAACTTCAGAATTTGACTGTTCAAGATCCTCAAGAGCAGTCTTGAGTTGCTCTCTTAAACCATATGCATCCATTTGAAATCCCAGATCTTCCTCAAGCTGTTAGGCTCTATTAGGAGGAACTTAGCTCTGATACCAATTGTTGATAACTGAGAGGGGGGGTGAATCAGTTATCCTAATTATTTCCCTTATTGAACTTTCCTTTTAATTGATGCAGCATAAAATCAAACATAAAACATTAACCATAAAACAAGAAACACATGACACAGTATTTTTGACGTGGAAACCCTGTTAAGGGAGAAAACCACGGGGTGATTAACCCAAAATTATTCTCTGTTAGAAGAATAGGAAATTACAAAAATGGCACTTGCCAATTAGGGCTCACTGCCCGAGCACACTGCTCACAAGAGGCCCACTGCCTACAAGAAGACACACTGTCTACAAAGTGATGAGAATCACAGTCTTGAACTGATTGGAAGCATCTGCATATGCTGGAGTTCAGTTCCGGTTAGGCTCAGTACACTGATCTGCTGCACTTCATCTTTCCTCTGTTCTTTATTCGGCTATCTTTCACATACCAGATCCTTTTTGCTACCTCTGCTCTTTATCTGGACTTATTCGCATATATCTCCACATCAACACCACCTTCACAACTAAATCCATCCTCTATATATATATCCGCACAAGTAATTTCATCACCTTTCTAGTCGGCATCCGAAACAGTCTAGTTTCTTGCAAGCTCTCATTCTGTCGGCTGAATCCTTCCTCACCAAGCAATGCGGATCAAGCATGTACTTGTAGATATCATTAATCATGTCGGCCAAACATGATTCATGCCTTCACAACCTTTGTCATCAACAGTAACACATCCGGAAAGCAGTCTGATACTCTGTCAGTCAGTTCTTCCTCTGTTTTCACTGTCTCTCAGGAATCCGGTACTCAACCATTCATATCTTTTTCCTTGTCCATCACCGGAGGCTAAATCCTTGGAATATACCACTCAAGGTAGTCCTCTTGACTTCCCCAAATCCACACTGCACCAAGACACTTCCTCTGAGAGATCCGGACCAATCTGTCGGACCTTGCCACATGCTCTGTTCTTCTTCACCGGACCACAACATTCTTTATTCCGACTTCCGGTAGAGACACATTATGACTTGCGGATATGTGGGATGACCTTTGTTGCCATCAATGACAACAACCATGAATCCATATAGTGTCTCTTGCCAACATACAGTAGGTGTAATTCTGACCATTGTGTTTATTTTAAGAGGTTGGATAATGACAGCTACATCATTTTATGTTTATATGTTGATGACATGCTTGTAGCTGGGTCTAACATGGATCACATCAGAGAGTTAAAACATTAGTTATCACAGTCATTTGATATGAAGGATTTGGGGGCAGCAAAACAAATCCTTGGTATAAAAATTTGCAGAGATAGGAAGAATAGAAAATTGACTCTATCTCAGGCTGCTTATGTTGAAAAGGTGTTGCAGAGATTCCATATGGAGAATGCCAAAGCTATCAGTACACCTTTCCTAGTCATTTGAAATTGACTAAGGAGATGTGTCCAAAGACACAAGAGGAGGAAGAGAAAATGTCCAAGATACCCTATGCTTCAGCTGTAGGAAGTTTAATGTATGCCATGGTATGCACAAGACCGAATATTGCACATGCTGTCGGAGTCATTAGTAGGTATATGAGTCATCCCGGATTTGAGCATTGGAATGCGGTCAAATGGATTCTCAGATATTTGAGAGGTACATCTAATAAACACTTATGTTTTGGGGGCTCTAATACTGATTTAGTAGGTTATGTAGACTCAGATTTGGCAGGTGATATTGATACCAGGCGGAGTACTACAGGTTATGTCTTTACTGTAGGTGGAACATCAGTGAGTTGGATTTCTAGGTTGAAAAAGGTGGTTGCTTTATCCACCACAGAGGTAGAATATGTCACTGCAACAGAGGCAAGCAAGGAGATGATATGGCTACAATCTTTCATGGAAGAATTGGGTAAACAACAGGCTAACAGTTCTTTGTATATAGACAGTCAGAGTGCCATACATCTTGCAAAGAATTCTGCCTTGCATTCAAAGACCAAACACATACAGTTGAGGTATCGCTTTATTCGGTCGGTGTTGGATAATGGACAGTTAAGGCTGGAAAAGATACATACAGATGAAAATCCAGCAGATATATTTACAAAGGTAGTGACAAGGGAGAAGCTGAGCTCCTCTTCAGCTTCGATTGGTCTTCTAGACTGAACACAATAACAATTGAACAGTAGAGTCCAGGGTGCTTATTTCCAGTGGGAGCTGCATGCGCAGTGGTGTCGTCCAGGATCAGTCTCCAAGTGGGAGATTGTTTTGGTGTGGAGCCTGATCAGTCTCCAAGTGGGAGATTGTTGGTAGGTGGCGACTGATCAGGAAAGTATTGTACACTAGCCATGTATCCTCGCTGGGGTTCGGGGGCGGTAGCCCCCGAGAAAATTTTTTTTAGGGCCGACTTAAAAAATCTTATTTTTTATGACCGACATAAGAAAACCCTAATTTTTGTAACCGACAAAAAGGCTTGATAAAAAGCGGCCAAGGGTTAGGGTTTGAGTATTGTATTGTAGCATTTGCAGCAGTATTGAGTTGCAGGGATTGCTGATTGTAATCGATTTGATTTACTGGATAATAATATTGGACTCTCTGTTTGGTGGATGTAGCCCGAGTTTGGGTGAACCACGTTAAATCTTGTCTCTCGCTATTATTAATTCTGTGTATTTCCATTTCTCTGTTTAATCTTTATTTGCATTTAATTGATATCTTCTGCCGGCTAACCCTAACAAGTGTTGCAAACGGGGAGAGAAAGAAATAGACAGAGAGGAAACAAAACAAGACAAGAAAGAAGACATGTCATCAAGAGGTCTGCTGCTTAGAGGACATTATATCATGCTTACATGTACATGACAAGGATTAAAATCATCATAGGGGTCCTCGTGGAGGTTGTGCGTGATTTTTGTGCTTACATATTTGTCCCCTCAGGGATGGTGGTCTACATGGAAGGTAGGTACCATTCCCATGTTAGGGTTAACTGGCAAAAGATATCAATTAAATGCAAATAGAGATTAAATAAAGAAATGGAAATACACAAAATTAATAACAGTGAGAGACAAGTTTTAACGTGGTTCACCCAAACTTAGGCTACATCCACCAAACAGAGAGTCCAATATTATTATCCAGTAAATCAAACCGATTACAATCAGCAATCCCTGCAACTCAATACCGCTGCAAAATACTACAATACAATATATCAAAACCCTAACCCTTAGCTGCTTTTATCAAGCTTTTTGTCGGTTACAAAAATAGTGTTTTCTTATGTCGGTCAATGAAAAATTAACTCCTAGACCCCACAAGGGGCGCTGCCCCTTGACCCCGTAGGAATTTGGGGGGAAACCGTGCCGATAAAAGTGGGGAAAATGTAACCTCTGAGTCTGATTAGGCTCCATATAACAACATCCCGAACTAGGCCTTACCTGTTGTTATTTTTCCTATAATTGTACTTGTAATAACTAGTGTTAGTCCAATATTTAAATGTATCAAAATGAATAATGAAAATTGAAATGACAAACTTACCATGGATCGTTTGAGTTTGACTAGTTATTTGCCTTTGTCGGTTTAGACCTATAGGAAAGAAAGAACGTAAAACAACAAATGAAAGAGATGCATAAAAGCAAAGAACTAATCTAAAATTTACAAATGAAGCTAAGCTAAGGGCAAACAAAGCAAGTCAATCTATGAGATCAGAGTGAAGCAGTGACAAAATTGATTGTGTGAGCAGTCATTGGAAAGGTATCATCGAGGAGATCACAAAGATGGCCACCTCTTCTTTAGCCACAAAGAATCAGGTATGCAAATAGTGAAAAACACTTCTCTAAACCCTAGTTTGAATTTTGTGAAAAATTTCTTGAAATTGTCTATTTTTGTCAAATTTTCCTGTTGAATTGTCTTTGTTTCATCATTTAGAGTAAAATAGGTTTTTCATTTTCTAAAATTAGCTAAGAAATGAGGTTTTTAGAGCAATGTTTTATCAAGAGATCTCCCTCTAGGGTCACCCCTTTTGTCAGGCAGGTCACCTAGGGGAGATCATGTCTGACAGTAGAGTCGCCCAGTGGAGATTATAAAAAATAACAGGGTCACCTAGGGGAGATCTTGCAGAACATTTGGGTCGCTCGGGGGCGACCCTATTGGGTTGATTTTGACTGAAATTTCATGTTGTCTAATGCTTGTTTCACTCTGATCTGACTTGTTTTGGCTACTGTATTTGCCTGTTTATTGTAATTTTGAGGGGTTATACACTTTTTTTTGTGTAACATTTTCTACAATTTTGTGATTGTAATGTCAGAAAATGTCCCCTTGGGAGCTTTTCTCTCAATTTGTGTTTGCAGATTTGAGCATCCATCTCCTCACGGAATGAAGAGCTTCTTCCTCTCATGAGATCTTCACTACAAGGTGAAATATATTGTGATTATTGAGCATTTATCATTTGGTTTTCACCTCTGCCTCCTTAGGCACGCACTCTCTATCTAACAACGGTGTTCGAAAGACTTGAATGTCTCTTCGGGGCTTAACTGAGGCAAGCCTCTAAACACCACAACCCCCACCCAAAGTTTTGTGATTGTAGGTTACATGTGTCACATCTGGAAAAAGTGGAGTTGCAAGAAAGATCAGTAGACATCAAGGATTCAGGATCTGAAGAGAAGCAGGACTCCGGAGCCTTTCTTGGACTTGGGTGCTAGTCCATGTGTCCTCTGCAATTGAATCTCCAAATATAGAAGTTACAGTGCCGATTAGTGTCATCAGGAGGTCAAGATTCAACAAATAAATTGGTACCTTGAACTTGGGCGCCCGTTCCTTAGTCCCTGACTTTTCCATCTCTGAACCCTGAAAACAGGTGCACAGTGATTTGTCATTTTACATCTTTCTGTAGCAGCATTTTTTGTTATTTGTTTGTTTGTTGTCATATTTGTATAATTAGGATTTTAATGTATAATTGAGCATAAGAGAAGGAAATTGACAATCAAATCATAAAAATCCAAGTTTTCCTACATCTCAATGGTGACCTAGGGTATGATAGTACATTGCAACTTGACCCTAGGTCCTTGAATGTAAGGGTGAAAGGAGGATATACACCAAATCAAACCAAACTCAACTATCTAAAAATCACCCTTTACATTTTGGTGAACCTATGTTATTGGACTTGTTTTCACCTTGCTGAGTGTTGTGCTTCAGATTTTATTTATTTCATTCATTTATATATAGCCATTCATCTTATTGCATTGGAAAATTTATAAAAAAATTAAAAAATTGGAAAAATTAGAAAAAATTGTAAACCCTAGTTTGCATGTTGCATGAATTAAATTGAATTTAATCAAAATTCTAATTTTTACATTAGATCTGATTTAAATTACATAAAATTACAAAAAATCATTAATTTGCATTACATTTTCATCATAAAATTGCTAGGGTTTTGTTGAAAATTGTGAATTTTGCATATAACCTAGTAATTCCAAAATCTAGGGTTTGTAGGTAAAATCTTGTTTCATATTTTTATACTGATTTTAGAGACTCATTCAAATGTGCATTTGGCTTTAGTCTTGCATTTTGGAACAAATTTGCATTTAGATTTTTAAAATTTGCATTTTTGCATAGAAAAAGTCAATAAAAACTAGCATTTTCATTGATTTTCCACTAGATTTGCATTAGCATTTTGCATGTTAGAGCTTGAAAATCATTTTCAGAAATGAGTGTATTTTATTCTCATCATATTTTAGCTTGCAAAACATTCATATAGCATTTTGTGTCAAGATCTCAAACCTAGGGCTTCAAAACACTAATTTTCACTAGATTTGGCCTTAACGACTCTCTAAATTTGCACCATAGTCATGTTGTGAAAGATATTTTTGTACTAATTGGTTGTTATCAAGGTAATTATTTTCTTCCCCTCCTCAAAATCTTCACAACACCTTTTTAACGGGCTCTTGTATTGAAAATTTGGTGAAAAATTACACATTTTTGCTATTTTTGCCCTAGGTTTTGGCCTAGTCTGCACTTCAAGCATGTTGTAACAAATTTTATGGATTGAGGTGACTGATATCATCAGTATTATTTTCTGCACCTCATAAAATTCTTTACAACACCCCTTTTTCTAGGTCTTGGAATTGAAAAACTGCAAAAAATTACCTATTTTGCTACATTTTCACTAGCGTTTGACTTTGAGAGACACTAAAAGCACGTTGTGATAGATATTTTGGCATTAAGAGTCTATTATTACTGATATAATCTTCTTTCCCTCATCATTTTCCTCACAATACCCTTTGTCATGCTCTTTTGGCATTGAGATTCGCTGAAAAATTGCATGTTTTGGTGTATTTTCACTATATTTTGACTTGTCATCATCCTAGATTTGCATGAGTCTAATAAATTGCTGCCCTAGGAGAAACATTACTTTAAGAAGAAACATAAGACAAATGGGATCTAGTGCTCTTGAAGAAGTTGGAACATTGAACACCTTCTTTACAAATGGAGAGACACAAATGTTACAAGATATTAGACCTATCACAAGTACAATGGAAGAGCAAACTTTTCATGATGTTGATGATACTATTGAGATGACAAGATAGATATCTAATGAGAAAATAAATAAACTTGACAAAGACCTAGCCGAATTCCAAGACTATGTACAAATTGAGAGGATAGCTGAAGAAGTTGTACCTGTGATTCACCATGTAAGAGAATTGATAAAAGAAGGACAATATGGTGTTAATGCAATCCATGGTTTAGCACATATTGTACAAACTAATATCATGCTAGTGACTGAATGTGTAAAAGTGATAAATAACACTTTGTCATCATCTCATACACAAGTATCAACACCTATACCGACTACGGGAATATCCACTTTTACATCAACAATCTTAACAACAGATGTGAATGCTTTTAGTAATGCTATCACTGGTATTGGAGTATCTAATGGCACTAATTACAAGGCTATGTGATTTGATTATCAGAATTTGGTTTCTGAGGGGACCTCTTCTATGCATAATTGTTCTCAACCACCTATCTATTCCACTCATTTCCAGCCACCTATTACCTACTCACAACCATCTTCCACCTACCATTATGTCCAACCACTGTTGACATATCCTCAACCTCTGCCTATCGTATCTCAAGCTCATTCACCTCCTCACTTTGGTTCCTGTATACACCTAAAATTGACATGACTCTGCTTAAATAAATATTTTAAATATTTATTTCATCCTTCGTATGCTTCTATCAATGAATAAATAAATAAACACATTTATTTATGTGGTTCACTTCCTCCCATTTAATTAAATAAACACATTTATTTAATTAATTAAAATCACTTACACCAACTTCATTCTTCTAAAGTAATTAAATAATTTTAATTATTTAATTAAAATCTATTATTCTTCCAAATTTAAATAAAATACAAATTTTATTTACATAAAATCAAAAAACCCTCACAAAATAAAATATATTTTTATATTTTATTTATTCCTCTCAATTATCTGTAAAGTAATTAAATAAATTCATTTATTTAATTATTCTTTCTATCTCTTTGAAAAATCATTCTTATCTTCCAAAAATAACCTTCCTCTTGTCACATAAAAGCAAAAGCTGAGTAAGAAAAGCACAATCAGTTTTAAAGCATCTTTAAAGCAAATCTTCTCTTAAATTAGAAAAATAAATTCTAATTTAAGAAAAATCAAATCTTATCCTCATCAAGAGAGGAGTTAACTCAACTAAGCTGCTTTTTGAATGACATGTGTCCTTTTTCTATTGGATGCACATTCCTCAACAATCCTCCTCCGTTGATTCCTTCTTTTCTTCTCAACCATTGATCTTCCCTCACTCTCTTCTATAAATACAACTTCTCTTCATTTCAAAATCTAGATTTGTGTAAACTTATGCTGCAGAGATATTGACGCGCCTTTGGCACCCCTACTCCCATTTAAGCATTCTCATTCATACTCCATTTCTGTATTTGAAGCTCATCTTCAAATACATAAGTATCACAACCATTCTTCCTTTGTCATCTTCAACAAGCAAGCAAGCAACTAGCTTCTGAGAGCTTCACAATCAAGATCAAAGAAAGATAGGCGAACTACGGAAGGCGAAAGGTAAAGGTGCAAAGTATTATTTGTTATTTATTTTAATCTCCTTTTATCTTCATATTCTGTAGATGTTTGGGTTTTATAATAATCTCTTGGATTAACCTGTTTCCCCCCTCACAATTCCAATTCCTCGCAGCAAACCTCATCTCCCAACGATGCCATCCTAAACCAACTTTTGCAGGGCATGACCGCTTTACAACAAAAGGTAACAACCTTGACAAACTCTTCACAACCTAATATACCAACATATCATACCTGTAATCCCCTTTCCTATGCAATTTTGAGAACTCCTATGCCTGAAAGGTTTGAGACTCCTCACTTTGAAAAATATGGTGGAAAAGGTGATCCTAATACTCATGTGGCAGCATTCACAACTATGTGTAGTGATTTCTATTTTGAAGGGGATTTGTTAACAAAATGTTTCCCATGATCTCTCAAAGATACTACCTTAGAATGGTTTTGCTCTTTACCTCCAAATTCAATGCACTCCTTTTCGTAGTTGATTGATCAATTTTTACAACATTTTCAAGCAAATATCGGACCCCAAGTCTCTTTAATTGACTTGGTTCACTATAAGTAAGGTCCGAAAGAGAAGTTAACTAAATTTATTAGTCGGTATCAAGCTTTGTATACACAAATTCAATATCAGATGAAAGATGAGGATGTTTAGAAGGTGTTTATCACTAATCTACAACCTAATATCCGTGATAAGATCCTATTGATGAAGTATAACTCCTTTGAACATTTGTACACCACCCTTCATGATTACCAACTTTCATCTAGTCAGTATGAAAACCAAAACTCACCGGCTCATGTTAGTCAATCCATGGGTGGACTGTCACAAGACAACATTAAAAGGAATAACAATAATAGGAGTTTCATCAAGATCAATGGACTGAATATGAACAACTTTTCTAATGTGTCTGCTATCACTAATCTTAAGAAGACATCATAACAACAAAAAACATTTACTCCGATATCTGAGTCTTATCATTCTATCATGAATCAAGCTGTGAGTAATAACATTCTGAAGCTTCCCTTGATTAAGCTTGTCGATCCTAGTAAAGCACAATGTCCTTATTTCGATGCTAATGCCTTTTGTCACTTTCATCGAACACAAGGACATGACATTGAACGATGTATGTGTCTTAAACATGAAATACAAGACCTCATTAATTCGAATATCATACAAGTACTGGGTGTGAATGATTGCGGAAATAAGTCAGTTGTTCCACTGAATCAGAATTTACAAATCTTTACTAATCCATTCCCTAAACATACTAATACCAATATGTTGGAAAAAGGTTTAGTGGAAGTAGATGATGATGATTATTTAGACTATGATAATATCATGGGTATGATTGAAGTGGATAAGAAGCAAGTGGATAATCCACCTCGTCCACGAAGACAAGGAATTTATGCTGAGGTTCCTCCATTATCCTTATATGGATTGGGAGATAACCAAAATGCACAAGAAAAACAAGTAGAACAACTGATACAGATTAGTGAGAAGGTACAGGATAATTTCTGTTGCTGTGTTAGAAAGATTCAACAACAAAAACTCACTAAAATCACAAAACAGTAAGACGGCTGTCAGCAGTTGGAAATAACAATGGGTCTCCCCCTCACAAACAACACAAAAACTTACTTCAACATGGAATCACAACACAAGCATCATATGATAATAAACAAGACTTTCATAAGAACCACTCAAAATTTGCACTCAACATGATTGAGTACCTCTCCAAGAGGTTCACTAGTTCTAAAATCTGATATAAAGATCCTACTAGGTAAGTATCTCTAACCTTTTACCTCTCTCATGATGTGCTTCCCTCGTGATGTGTTATGTGTTGTTTAGGCCTCCTGGGATGACCCTTGATTCTCTTGTAAGGTCCGTGATATCAGGAGACCACCTCTGTTGTTACCTTCTATTTGTATCATCATTCTTCTATATTGCCTCTCTTTGATTTCATTGTTGTGTGTTATGTCTTATGGACATAGCCTCATGGTTAGTGACCTGGGGGCACCCTCCTACGTGATTGTCCCTAAGACACTTGTTTCTCCTCTCTTATTTATTGTTTCCCTTCCTCTAGTGTTTCTATCTAGCGGGCAGATGACGAAAAATATTTATACTGATGCGGACCTAGTGTCCCTTTCGTGAGAAATCAAAAATTGGACTTAGTTCCTAATATGATGATGGGGTTGTATATTTTATCTGATGCTTGGCTAGTGGAAGCACTCATGCGTTCTACATATTGATTTTGATGGTGTTCTATCTCATTCACAAATCATAACAATACTGTTGCTCCGTGCACTTTGTCTATCTTGAATCTTGCATACCTCATATTTCATATACATTGATGTTGTTGTTTATCATGATTATGGACACTAACACGTTTCTTTCAGGGATGTGTTTGTGGGAACATTTGGTGATCATAAAGTACACATCACCTCCAGGGGCATGGGCTTTGCAAAAGTCTTTGTTCCCTTGTGTGTTTTCTTCCTACCTTAATGTTCTTGATATCAATGCATGATATCAACCACCTTAAGGTGAGGACATATAAGGTAAGCTGTCTGTTGTAGATATTAGCAATCTGTTTGTCCTCAGGTATAGTTTAAAGACCTGCGCGATGAGTGCATCCTGCATCCTGAGTTTGTTTGCAATCAATCAATCATCTAAGCCCTCTGCGGAGGTGGGATATCAAGCATATCCTTTTTCTTAAGCCCTCTACAGAGGTAGGGATGGTGTATTTCTCGGAGCAGATTACATCATCCTATCATTTTCAAAAGTCCTCTGTAGAGGCAAGGAGCGGTTCTATGACTAACTCAACGCTTAAGCATGTCTTCAGTGATTATTGTGGCAAAGCTCAATTGTCGGTGTGTGCCTGTAATGTGCCTGAGATGGTGCTGAGCCTAGAAATAGAAACACTCCATCACTTGTCTGTTGTGTTTTCTCTATGTCTTCAAAGTGTGTGTTTTTGGTGTGCTTGCTTTGTTTGGCATGTTTGTTGCCCCATATGTAGTTTAAAGACCTACGCAATGAGTGCATCTTGCATTTTGGGAGGTTTTACATGTCTTGCGTGTGTGTTTCCCCATATACAGTTTAAAGACCTACGCGATGAGTGCATCCTATATTATGGGAGGTTTGTTTACTTTCCAGTACTTGCATTTGCATTTCATATATATTAGAAAAATAAAAGAAAAGAAATCATCTCTGTCTTCCATGCATTAATGTGTCTTCCATGCATTTACTGTATTCTCCGTGTTTTGTGTGACTATAACTGTCTTCTCCGTGTTTTGCGTGCCTGTCATTGTCTTCAATGTGCTTGGTGTGTCTTCTCCATGCTTGGCTTGTTTTTTGTGCTTGTTGACCATACTTTAATGCATGTATCTGCCTTGCATTTATACATACATTAAAGTGGCGGCTAAATGTAATGTCAAAAAATGTCCCCTTGGGGGCTTTTCCCTCAAAAGGTTTAGCTCCTGGGTCTTTAGCGTGCATTTAGGACATATTGCATCATAATTTGGCATCCCGATGGAATGAACCTTGGGTATCATGACAAATGGAGCCTAGGGGGACCCCTTGAGCCTAACCCTGTCCAAAATAGGGGGAGGACTTGGGTGCCCATGCCCTAGTCCTACCCTATTTTGGGTTAGGCCCAAATTTCTAGTCTCAGTTTATGACTGTCATTTGGTCCCTAGGCCGACACGATAAGTTTGAATTTACGAAATCTTGGCGGGAATGTTTGTAGTTGCATATAAAAGCATGCTTTGGCATTCATTTGTAAACTAGGGGGATTTCAACTAGATGATTACTAGCAAGCTATTGTGTTCTAAAGGTGATTCAAGGCTTTCATTGTGTTGCGAGAGCAAATTTGTGTTGTCTATGTGTTTGTGTTTGTAGATTTGAGCATCCATCTCCTCATGGAATGAAGAGCTTCTTCCTCTCATGAGATCTTCACTACAAGGTGACATATATTGTGATTATTGAATATTTATCATTTGGTTTTTGCCTCTGCCTCCCTAGGCACGCACTCTCTATCTAACAACAATGTTCGAAAGACTTGAATGTCTCTCCGAGGCTTGACTGAGGCAAGCCTCTAAACACCACAACCCCCTCCCAAAGTTTTGTGATTGTAGGTTACAGGTGTCGCATCTGGAAAAAGTGGAGCTGTAGGAAAGATTAGAAGACATCAAGGATTCAATATCTAAAGAGAAGTAGGACTCTAGAGCCTTTCCTAGACTTGGGCGCTAGTCCCTGTGTCCTTCGCAGTTGAATCTCTAGAAACAGAAGTTATAGTGTCGATCAGTGTCAAAAGGATGTTAGGATTCAGCAAACAAACTGGCACCTTGGACTTGGGCATATGTTCCTTAGTCCTTGACTTTTCTGTCTCTGAACCCTGAAAATAGGTACACAGTGATTTGTCATTTTACATCTTTTTGTAGCAGCATTTTCTGTTATTCGTCTGTTTGCTGTCGTATTTGCATAATTAGGGTTTTAAGGTATAATTGAGCATAAGAGAAGGAAATTGACAATCAAATCATAAAAATCCAAGTTTCCCTACATCTCAATAGTGACCTAGGGTATGATAGTACATTGTAACTCGACCCTAGGTCCTTGAATGTAAGGGTGAAAGGAGGATATACACCAAATCAAACCAAACTGAACAATCCAAAAATCACCCTTTACAGTGATTTTTAGGGATTTTTACGAGTTTACGAGATCTAATATAAAGTTCTCTTTTGATCTTGTAGGACATACGTATTCGATTGAATGTCTACCGAGAGCAGGGATGGCTCTCAACAATGTTTGCTTCACTGAGTAATGGGGACCGTATCATTTTGAGAAGAGAAGGTCTGTGTAGAGTTTCTTACGTGCCTATTATTCACCCTATGTCCTGCATATGCTGTGATATTCTAACCTACTAGGACACAGACATAAACACATTCAGGTTCCCACAGATCTTTGGAGAGTGGACCATCACTCTATATGATGTGTATCATATACTTTGGGTTCCTATGAGAGGACATCCTCTAGTCCTTCTAGCTAGTGAGTCCTTTGAGGACAACGCATCCTAGGCAGAGTTCATGGGGGTTAGTTGTCTCGGGGATCAGACAAGAGTTCATCTCACTTCTGTGCCTTGACTTCGTATCCCACTTCTGAGGAGATTCTTGATCAGTTTGATTGCGTCGAGGCTATCAAGAGATAAGGCCTCGACTTGTTTGAGATGGTGTTGGGCACCCATCATTCGTGGTATTGACCGACATAAAAAAATCCTATTTTTTATGACCGACATAAGAAAACCCTAATTTTTGTAACTGACAAAAAGGCTTGATAAAAAGCGGCCAACGGTTAGGGTTTGAGTATTGTATTGTAGCATTTGCAGCGGTATTGAGTTGCAGGGATTGCTGATTGTAATCGGTTTGATTTACTGGATAATAATATTGGACTCTCTGTTTGGTGGATGTAGCCCGAGTTTGGGTGAACCACGTTAAATCTTGTCTCTCGCTATTATTAATTCTGTGTATTTCCATTTCTCTGTTTAATCTTTATTTGCATTTAATTGATATCTTCTGCCGGCTAACCCTAACAAGTGTTGCAAACGAGGAGAGAAAGAAATAGACAGAGAGGAAACAAAACAAGACAAGAAAGAAGACATGTCATCAAGAGGTCTGCTGCTTAGAGGACATTATATCATGCTTACATGTACATGACAAGGATTAAAATCATCATAGGGGTCCTCGTGGAGGTTGTGCGTGATTTTTGTGCTTACATATTTGCCCCCTCGGGGACGGTGGTCTACATGGAAGGTAGGTACCATTCCCGTGTTAGGGTTAACTGGCAGAAGATATCAATTAAATGCAAATAGAGATTAAATAAAGAAATGGAAATACACAAAATTAATAACAGTGAGAGACAAGTTTTAACGTGGTTCACCCAAACTTAGGCTACATCCACCAAACAGAGAGTCCAATATTATTATCCAGTAAATCAAATCGATTACAATCAGCAATCCCTGCAACTCAATACCGCTGCAAAATGCTACAATATAATATATGAAAACCCTAACCCTTAGCCGCTTTTATCAAGCTTTTTGTCGGTTACAAAAATAGGGTTTTCTTATATCGGTCAATGAAAAATTAACTCCTAGACCCCACAAGGGGCGCTGCCCCTTGACCCCGTAGGAATTTGGGGGGAAACCGTGCCGATAAAAGTGGGGAAAATGTAACCTCTGAGTCTGATTAGGCTCCATATAACAACATCCCGAACTAGGCCTTACCTGTTGTTATTTTTCCTACAATTGTACTTGTAATAACTAGTGTTAGTCCAATATTTAGATGTATCAAAATGACTAATGAAAATTGAAATGACAAACTTACCATGGATCGTTTGAGTTTGACTAGTTATTTGCCTTTGTCGGTTTAGACCTATAGGAAAGAAAGAACGTAAAACAACAAACGAAAGAGATGCATAAAAGCAAAGAACTAATCTAAAATTTACAAATGAAACTAAGCTAAGGGAAAACAAAGCAAGTCAATCTATGAGATCAGAGTGAAGCAGTGACAAAATTGATTGTGTGAGCAGTCGTTGGAAAGGTATCATCGAGGAGATCACAAAGATGGCCACCTCTTCTTTAGCCACAAAGAATCAGGTATGTAAATAGTGAAAAACACTTCTCTAAACCCTAGTTTGAATTTTGTGAAAAATTTCTTGAAATTGTCTATTTTTGTCAAATTTTCTTGTTGAATTGTCTTTGTTTCATCATTTAGAGTAAAATAGGTTTTTCATTTTCTAAAATTAGCTAAGAAATGAGGTTTTTAGAGCAATGTTTTATCAAGAGATCTCCCTCTAGGGTCACCCCTTTTGTCAGGCAGGTCACCTGGGGGAGATCATGTCTGATAGTAGAGTCGCCCAGTGGAGATTATAAAAAATAACAGGGTCACCTAGGGGAGATCTTACAGAACATTTGGGTCGCCCGGGAGCGACCCTATTGGGTTGATTTTGACTGAAATTTCATGTTGTCTAATGCTTGTTTCACTCTGATCTGACTTGTTTTGGCTACTGTATTTGCCTGTTTATTGTAATTTTGAGGGGTTATACACTTTTTTTTGTGTAACATTTTCTACAATTTTGTGATTGTAATGTCAGAAAATGTCCCCTTGGGAGCTTTTCTCTCAATTTGTGTTTGCAGATTTGAGCATCCATCTCCTCACGGAATGAAGAGCTTCTTCCTCTCATGAGATCTTCACTACAAGGTGAAATATATTGTGATTATTGAGCATTCATCATTTGGTTTTCACCTCTGCCTCCCTAGGCACGCACTCTCTATCTAACAACGGTGTTCGAAAGACTTGAATGTCTCTTCGGGGCTTAACTGAGGCAAGCCTCTAAACACCACAACCCCCACCCAAAGTTTTGTGATTGTAGGTTACATGTGTCACATCTGGAAAAAGTGGAGTTGCAAGAAAGATCAGTAGACATCAAGGATTCGGGATCTGAAGAGAAGCAGGACTCCGGAGCCTTTCCTGGACTTGGGTGCTAGTCCATGTGTCCTCTGCAATTGAATCTCCAAATATAGAAGTTACAGTGCCAATTAGTGTCATCAGGAGGTCAAGATTCAACAAATAAATTGGTACCTTGAACTTGGGTGCCCGTTCCTTAGTCCCTGACTTTTCCATCTCTGAACCCTGAAAACAGGTGCACAGTGATTTGTCATTTTACATCTTTCTGTAGCAGCACTTTTTGTTATTTGTTTGTTTGTTGTCATATTTGTATAATTAGGATTTTAATGTATAATTGAGCATAAGAGAAGGAAATTGACAATCAAATCATAAAAATCCAAGTTTTCCTACATCTCAATGGTGACCTAGGGTATGATAGTACATTGCAACTTGACCCTAGGTCCTTGAATGTAAGGGTGAAAGGAGGATATACACCAAATCAAACCAAACTCAACTATCCAAAAATCACCCTTTACATTTTGGTGAACCTGTGTTATTGGACTTGTTTTCACCTTGCTGAGTGTTGTGCTTCAGATTTTATTTATTTCATTCATTCATATATAGCCATTCATCTTATTGCATTGGAAAATTTATAAAAAAATTAAAAAATTGGAAAAATTAGAAAAAATTGTAAACCCTAGTTTGCATGTTGCATGAATTAAATAGAATTTAATCAAAATTCTAATTTTTACATTAGATCTGATTTAAATTACATAAAATTACAAAAAATCATTAATTTGCATTACATTTTCATCATAAAATTGCTAGGGTTTTGTTGAAAATTGTGAATTTTGCATATAACCTAGTAATTCCAAAATCTAGGGTTTGTAGGTAAAATCTTGTTTCATATTTTTATACTGATTTTAGAGACTCATTCAAATGTGCATTTTGCTTTGGAACAAATTTGCATTTAGATTTTTAAAATTTGCATTTTTGCATAGAAAAAGTCAATAAAAACTAGCATTTTCATTGATTTTCCACTAGATTTGTATTAGCATTTTGCATGTTAGAGCTTGAAAATCATTTTCAGAAATGAGTGTATTTTATTTTCATCATATTTTAGCTTGCAAAACATTCATGTAGCATTTTGTGTCAAGATCTCAAACCTAGGGCTTCAAAACACTAATTTTCACTAGATTTGGCCTTATCGACTCTCTAAATTTGCACCATAGTCATGTTGTGAAAGATATTTTTGTACTAATTGGTTGTTATCAAGGTAATTATTTTCTTCCCCTCCTCAAAATCTTCACAACACCTTTTTAACGGGCTCTTGTATTGAAAATTTGGTGAAAAATTACACATTTTTGCTATTTTTGCCCTAGGTTTTGGCCTAGTCTGCACTTCAAGCATGTTGTAACAAATTTTATGGATTGAGGTGACTAATATCATCAGTATTATTTTCTGCACCTCATAAAATTCTTTACAACACCCCTTTTTCTAGGTCTTGGAATTGAAAAACTGCAAAAAATTACCTATTTTGCTACATTTTCACTAGCGTTTGACTTTGAGAGACACTAAAAGCACGTTGTGATAGATATTTTGGCATTAAGAGTCTATTATTACTGATATAATCTTCTTTCCCTCATCATTTTCCTCACAATACCCTTTGTCATGCTCTTTTGGCATTGAGATTCGCTGAAAAATTGCATGTTTTGGTGTATTTTCACTATATTTTGACTTGTCATCATCCTAGATTTGCATGAGTCTAATAAATTGCTGCCCTAGGAGAAACATTACTTTAAGAAGAAACATAAGACAAATGGGATCTAGTGCTCTTGAAGAAGTTGGAACATTGAACACCTTCTTTACAAATGGAGAGACACAAATGTTACAAGATATTAGACCTATCACAAGTACAATGGAAGAGCAAACTTTTCATGATGTTGATGATACTATTGAGATGACAAGATAGATATCTAATGAGAAAATAAATAAACTTGACAAAGACCTAGCCGAATTCCAAGACTATGTACAAATTGAGAGGATAGCTGAAGAAGTTGTACCTGTGATTCACCATGTAAGAGAATTGATAAAAGAAGGACAATATGGTGTTAATGCAATCCATGGTTTAGCACATATTGTACAAACTAATATCATGCTAGTGACTGAATGTGTAAAAGTGATAAATAACACTTTGTCATCATCTCATACACAAGTATCAACACCTATACCGACTACGGGAATATCCACTTTTACATCAACAATCTTAACAACAGATGTGAATGCTTTTAGTAATGCTATCACTGGTATTGGAGTATCTAATGGCACTAATTACAAGGCTATGTGATTTGATTATCAGAATTTGGTTTCTGAGGGGACCTCTTCTATGCATAATTGTTCTCAACCACCTATCTATTCCACTCATTTCCAGCCACCTATTACCTACTCACAACCATCTTCCACCTACCATTATGTCCAACCACTGTTGACATATCCTCAACCTCTGCCTATCGTATCTCAAGCTCATTCACCTCCTCACTTTGGTTCCTGTATACACCTAAAATTGACATGACTCTGCTTAAATAAATATTTTAAATATTTATTTCATCCTTCGTATGCTTCTATCAATGAATAAATAAATAAACACATTTATTTATGTGGTTCACTTCCTCCCATTTAATTAAATAAACACATTTATTTAATTAATTAAAATCACTTACACCAACTTCATTCTTCTAAAGTAATTAAATAATTTTAATTATTTAATTAAAATCTATTATTCTTCCAAATTTAAATAAAATACAAATTTTATTTACATAAAATCAAAAAACCCTCACAAAATAAAATATATTTTTATATTTTATTTATTCCTCTCAATTATCTGTAAAGTAATTAAATAAATTCATTTATTTAATTATTCTTTCTATCTCTTTGAAAAATCATTCTTATCTTCCAAAAATAACCTTCCTCTTGTCACATAAAAGCAAAAGCTGAGTAAGAAAAGCACAATCAGTTTTAAAGCATCTTTAAAGCAAATCTTCTCTTAAATTAGAAAAATAAATTCTAATTTAAGAAAAATCAAATCTTATCCTCATCAAGAGAGGAGTTAACTCAACTAAGCTGCTTTTTGAATGACATGTGTCCTTTTTCTATTGGATGCACATTCCTCAACAATCCTCCTCCGTTGATTCCTTCTTTTCTTCTCAACCATTGATCTTCCCTCACTCTCTTCTATAAATACAACTTCTCTTCATTTCAAAATCTAGATTTGTGTAAACTTATGCTGCAGAGATATTGACGCGCCTTTGGCACCCCTACTCCCATTTAAGCATTCTCATTCATACTCCATTTCTGTATTTGAAGCTCATCTTCAAATACATAAGTATCACAACCATTCTTCCTTTGTCATCTTCAACAAGCAAGCAAGCAACTAGCTTCTGAGAGCTTCACAATCAAGATCAAAGAAAGATAGGCGAACTACGGAAGGCGAAAGGTAAAGGTGCAAAGTATTATTTGTTATTTATTTTAATCTCCTTTTATCTTCATATTCTGTAGATGTTTGGGTTTTATAATAATCTCTTGGATTAACCTGTTTCCCCCCTCACAATTCCAATTCCTCGCAGCAAACCTCATCTCCCAACGATGCCATCCTAAACCAACTTTTGCAGGGCATGACCGCTTTACAACAAAAGGTAACAACCTTGACAAACTCTTCACAACCTAATATACCAACATATCATACCTGTAATCCCCTTTCCTATGCAATTTTGAGAACTCCTATGCCTGAAAGGTTTGAGACTCCTCACTTTGAAAAATATGGTGGAAAAGGTGATCCTAATACTCATGTGGCAGCATTCACAACTATGTGTAGTGATTTCTATTTTGAAGGGGATTTGTTAACAAAATGTTTCCCATGATCTCTCAAAGATACTACCTTAGAATGGTTTTGCTCTTTACCTCCAAATTCAATGCACTCCTTTTCGTAGTTGATTGATCAATTTTTACAACATTTTCAAGCAAATATCGGACCCCAAGTCTCTTTAATTGACTTGGTTCACTATAAGTAAGGTCCGAAAGAGAAGTTAACTAAATTTATTAGTCGGTATCAAGCTTTGTATACACAAATTCAATATCAGATGAAAGATGAGGATGTTTAGAAGGTGTTTATCACTAATCTACAACCTAATATCCGTGATAAGATCCTATTGATGAAGTATAACTCCTTTGAACATTTGTACACCACCCTTCATGATTACCAACTTTCATCTAGTCAGTATGAAAACCAAAACTCACCGGCTCATGTTAGTCAATCCATGGGTGGACTGTCACAAGACAACATTAAAAGGAATAACAATAATAGGAGTTTCATCAAGATCAATGGACTGAATATGAACAACTTTTCTAATGTGTCTGCTATCACTAATCTTAAGAAGACATCATAACAACAAAAAACATTTACTCCGATATCTGAGTCTTATCATTCTATCATGAATCAAGCTGTGAGTAATAACATTCTGAAGCTTCCCTTGATTAAGCTTGTCGATCCTAGTAAAGCACAATGTCCTTATTTCGATGCTAATGCCTTTTGTCACTTTCATCGAACACAAGGACATGACATTGAACGATGTATGTGTCTTAAACATGAAATACAAGACCTCATTAATTCGAATATCATACAAGTACTGGGTGTGAATGATTGCGGAAATAAGTCAGTTGTTCCACTGAATCAGAATTTACAAATCTTTACTAATCCATTCCCTAAACATACTAATACCAATATGTTGGAAAAAGGTTTAGTGGAAGTAGATGATGATGATTATTTAGACTATGATAATATCATGGGTATGATTGAAGTGGATAAGAAGCAAGTGGATAATCCACCTCGTCCACGAAGACAAGGAATTTATGCTGAGGTTCCTCCATTATCCTTATATGGATTGGGAGATAACCAAAATGCACAAGAAAAACAAGTAGAACAACTGATACAGATTAGTGAGAAGGTACAGGATAATTTCTGTTGCTGTGTTAGAAAGATTCAACAACAAAAACTCACTAAAATCACAAAACAGTAAGACGGCTGTCAGCAGTTGGAAATAACAATGGGTCTCCCCCTCACAAACAACACAAAAACTTACTTCAACATGGAATCACAACACAAGCATCATATGATAATAAACAAGACTTTCATAAGAACCACTCAAAATTTGCACTCAACATGATTGAGTACCTCTCCAAGAGGTTCACTAGTTCTAAAATCTGATATAAAGATCCTACTAGGTAAGTATCTCTAACCTTTTACCTCTCTCATGATGTGCTTCCCTCGTGATGTGTTATGTGTTGTTTAGGCCTCCTGGGATGACCCTTGATTCTCTTGTAAGGTCCGTGATATCAGGAGACCACCTCTGTTGTTACCTTCTATTTGTATCATCATTCTTCTATATTGCCTCTCTTTGATTTCATTGTTGTGTGTTATGTCTTATGGACATAGCCTCATGGTTAGTGACCTGGGGGCACCCTCCTACGTGATTGTCCCTAAGACACTTGTTTCTCCTCTCTTATTTATTGTTTCCCTTCCTCTAGTGTTTCTATCTAGCGGGCAGATGACGAAAAATATTTATACTGATGCGGACCTAGTGTCCCTTTCGTGAGAAATCAAAAATTGGACTTAGTTCCTAATATGATGATGGGGTTGTATATTTTATCTGATGCTTGGCTAGTGGAAGCACTCATGCGTTCTACATATTGATTTTGATGGTGTTCTATCTCATTCACAAATCATAACAATACTGTTGCTCCGTGCACTTTGTCTATCTTGAATCTTGCATACCTCATATTTCATATACATTGATGTTGTTGTTTATCATGATTATGGACACTAACACGTTTCTTTCAGGGATGTGTTTGTGGGAACATTTGGTGATCATAAAGTACACATCACCTCCAGGGGCATGGGCTTTGCAAAAGTCTTTGTTCCCTTGTGTGTTTTCTTCCTACCTTAATGTTCTTGATATCAATGCATGATATCAACCACCTTAAGGTGAGGACATATAAGGTAAGCTGTCTGTTGTAGATATTAGCAATCTGTTTGTCCTCAGGTATAGTTTAAAGACCTGCGCGATGAGTGCATCCTGCATCCTGAGTTTGTTTGCAATCAATCAATCATCTAAGCCCTCTGCGGAGGTGGGATATCAAGCATATCCTTTTTCTTAAGCCCTCTACAGAGGTAGGGATGGTGTATTTCTCGGAGCAGATTACATCATCCTATCATTTTCAAAAGTCCTCTATAGAGGCAAGGAGCGGTTCTATGACTAACTCAACGCTTAAGCATGTCTTCAGTGATTATTGTGGCAAAGCTCAATTGTCGGTGTGTGCCTGTAATGTGCCTGAGATGGTGCTGAGCCTAGAAATAGAAACACTCCATCACTTGTCTGTTGTGTTTTCTCTATGTCTTCAAAGTGTGTGTTTTTGGTGTGCTTGCTTTGTTTGGCATGTTTGTTGCCCCATATGTAGTTTAAAGACCTACGCAATGAGTGCATCTTGCATTTTGGGAGGTTTTACATGTCTTGCGTGTGTGTTTCCCCATATACAGTTTAAAGACCTACGCGATGAGTGCATCCTATATTATGGGAGGTTTGTTTACTTTCCAGTACTTGCATTTGCATTTCATATATATTAGAAAAATAAAAGAAAAGAAATCATCTCTGTCTTCCATGCATTAATGTGTCTTCCATGCATTTACTGTATTCTCCGTGTTTTGTGTGACTATAACTGTCTTCTCCGTGTTTTGCGTGCCTGTCATTGTCTTCAATGTGCTTGGTGTGTCTTCTCCATGCTTGGCTTGTTTTTTGTGCTTGTTGACCATACTTTAATGCATGTATCTGCCTTGCATTTATACATACATTAAAGTGGCGGCTAAATGTAATGTCAAAAAATGTCCCCTTGGGGGCTTTTCCCTCAAAAGGTTTAGCTCCTGGGTCTTTAGCGTGCATTTAGGACATATTGCATCATAATTTGGCATCCCGATGGAATGAACCTTGGGTATCATGACAAATGGAGCCTAGGGGGACCCCTTGAGCCTAACCCTGTCCAAAATAGGGGGAGGACTTGGGTGCCCATGCCCTAGTCCTACCCTATTTTGGGTTAGGCCCAAATTTCTAGTCTCAGTTTATGACTGTCATTTGGTCCCTAGGCCGACACGATAAGTTTGAATTTACGAAATCTTGGCGGGAATGTTTGTAGTTGCATATAAAAGCATGCTTTGGCATTCATTTGTAAACTAGGGGGATTTCAACTAGATGATTACTAGCAAGCTATTGTGTTCTAAAGGTGATTCAAGGCTTTCATTGTGTTGCGAGAGCAAATTTGTGTTGTCTATGTGTTTGTGTTTGTAGATTTGAGCATCCATCTCCTCATGGAATGAAGAGCTTCTTCCTCTCATGAGATCTTCACTACAAGGTGACATATATTGTGATTATTGAATATTTATCATTTGGTTTTTGCCTCTGCCTCCCTAGGCACGCACTCTCTATCTAACAACAATGTTCGAAAGACTTGAATGTCTCTCCGAGGCTTGACTGAGGCAAGCCTCTAAACACCACAACCCCCTCCCAAAGTTTTGTGATTGTAGGTTACAGGTGTCGCATCTGGAAAAAGTGGAGCTGTAGGAAAGATTAGAAGACATCAAGGATTCAATATCTAAAGAGAAGTAGGACTCTAGAGCCTTTCCTAGACTTGGGCGCTAGTCCCTGTGTCCTTCGCAGTTGAATCTCTAGAAACAGAAGTTATAGTGTCGATCAGTGTCAAAAGGATGTTAGGATTCAGCAAACAAACTGGCACCTTGGACTTGGGCATATGTTCCTTAGTCCTTGACTTTTCTGTCTCTGAACCCTGAAAATAGGTACACAGTGATTTGTCATTTTACATCTTTTTGTAGCAGCATTTTCTGTTATTCGTCTGTTTGCTGTCGTATTTGCATAATTAGGGTTTTAAGGTATAATTGAGCATAAGAGAAGGAAATTGACAATCAAATCATAAAAATCCAAGTTTCCCTACATCTCAATAGTGACCTAGGGTATGATAGTACATTGTAACTCGACCCTAGGTCCTTGAATGTAAGGGTGAAAGGAGGATATACACCAAATCAAACCAAACTGAACAATCCAAAAATCACCCTTTACAGTGATTTTTAGGGATTTTTACGAGTTTACGAGATCTAATATAAAGTTCTCTTTTGATCTTGTAGGACATACGTATTCGATTGAATGTCTACCGAGAGCAGGGATGGCTCTCAACAATGTTTGCTTCACTGAGTAATGGGGACCGTATCATTTTGAGAAGAGAAGGTCTGTGTAGAGTTTCTTACGTGCCTATTATTCACCCTATGTCCTGCATATGCTGTGATATTCTAACCTACTAGGACACAGACATAAACACATTCAGGTTCCCACAGATCTTTGGAGAGTGGACCATCACTCTATATGATGTGTATCATATACTTTGGGTTCCTATGAGAGGACATCCTCTAGTCCTTCTAGCTAGTGAGTCCTTTGAGGACAACGCATCCTAGGCAGAGTTCATGGGGGTTAGTTGTCTCGGGGATCAGACAAGAGTTCATCTCACTTCTGTGCCTTGACTTCGTATCCCACTTCTGAGGAGATTCTTGATCAGTTTGATTGCGTCGAGGCTATCAAGAGATAAGGCCTCGACTTGTTTGAGATGGTGTTGGGCACCCATCATTCGTGGTATTGACCGACATAAAAAAATCCTATTTTTTATGACCGACATAAGAAAACCCTAATTTTTGTAACTGACAAAAAGGCTTGATAAAAAGCGGCCAACGGTTAGGGTTTGAGTATTGTATTGTAGCATTTGCAGCGGTATTGAGTTGCAGGGATTGCTGATTGTAATCGGTTTGATTTACTGGATAATAATATTGGACTCTCTGTTTGGTGGATGTAGCCCGAGTTTGGGTGAACCACGTTAAATCTTGTCTCTCGCTATTATTAATTCTGTGTATTTCCATTTCTCTGTTTAATCTTTATTTGCATTTAATTGATATCTTCTGCCGGCTAACCCTAACAAGTGTTGCAAACGAGGAGAGAAAGAAATAGACAGAGAGGAAACAAAACAAGACAAGAAAGAAGACATGTCATCAAGAGGTCTGCTGCTTAGAGGACATTATATCATGCTTACATGTACATGACAAGGATTAAAATCATCATAGGGGTCCTCGTGGAGGTTGTGCGTGATTTTTGTGCTTACATATTTGCCCCCTCGGGGACGGTGGTCTACATGGAAGGTAGGTACCATTCCCGTGTTAGGGTTAACTGGCAGAAGATATCAATTAAATGCAAATAGAGATTAAATAAAGAAATGGAAATACACAAAATTAATAACAGTGAGAGACAAGTTTTAACGTGGTTCACCCAAACTTAGGCTACATCCACCAAACAGAGAGTCCAATATTATTATCCAGTAAATCAAACCGATTACAATCAGCAATCCCTGCAACTCAATACCGCTGCAAAATGCTACAATATAATATATGAAAACTCTAACCCTTAGCCGCTTTTATCAAGCTTTTTGTCGGTTACAAAAATAGGGTTTTCTTATATCGGTCAATGAAAAATTAACTCCTAGACCCCACAAGGGGCGCTGCCCCTTGACCCCGTAGGAATTTGGGGGGAAACCGTGCCGATAAAAGTGGGGAAAATGTAACCTCTGAGTCTGATTAGGCTCCATATAACAACATCCCGAACTAGGCCTTACCTGTTGTTATTTTTCCTACAATTGTACTTGTAATAACTAGTGTTAGTCCAATATTTAGATGTATCAAAATGACTAATGAAAATTGAAATGACAAACTTACCATGGATCGTTTGAGTTTGACTAGTTATTTGCCTTTGTCGGTTTAGACCTATAGGAAAGAAAGAACGTAAAACAACAAACGAAAGAGATGCATAAAAGCAAAGAACTAATCTAAAATTTACAAATGAAACTAAGCTAAGGGAAAACAAAGCAAGTCAATCTATGAGATCAGAGTGAAGCAGTGACAAAATTGATTGTGTGAGCAGTCGTTGGAAAGGTATCATCGAGGAGATCACAAAGATGGCCACCTCTTCTTTAGCCACAAAGAATCAGGTATGTAAATAGTGAAAAACACTTCTCTAAACCCTAGTTTGAATTTTGTGAAAAATTTCTTGAAATTGTCTATTTTTGTCAAATTTTCTTGTTGAATTGTCTTTGTTTCATCATTTAGAGTAAAATAGGTTTTTCATTTTCTAAAATTAGCTAAGAAATGAGGTTTTTAGAGCAATGTTTTATCAAGAGATCTCCCTCTAGGGTCACCCCTTTTGTCAGGCAGGTCACCTGGGGGAGATCATGTCTGATAGTAGAGTCGCCCAGTGGAGATTATAAAAAATAACAGGGTCACCTAGGGGAGATCTTACAGAACATTTGGGTCGCCCGGGAGCGACCCTATTGGGTTGATTTTGACTGAAATTTCATGTTGTCTAATGCTTGTTTCACTCTGATCTGACTTGTTTTGGCTACTGTATTTGCCTGTTTATTGTAATTTTGAGGGGTTATACACTTTTTTTTGTGTAACATTTTCTACAATTTTGTGATTGTAATGTCAGAAAATGTCCCCTTGGGAGCTTTTCTCTCAATTTGTGTTTGCAGATTTGAGCATCCATCTCCTCACGGAATGAAGAGCTTCTTCCTCTCATGAGATCTTCACTACAAGGTGAAATATATTGTGATTATTGAGCATTCATCATTTGGTTTTCACCTCTGCCTCCCTAGGCACGCACTCTCTATCTAACAACGGTGTTCGAAAGACTTGAATGTCTCTTCGGGGCTTAACTGAGGCAAGCCTCTAAACACCACAACCCCCACCCAAAGTTTTGTGATTGTAGGTTACATGTGTCACATCTGGAAAAAGTGGAGTTGCAAGAAAGATCAGTAGACATCAAGGATTCGGGATCTGAAGAGAAGCAGGACTCCGGAGCCTTTCCTGGACTTGGGTGCTAGTCCATGTGTCCTCTGCAATTGAATCTCCAAATATAGAAGTTACAGTGCCAATTAGTGTCATCAGGAGGTCAAGATTCAACAAATAAATTGGTACCTTGAACTTGGGTGCCCGTTCCTTAGTCCCTGACTTTTCCATCTCTGAACCCTGAAAACAGGTGCACAGTGATTTGTCATTTTACATCTTTCTGTAGCAGCACTTTTTGTTATTTGTTTGTTTGTTGTCATATTTGTATAATTAGGATTTTAATGTATAATTGAGCATAAGAGAAGGAAATTGACAATCAAATCATAAAAATCCAAGTTTTCCTACATCTCAATGGTGACCTAGGGTATGATAGTACATTGCAACTTGACCCTAGGTCCTTGAATGTAAGGGTGAAAGGAGGATATACACCAAATCAAACCAAACTCAACTATCCAAAAATCACCCTTTACATTTTGGTGAACCTGTGTTATTGGACTTGTTTTCACCTTGCTGAGTGTTGTGCTTCAGATTTTATTTATTTCATTCATTCATATATAGCCATTCATCTTATTGCATTGGAAAATTTATAAAAAAATTAAAAAATTGGAAAAATTAGAAAAAATTGTAAACCCTAGTTTGCATGTTGCATGAATTAAATAGAATTTAATCAAAATTCTAATTTTTACATTAGATCTGATTTAAATTACATAAAATTACAAAAAATCATTAATTTGCATTACATTTTCATCATAAAATTGCTAGGGTTTTGTTGAAAATTGTGAATTTTGCATATAACCTAGTAATTCCAAAATCTAGGGTTTGTAGGTAAAATCTTGTTTCATATTTTTATACTGATTTTAGAGACTCATTCAAATGTGCATTTTGCTTTGGAACAAATTTGCATTTAGATTTTTAAAATTTGCATTTTTGCATAGAAAAAGTCAATAAAAACTAGCATTTTCATTGATTTTCCACTAGATTTGTATTAGCATTTTGCATGTTAGAGCTTGAAAATCATTTTCAGAAATGAGTGTATTTTATTTTCATCATATTTTAGCTTGCAAAACATTCATGTAGCATTTTGTGTCAAGATCTCAAACCTAGGGCTTCAAAACACTAATTTTCACTAGATTTGGCCTTATCGACTCTCTAAATTTGCACCATAGTCATGTTGTGAAAGATATTTTTGTACTAATTGGTTGTTATCAAGGTAATTATTTTCTTCCCCTCCTCAAAATCTTCACAACACCTTTTTAACGGGCTCTTGTATTGAAAATTTGGTGAAAAATTACACATTTTTGCTATTTTTGCCCTAGGTTTTGGCCTAGTCTGCACTTCAAGCATGTTGTAACAAATTTTATGGATTGAGGTGACTAATATCATCAGTATTATTTTCTGCACCTCATAAAATTCTTTACAACACCCCTTTTTCTAGGTCTTGGAATTGAAAAACTGCAAAAAATTACCTATTTTGCTACATTTTCACTAGCGTTTGACTTTGAGAGACACTAAAAGCACGTTGTGACAGATATTTTGCCATTAAGAGTCTATTATTACTGATATAATCTTCTTTCCCTCATCATTTTCCTCACAATACCCTTTGTCATGCTCTTTTGGCATTGAGATTCGCTAAAAAATTGCATGTTTTGGTGTATTTTCACTATATTTTGACTTGTCATCATCCTAGATTTGCATGAGTCTAATAAATTTCTGCCCTAGGAGAAACATTACTTTAAGAAGAAACATAAGACAAATGGGATCTAGTGCTCTTGAAGAAGTTGGAACATTGAACACCTTCTTTACAAATGGAGAGACACAAATGTTACAAGATATTAGACCTATCACAAGTACAATGGAAGAGCAAACTTTTCATGATGTTGATGATACTATTGAGATGACAAGATAGATATCTAATGAGAAAATAAATAAACTTGACAAAGACCTAGCCGAATTCCAAGACTATGTACAAATTGAGAGGATAGCTGAAGAAGTTGTACCTGTGATTCACCATGTAAGAGAATTGATAAAAGAAGGACAATATGGTGTTAATGCAATCCATGGTTTAGCACATATTGTACAAACTAATATCATGCTAGTGACTGAATATGTAAAAGTGATAAATAACACTTTGTCATCATCTCATACACAAGTATCAACACCTATACCGACTACGGGAATATCCACTTTTACATCAACAATCTTAACAACAGATGTGAATGCTTGTAGTAATGCTATCATTGGTATTGGAGTATCTAATGGCACTAATTACAAGGCTATGTGATTTGATTATCAGAATTTGGTTTCTGAGGGGACCTCTTCTATGCATAATTGTTCTCAACCACCTATCTATTCCACTCATTTCCAGCCACCTATTACCTACTCACAACCATCTTCCACCTACCATTATGTCCAACCACTGTTGACATATCCTCAACCTCTGCCTATTGTATCTAAAGCTCATTCACCTCCTCACTTTGGTTCCTGTATACACCTAAAATTGACATGACTCTGCTTAAATAAATATTTTAAATATTTATTTCATCCTTCGTATGCTTCTATCAATAAATAAATAAATTTATTTATTTATGTGGTTCACTTCCTCCCATTTAATTAAATAAACACATTTATTTAATTAATTAAAATCACTTACACCAACTTCATTCTTCTAAAGTAATTAAATAGTTTTAATTATTTAATTAAAATCTATTATTCTTCCAAATTTAAATAAAATACAAATTTTATTTAAATAAAATCAAAAAATCCTCACAAAATAAAATATATTTTATATTTTATTTATTCCTCTCAATTATCTGTAAAGTAATTAAATAAATTCATTTATTTAATTATTCTTTCTATCTCTTTGAAAAATCATTCTTATCTTCCAAAAATAACCTTCCTCTTGTCACATAAAAGCAAAAGCTGAGTTAGAAAAGCAAAATCAATTTTAAAGCATCTTTAAAGCAAACCTTCTCTTAAATTAGAAAAACAAATTCTAATTTAAGAAAAATCGAATCTTATCCTCATCAAGAGAGGAGTTAACTCAACTAAGCTGCTTTTTGAATGACATGTGTCTGTCCTTCTTCTATTGGATGCACATTCCTCAACAATCCTCCTCCGTTGATTCCTTCTTTTCTTCTCAACCATTGATCTTCCCTCACTCTCTTCTATAAATACAACTTCTCTTCATTTCAAAATCTAGATTTGTGTAAACTTATGCTGCAGAGATATTGACGCGCCTTTGGCACCCCTACTCCCATTTAAGCATTCTCATTCATACTCCATTTCTGTATTTGAAGCTCATCTTCAAATACATAAGTATCACAGCCATTCTTCCTTTGTCATCTTCAACAAGCAAGCAAGCAACTAGCTTCTGAGAGCTTCACAATCAAGATCAAAGAAAGATAGGCGAACTACGGAAGGCGAAAGGTAAAGGTGCAAGGTATTATTTGTTATTTGTTTTAATCTCCTTTTATCTTCATATTCTGTAGATGTTTGGGTTTTATAATAATCTCTTGGATTAACCTGTTTCCCCCCTCACAATTCCAATTCCTCGCAGCAAACCTCATCTCCCAACGATGCCATCCTAAACCAACTTTTGCAGGGCATGACCGCTTTACAACAAAAGGTAACAACCTTGACAAACTCTTCACAACCTAATATACCAACATATCATACCTATAATCCCCTTTCCTACGCAATTTTGAGAACTCCTATGCCTGAAAGGTTTGAGACTCCTCACTTTGAAAAATATGGTGGAAAAGGTGATCCTAATACTCATGTGGCAGCATTCACAGCTATGTGTAGTGATTTCTATTTTGAAGGGGATTTGTTAACAAAATGTTTCCCATGATCTCTCAAAGATACTACCTTAGAATGGTTTTGCTCTTTACCTCCAAATTCAATGCACTCCTTTTCGTAGTTGATTGATCAATTTTTACAACATTTTCAAGCAAATATCGGACCCCAAGTCTCTTTAATTGACTTGGTTCACTATAAGCAAGGTCCGAAAGAGAAGTTAACTAAATTTATTAGTCGGTATCAAGATTTGTATACACAAATTCAATATCAGATGAAAGATGAGGATGTTTAGAAGGTGTTTATCACTAATCTACAACCTAATATCCGTGATAAGATCCTATTGATGAAGTATAACTCCTTTCAACATTTGTACACCACCCTTCATGATTACCAACTTTCATCTAGTCAGTAAGAAAACCAAAACTCACCGGCTCATGTTAGTCAATCCATGGGTGGATTGTCACAAGACAACATTAAAAGGAATAACAATAATAGGAGTTTCATCAAGATCAATGGACTGAATATGAACAACTTTTCTAATGTGTCTGCTATCACTAATCTTAAGAAGACATCATAACAACCAAAAACATTTACTCCGATATCTGAGTCTTATCATTCTATCATGAATCAAGCTGTGAGTAATAACATTCTGAAGCTTCCCTTGATTAAGCTTGTCGATCCTAGTAAAGCACAAGGTCCTTATTTCGATGCTAATGCCTTTTGTCACTTTCATCGAACACAAGGACATGACATTGAACGATGTATGTGTCTTAAACATGAAATACAAGACCTCATTAATTCAAATATCATACAAGTACTGGGTGTGAATGATTGCGGAAATAAGTCAGTTGCTCCACTGAATCAGAATTTACAAATCTTTACTAATCCATTCCCTAAACATACTAATACCAATATGTTGGAAAAAGGTTTAGTGGAAGTAGATGACGATGATTATTTAGACTATGATAATATCATGGGTATGATTGAAGTGGATAAGAAGCAAGTGGATAATCCACCTCGTCCACGAAGACAAGGAATTTATGTTGAGGTTCCTCCATTATCCTTATATGGATTGGGAGATAACCAAAATGCACAAGAAAAACAAGTAGAACAACTGATACAGATTAGTGAGAAGGTACAGGATAATTTCTGTTGCTGTGTTAGAAAGATTCAACAACAAAAACTCACCTAAAATCACAAAACAGTAAGACGGCTGTCAGCAGTTGGAAATAACAATGGGTCTCCCCCTCACAAACAACACAAAAACTTACTTCAACATGGAATCACAACACAAGCATCATATGATAATAAACAAGACTTTCATAAGAACCACTCAAAATTTGCACTCAACATGATTGAGTACCTCTCCAAGAGGTTCACTAGTTCTAAAATCTGATATAAAGATCCTACTAGGTAAGTATCTCTAACCCTTTACCTCTCTCATGATGTGCTTCCCCCATGATGTGTTATGTGTTGTTTAGGCCTCCTGGGATGACCCTTGATTCTCTTGTAAGGTCCGTGATATCAGGAGACCACCTCTGTTGTGACCTTCTATTTGTATCATCATTCTTTTATATTGCCTCTCTTTGATTTCATTGTTGTGTGTTATGTCTTATGGACATAGCCTCATGGTTGGTGACCTGGGGGTACCCTCCTACGTGATTGTCCCTAAGACACTTGTTTCTCCTCTCTTATTTATTGTTTCCCTTCCTCTAGTGTTTCTATCTAGCGGTCAGATGATGAAAAATATTTATACTAATGCGGACCTAGTGTCCCTTTCGTGAGAAATCAAAAATTGGACATAGTTCCTAATATGATGATGGGGTTGTATATTTTATCTGATGCTTGGCTAGTGGAAGCACTCATGCTTTCTACATAGTGATTTTGATGGTGTTCTATCTCATTCACAAATCATAACAATACTGTTTGATGCAGAGGCATCCACACTAAAACCTTGACATACAGCATGTATGTCCGCAACCCATCATCATCATCATATTTCCCTTAACACTGTCAGCATCATCATATTTTCTCTGCCGACCGATATCCTCCTGCAGACAAACCTTCGACCTTTCGCCTGTCAGCAGCATCATCATATCCGACTATCGGCAGCATCATCACATTCGGCAAGCGCAATCATCCTCCTGTCGATCACTGTTCATCTTACCGCCAACCTCTTTCTTCATCATCATGATATTCAACATCATGTTCATCAGCAGGATATAGAACATCCGGTTCCTCCCATATATCCTGATGACGACAACCTCATGCACCTTTCCTTCGATGCTTACGTCACCCCGATATCCTGATGACGATGACGTCACATGCAGCTCCTTCAATATCCTGCTGCCCCGATATCCTGATGACGATTATCCTAATGACGATGATGTCACACGCAGTTCCTTCAATATCCTGCTGTCAGCCAAACTTAACATTATCGGCCCGCGATGGTTTTATTAGCCCGATCTTCTACCTTATGCCGATACGCTCCTCCTCGGCAACACCTGGTGATGATCACCCCAAAACACATTCACCTTATGCAAACGATTGCATCATGCTCATCTCCACTTACTCGGATGACACCCGAAGTAACTGTAGGATATACACCGAAATATCCTGATGATGCCGTTGCGATGGGTTTTCCAACCTTAGCGAATTTTCAATCCGCCGAACCTCCTAAGGTGGCCCGATCTACTTTCAGGGTGATCTTCCAGACTCGAACTATCAGCACGACCTAGCACATACCCATGCTAGGGTTCTCAACACCTCTTGATTGCGATCCTGCACACCTGCATGCAAACAAACACAAAATGCGAACTAAATCCTAAACTACTGTACATAGCCATTCCACCGATTCGACGAATCAACCGGTGGAATGGATCAGCGAATCCATGCAACCACCAAAACAGCAAATCGATCACACAATGGAATCCAAAACAGAGAATGGACAAAATAGGATCTCTTTATTTGATTTCAAAAGATGCAAATACAATACTCTGTCTCACTCTCTCTGTCTCTCCTCTTCGATGCAATACCAACCGATCCTCATGCATAAATAGGATCTCTTGCGAGTACTACCACTCGATTCCAAGCGGCTGGGAAACCTCTCCAGGCAGCTGGGAGGATCCAACCGGACATACAGCATAACAGCTGTCCTAACAACCTATCTAAAAATAGTAAAGCATGGTCAACATGACCTTATTACATGCATTGGTCTTATCAGACCTTCTTGGAAACATTAACCAAACTCAAAACAAACTAACTGCCTCATGGAGGCCAGTTGTCAGGTAGGTGCTCCTGCACCATACTCCCCAACAGAAAAGAACTCATGTCCCATGAGTTTGGTCGTGGAAGTCCTCCACCTTTACACTTTGTCATGTCAGTGTTCTGACCTGTTCCAGCTTTGTCCTCTGCTATCTCTTGGCTGCTCCAAGACTTCTAAACTGTAACTTGCCTTGTTGCAAGTAAATCCTCCTGCCTGTCAATGTAGGCCCTTCTCTCACATACCTTGTGTTTGTCAGGTTGTCTGACCAGAACCTCTGTCTGAACTGCCTCTTGAACTTCTGTAATGTTCAACTCTATCTTCCTTTCAACCTTTATAGGACAAACAATAGTCCCAACTATGACAACATCCTTGTCATTCCTCTCAACTGGTTGCTATTTGCAAACCTGTTTCTGAACCTGCTGCTGACCTCTATCAGTCAAAACTGAAGCTTTCTTCAACCTGTTGTCCTTAACAACTCCTTTCCCTGCAATGTCCTCAACGGCCTTTATGCCTACTCCTATAGGCTTCTGCACAAACTCCTTCTTTCCCACTAAAATGATTTTTGCTGCCTTCTGTACTACAGCTGCTTCCTATAATGGCATCAACATAATAGTTTTCCCATCTTTCTTGATGGTGTAGGTATTAGCATACCCATCATACAATACCCTTCTATCAAATTGCCATGGTCTACCCAACAGTAGGTGACAACATTCCATGGGCAAAATGTCACACAAAACTCTATCATGATATGCTCCAATCTGAAAATCAACATATGCCTGTTCATAGACAAAAAGTGATTGACTATCACTCACCCAAGATGCCTTGTAAGGGTGTTGGTGTGGAATCCTTTCCAAATTCAGTTTATCTACCATCTCCTGAGATACCATGTTATCTGTTGAACTAGTATCAATGACAACCTTACATACCTTACCTTTGCTCTTGCATGTGGTCTTGAAAAGAGCTCTTCTTTGCATCATATCCTTTGATGTCTGCAAACTAATTCTCCTAAGCATCAATGCTTCTCCCTCCTCAGGATATCCATAACCGTCAGGAACTCTATCTTCATGATAAGTGTTTGAACTCTGCACACTTTGCTCTACTTTCTCTTCTTGCACAAGTTGTACTCTCTTGTCATTCGTTCTATCATTTCTGGATGATGAACCTTTGCTTTCTGGACATTTGAAAAATGGATGACCAAACTCACCACAGGTGTAACATTTTCCTGAAAATGTAGTAGAACCTCTACCACTTCCAAATCTGCCTCTATTACCTTTCCATCCACCTCTGAAATCAGACTGTCCCTGTCCTTTACCAGTGTCTTCTTGACCCTCATTGGTTTGCCTTGTTGTAGGGGCTAATCCTCTTCCCCTCATATTGTTGCCTCTTCCTCTCATGGACTTATCTTGTCCCCTATTCATCTTTTCTTCAATCCTGATTGCCATTTGGTAACAATCCTCCACACTCTTAGGGTTAGCTAAAACTAACTCATCCTGTATGTTCAATCTCAAACCAGCCAAGTACCTAGCTACCTTTTCTACCTCATTCTCATGATGACCAGATCTCATACTCAATTTATAAAACTCCTCAGTATATGCCTTCACATCCATTTCCTTCTGCCTTAAAAATTGCAGCTTCTTAAACATCTAAATTTCATAATCCCTTGGCAAGAATTTACCTTTGATCCTTGCTACCATCTTATCCCATGAAGTGATCTTTGACTTCCCTTGTTTCCTTCTCTCGGATTGTACATAATCCCACCATACCAAAGCATGACCTCCTAACTTGGTCTTTGCAATCTTTACCTTCTGATCCTCAGCAACATCTTCACATTCAAAGTGATTATCAAGTGCAGCAATCCAATCCAGTAACTCATCTTCATTCAAACTTCCATTATACTTGGAAACATCAACCTTTACCTTAGGTTTATCACTCTGCACTGCCTTTAACAGTTTTGCAAATCTCTGGTCTTCAGCATCCAGATCTTCAGCTACCTCTTCATACTCTTCAACAGCATCTTCATCTTCTTCAGACTCACTGTCGTCCACTTCCCTCTTTTTGTTCTTTTCCAGGGCTACAAGCCTGGCTTGAAGTGCTTCAGCAAGCTCCTTCATCTTCCTCATCTCTCTGGCATGTTTTTCCTTCATCTCCTGCAATTCCCTTGTAGTACCACTACCTTTCGGAGGCATTTTGTCAACCTCTCACTTCTCTACCTCTATCCTTTCAGTGACAGAATCAACTCTACCTCTGCCCTTTCTGTGACAGAATCAACACACAACAGCCCAGACCTTTTGCTGAGCTCTGATACCACTAGATGCAGAGGCATCCACACTAAAACCTTGACATACAGCATGTATGTCCGCAACCCATCATCATCATCATATTTCCCTTAACACTGTCAGCATCATCATATTTTCTCTGCCGACCGATATCCTCCTGCAGACAAACCTTCGACCTTTCGCCTGTCAGCAGCATCATCATATCTGACTATCGGCAGCATCATCACATTCGGCAAGCGCAATCATCCTCCTGACGATCACTATTCATCTTACCGCCAACCTCTTTCTTCATCATCATGATATTCAACATCATGTTCATCAGCAGGATATAGAACATCCGGTTCCTCCCATATATCCTGATGACGACAACCTCATGCACCTTTCCTTCAATGCTTACGTCACCCCGATATCCTGATGACGATTATCCTGATGACAATGACGTCACATGCAGCTCCTTTAATATCCTGCTGCCCCGATATCCTGATGACGATTATCCTGATGACGATGACGTCACACGCAGTTCCTTCAATATCCTGCTGTCGGCCAAACTTAACATTATCGGCCCGCGATGGTTTTATCAACCCGATCTTCTACCTTATGCTGATACGCTCCTCCTCGGCAACACCTGATGATGATCACCCCAAAACACATTCACCTTATGCAAACGATTGCATCATGCTCATCTCCACTTACTCGGATGACACCCAAAGTAACTGCAGGATATACAATGAAATATCCTGATGATGCCGTTGCGATGGGTTTTCCAACCTTAGCGAATTTTCAATCCGCCGAACCTCCTGAGGTGACCCGATCTACTTTCAGGGCGATCTTCTAGACTCGAACTATCAGCACGACCTAGCACATACCCATGCTAGGGTTCTCAACACCTCTTGATTGCGATCCTGCACACCTGCATGCAAACAAACACAAAATGCGAACTAAATCCTAAACTACTGTACATAGCCATTCCACCGATTCGACGAATCAACCGGTGGAATGGATCAGCGAATCCATGCAACCACCAAAACAGCAAATCAATCACACAATGGAATCCAAAACAGAGAATGGACAAAACAGGATCTCTTTATTTGATTTCAAAAGATGCAAATACAATACTCTGTCTCACTCTCTCTGTCTCTCCTCTTCGATGCAATACCAACCGATCCTCATGCATAAATAGGATCTCTTGCGAGTACTACCACTCGATTCCAAGCGGCTGGGAAACCTCTCCAGGCAGCTGGGAGGATCCAACCGGACATACAGCATAACAGCTGTCCTAAAAACCTATCTAAAAATAGTAAAGCATGGTCAACATGACCTTATTACATGCATTGGTCTTATCAGACCTTCTTGGAAACATTAACCAGACTCAAAACAAACTAACTGCCTCATGGAGGCCAGCTGTCGGGTAGGTGCTCCTGCACCACTGTTGCTCTGTGCACTTTGTCTATCTTGAATCTTGCATACCTCATATTTCATATACATTGATGTTGTTGTTTATCATGATTATGGACACTAACACGTTTCTTTCAGGGATGTGTTTGTGGGAACATTTGGTGATCATAAAGTACACGTCACCTCCAGGGGCATGGGCTTTGCAAAAGTCTTTGTTCCCTTGTGTGTTTTCTTCCTACCTTAATGTGCTTGATATCAATGCATGATATCAACCACCTTAAGGTGAGGACATATAAGGTAAGCTGTCTGTTGTAGATATTAGCAATCTGTTTGTCCTCAGGTATAGTTTAAAGACCTGCGCGATGAGTGCATCCTGCATCCTGAGTTTGTTTGCAATCAATCAATCATCTAAGCCCTCTGCGGAGGTGGGATATCAAGCATATCCTTTTTCTTAAGCCCTCTATAGAGGTAGGGATGGTGTATTTCTCGGAGCAGATTACATCATCCTATCATTTTCAAAAGTCCTCTGCGGAGGCAAGGAGCGGTTCTATGACTAACTCAACGCTTAAGCATGTCTTCAGTGATTATTGTGGCAAAGCTCAATTGTCGGTGTGTGCTTGTAATGTGCCTGAGATGGTGCTGAGCCTAGAGATAGAAACACTCCATCGCTTGTCTGTCGTGTTTTCTCTATGTCTTCAAAGTGTGTGTTTTTGGTGTGCTTGCTTTATTTGGCATGTTTGTTGCCCCATATGTAGTTTAAAGACCTGTGCAATGAGTGCATCTTGCATTTTGGGAGGTTTTACATGTCTTGCGTGTGTGTTTCCCCATATATAGTTTAAAGACCTGCGCGATGAGTGCATCCTATATTATGGAAGGTTTGTTTACTTTCCAGTACTTGCATTTGCATTTCATATATATGAGAAAAATAAAAGAAAAGAAATCATCTCTGTCTTCCATGCATTAATGTGTCTTCCATGCATTTACTGTATTCTCCGTGTTTTGTGTGACTATAACTGTCTTCTCTGTGTTTTGCGTGACTGTCATTGTCTTCAATGTGCTTGGTGTGTCTTCTCCATGCTTGGCTTGTTTTTTGTGCTTGTTGACCATACTTTAATGCATGTATCTGCCTTGCATTTATACATACATTAAAGTGGTGGCTAAATGTAATGTCGAAAAATGTCCCCTTGGGGGCTTTTCCCTCAAAAGGTTTAGCTCCTAGGTCTTTAGTGTGCATTTAGGACATATTGCATCATAATTTGGCATCCCGATGGAATGAACCTTGGGTATCATGACAAATGGAGCCTAGGGGGACCCCTTGAGCCTAACCCTGTCCAAAATAGGGGGAGGACTTGGGTGCCCATGCCCTAGTCCTACCCTATTTTGGGTTAGGCCCGAATTTCTAGTCTCAGTTTATGACTGTCATTTGGTCCCTAGGCCAACACGGTAAGTTTGAATTTACGAAATCTTGGCGGGAATGTTTGTAGTTGCATATAAAAGCATGCTTCGGCATTCATTTGTAAACTAGGGGGATTTCAACTAGATGATTACTAGCAAGCTTTTGTGTTCTAAAGGTGATTCAAGGCTTTCATTGTGTTGCGAGAGCAAATTTGTGTTGTCTATGTGTTTGTGTTTGCAAATTTGAGCATCCATCTCCTCATGGAATGAAGAGCTTCTTCCTCTCATGAGATCTTCACTACAAGGTGACATATATTGTGATTATTGAATATTTATCATTTGGTTTTTGCCTCTGCCTCCCTAGGCATGCACTCTCTATCTAACAACAGTGTTCGAAAGATTTGAATGTCTCTCCGAGGCTTGACTGAGGCAAGCCTCTAAACACCACAACCCCCTCCCAAAGTTTTGTGATTGTAGGTTACAGGTGTCGCATCTGGAAAAAGTGGAGTTGTAGGAAAGATTAGAAGACATCAAGGATTCAAGATCTAAAGAGAAGTAGGACTCTAGAGCCTTTCCTAGACTTGGGCGCTAGTCCCTGTGTCCTTCGCAGTTGAATCTCTAGAAACAGAAGTTATAGTGTCGATCAGTGTCAAAAGGAGGTCAGGATTCAGCAAAGAAACTGGCACCTTGGACTTGGGCATATGTTCCTTAGTCCTTGACTTTTCTGTCTCTGAACCCTGAAAATAGGTACACAGTGATTTGTCATTTTACATCTTTTTGTAGCAGCATTTTCTGTTATTCGTCTGTTTGCTATCGTATTTGCATAATTAGGGTTTTAAGGTATAATTGAGCATAAGAGAAGGAAATTGACAATCAAATCATAAAAATCCAAGTTTCCCTACATCTCAATAGTGACCTAGGGTATGATAGTACATTGTAACTCAACCCTAGGTCCTTGAATGTAAGGGTGAAAGGAGGATATACACCAAATCAAACCAAACTGAACAATCCAAAAATCACCCTTTACAGTGATTTTTAGGGATTTTTACGAGTTTACGAGATCTAATATAAAGTTCTCTTTTGATCTTGTAGGACATACGTATTCGATTGAATATCTACCGAGAGCAGGGATGGCTCTCAACAATGTTTGCTTCACTGAGTAATGAGGACCGTATCATTTTGAGAAGAGAAGGTCTGTGTAGAGTTTCTTACGTGCCTATTATTCACCCTATGTCCTGCATATGCTGTGATATTCTAACCTACTAGGACACAGACATAAACACATTCAAGTTCCCACAGATCTTTGGAGAGTGGACCATCACTCTATATGATGTGTATCATATACTTTGGGTTCCTATGAGAGGACATCCTCTAGTCCTTCTAGCTAGTGAGTCCTTTAAGGACAAGGCATCCTAGGCAGAGTTCATGGGGGTTAGTTGTCTCGGGGATCAGACAAGAGTTCATCTCACTTCTATGCCTTGACTTCGTATCCCACTTCTGAGGAGATTCTTGATCAGTTTGATTGCGTCGAGGCTATCAAGAGATAAGGCCTCGACTTGTTTGAGATGGTGTTGGGCACCCATCATTCGTGGTATTGAGGAGGGCATAGTCTATGCTTGGGGACCGGATATCTTGGCCATAGTCTACAGGGACTTCTATCATATTTCACGGTGAGGGGCACTAGCTTTTAGCCACTCTTCTTTGATCATGACATGGATATTTGAGCATATTAGGCCCTATCAGAAGCTCATTCTGATTCTAGATAGATGTTTATTGAGAGCAGCCAAATAGATGCATGTAGGTCACTTTGATGCTTCTTTAGCCAGTATTTCTACTCTTACAGATGAGGACATGGTCTTCGATCCTTATCATGACATGGAGGGATCCTGGACCCATGATGGCGAGGTAGGAGAATATTGTCATGGAGTATCCGAGATTTTAGACTGTAATGGTCTACTTGAGGCCCATCATGTTGATCATGTTTCATAGCAGTTCGGTGAGGACTTCCCTGAGGACTTGCCCCAGTGTCCACTTGCTATAGGACTATTCAAGAGATGGGTGAGATTGGATATAGGTCAGTTGATTGGACTCCTTTGACTCCTGGAGTCTTCATTACTAGAGTTCTGAGAGGAGGACAAAGGGGAGGGAGAGGGACTCCTTCCCGATCTCTCATTGTGGTTGTGGATTCAGAGTCTACTGACGAGGACTATATTCCTGATGGTGATGGTTCGTCATTTGAGGGCTTACCTGAGGATGAGGGTCTTGATGCTACCAATGATGCAGATGATGCACCAGACATCCCTAAGGGTTCTCCTGTTGTTCCCCAACCTCCTCATTCAAATGAGGTGATGCAACAACTTGATCCTGATTGGCAGCTGGGTGATCCACGTGAATTTTGTTATTTGTTTTTCTCACTTTTGTCCTTTCTTTTTTCATGGGGAACTGACTTGTCTTTCTCTTTTGATTCACTCCTTCAGGTAATGTTAGAGAGTGGAGGGATTTTGTTCATGATATTAATGTTGGTTTGGATTCTCCCTTCACTAGGATGACTCGAGACCATCTTTTAGATGATCCTGGTATGCCCCCTGCTGCTAGGCGACAAACATTTTCGCTCTTGTCTACCATGGATGTTAGGAGAATGAAGACTTGAAGGCCAAGATTCACACCATTAATGGCAAGAATCAAGTTCTTAGAGAGATAGCTTATCTTAGTTTTGGACGACAAGATGCTAGTATGGAGGGGCCTTCACAATCACATGCCACAGTAGAGCGCCTCGCTCCCATAGGTCTCATGGAGAGACGAGAGGTATTCGTAGATAGAGGAGCCGAAGTCCTGAGGGTTCTATTGGAGGGAACCGACCTTGACTTCCTTTCTTGAAATCGTGCCCCCTTGCATGGGGAGCCTCTACTTCCTTTGAGAGCATTTTGTCGTAGCTCTTTGTTATGCTTATACATGTAAACTTCGGATGTATCTATGAAAGTTTGTCCTTTTATGGTTTCCGCCTATCAAATTTGTACTCATCTCTTGTGCATGTTTTGAAGGTTTGAGAACTTTTTTTTATTATGTGTTTGACCTTTTCAACTCTTTGACGATGCAAGTATGATAATGATGACATATTTGTTTGTAGTTTTTTTTAAGGCATATATATGAGATGCAGTTTACGATATGATAATGCAGGAACACAAGAAATGCTGAAATGAAACAATTACTTCTACTGAATCTCATGAGATATGGCATTTGACTTTATTGCTTTGAGATTCTTTTCTGATTTTGGCATGAATGCAATGTGGAACAAACACTGTGACTGCTCTTTAATACAATTTTTAATTCAGGGGATTGTGAGTTACCCTGATTCAAGGTTGTGAGATAGGATTTTTAACTCAAGCAGGGAGCGATAGTGAAAATGGAATGCTTCTAATTTTGGGATTTGCTAAAGGCTAAACACTGATCTTTATCTAGATAAGACAATCTGACAAGCTTTCAACTTAGACAAGTAACAAATTTTATTGGTGTTCGCTAGACTTAGATCATAAATGGCAAGCAAGGTAGACCTAAGGTAAAGGATAAATAGGAAAGAACAAGGGTCCCTTGGTAGAAGATGATCCTAGAGACTACTAGGCTCTTTGGCTTCACTCAGCTAGTGCATGTGTGTGCATTGTACCTTTCTTTTTACTTTCTCTATTTGAATGTCACCCTTGAGGCTTCAAGCTTAGACTGATCTCCACCCAAGAGTACAGACATTGAACAATCTTCTCTCTTTCACTCTTTTTTTGTGTCTCTTTTTTTTTTGCTTTTCATTTTTTTTGTATTTTCCTCACTTGATTTTTCTCATTTTTTTGGATTTTTGACTTTTCAAGAAATGAATGCTTTTGGAACTTTGATGTGCAATACTTGGATCTCTCAATACTCTTATTTTGATCACTCATTTTTTTTATTCACGCAAATTTTAGATTGCTTCCTTTAGATTTTTGATCCTCTTGACATTTTTGGCCAGGAAAGATAAGGGGCTAAGTGCCACTTAAAATTTTTGTAATCTGGTCAGACTTCTCTACTACTAGGGAAGAATTGGGAAGGTCTACTTGCAAGCTTCCTTTGAACACTGTAGGTTTGAATACTAACTTTGTTTAGACCTAACATCTTAACTCATTAAGACTAGGATCGGTGTAAAGCTAAGAGCTAGGCTTTGATTAGAATTACTGGGAATGAAAAGGGGATAATGGCGATTGTGAAAATGGGGAATCTCTAGGTCCTAAAAGGATGACATATATCCAAGCAACATTAGACTCCTTACTGAAAAGAAAATAATACAAGAGGAAGTCACTGACTGTAATGAAGGTGAACAGAATGATACTAAAATGCAAGAAATAAATTGTTTTTGACATTTTGATTTTTTTATATTATTTATTTTTATATTTTATGTTTTTATGATTTTTTTGGTTTTTAGACAGTATTTCTTGAGGTGAAAGAGATTGACTATTTTTTCAAATTCCTCTCCCTCCATTGTGTACAAGAGATAAGCATTGTTTCTGACGTCTTCTTTGACCATGTAAGGACCTATCCAATTGGGTCTAAATTTACGTCCTTCACCAACTCTTTTATCGATCAAGTTGTCTATCCTAAGCACTAGGTCTCCCACTTGAAAAGGTCTAGGGATAACCTTTTTGTTATATCACTTTTTCATTCTTGCTAGATAAGAATCATGTCTTTGAACAGCTCTTAAACGTGCTTCATCCATTATTTCTAATTCAGCCAATCTTACTGCTTTGTATTCTTCGTTGTCTAATAATCCTTGTAATGACACTCTCAGGGTAGGAAAATCTACTTCCAATGGTAATACTACCTCTAACCCAAAAGTGAGGGCATAAGGGGTGATTCCAATTGGAGTCCTAACACTTGTTCTATAAGTCCATAGAGCTGGATATGATTGTAAATGTGAATCTCTCTTAGAGTCTTTTACGATCTTGACCAGTATCAACTTCAAAGTCTTGTTTGTTGCTTTTGCTTGCCTGTTTCCTTAAGGATAGTAGACTGAGCACTACTAGAAATATGGCAAATAAATGACTAGGTGACTAAAACTTTTAGTCATGTGACCAAAATTTTTTGCAACATAGCTATAAATGACTAAATAAATGACTAATTTGGTCATCAGTTGAAATGACTAAATAAATGACTAATGTGGTCATCAGGCAAAAAACACAACTAAATAATTGGTCAGACAAATAAAAATGACTAAATAAATGACTATTACTCCTCTATTTGTTTTTCTTTCCAATTTGATCATAATCCATGAATTCAAAGACAATACAAGGCAAGGCAATAAATGTCCGCTTATACCAAAGGAATAAAGGGAGAGAAAGGATTGAACAAAGTGTTAAGAAGAAAAAAGACAAATCATGTACAATAGGAAATATACAAAAAAAATTAAAAATAAGACAAGAAAATAGACACTGGGTAGATACAAATAAAATAAAGAAAAAATTATTAATTATAAAACTTTTAAATATACTATAATATTGATAAATTATTTAATTTTGCAAGTCCAGTGACGCTGGTGCGACACGCCCTCTGGCTCCATGATGCTTTTGCTCGGAGCTCTGAACTGGTGAGGCCACAACACGAGGGACCTCATCCCCAAGAGAGAACACTTCAAACTCGCGAGCTCGTTGGCCCAGCGAAGGCGTAAAGCCTACGAGCACATTGGCCTAGCAGGGGTTTGAACTCTGGTGGCCGCCACTACAACTGAGCAACTTAACCACTGAACCATGCCCTTATCGACAATATTTCATATTATTTAAATATTATATTAATGAATAATTATATTGTAATATAATTTCATAATTTATAATTATAATTATAATATAAGTTTTAGTTTTGGAGGGAATTAATGGAGGGAATGTGCATTTATGTAAAAATGTGAAAATTTTTGGTCACTGATGGGTCTAAAGAAGAAGAGTCTAATCCAAAAACAATACGGAGGTAGTCAGAGAATGGCTGGAAGGGATGGCCAACAAGTTGCCTTCATCCATCGATGACCTGTCGTCATGCTTCTATGATGCTCTTCTTCTGCAAGGCCTGCAAGTTGATCTTGCAGAGCATGGATGCCTTCTATGCACTTTCAAAGTCCCTCCACACCTCCTGGTAAGATACCCATTTCTTCCTTACCTTAGATAAAGGAAGTTTCATCTCATAAACAATCACTTGTAAACCCCAAAAATAATGGTGGCAACTTTATTATCAAGTATTGATTTGATCTTAAATTGGGTTTGAACCATTGACCTCATTTAAATTAGGGGTTGAAACCCTATACCCAAATACAAATTCACTTGCTTTTAAGTAGAATCATGCCTCTCATAATAGGATAGAGTGAGTTAGGTTTATTCACTTGATTTAAAGTAGATTCATGCCTCTAATAATATGATAGAGTAGGTTGGGTCTATTGATAGCTTGTGTTGAAAGACCAATCCATGCTCCAAAATGCAAAGGGGCTAGGAGCTCAATGGTAGAGCACTCAGCAGCATGTTAGTGGGAGGTTTTAGGATGGGTTCGGAGTAGGTCCATGGAAAATAAAAGCTTTTGGGTTCTTTCTGCTGCAATTCATACTGTACAGAAAGCATTTCTAATTTGGGTATTGCTTAGGGTTAGATTAAGGCAATGTTCTAGTTTTCTTCTCAATGATAATAGCTTTTTGACCACACTAGTTTTACATACAGTGGTATTGGAGTCTTAATTATCTAGTTAGCTTAGCTTAGCAACTAGTTGCAAGAAATATGATAGGATATTCATATTTCTATTTCTTGCACCATGGAAATGGTTTTGCATTGCAAATGGGCCAGTTCTCATTGTCAGTGGATTTTTAATAGTCGATGTGTTTTCCATCCTATCAAATTTTTCTTTTTTGCTAGGTCTGACCAATGTGACATTTATGATCTTTGAACCATCAGCAAAGTGCATGATTGATGAATCTCTAAATACAATTGTAAATTCCATATGCATAGATGGTTTAAGGTAAATTACAATAGATTATTAGATATCCACATTAATTTTATGGACAATTGTTATTCTTATATGAGGGCTTAATTATCTAGGAAGTTTGTCTTACCATGTTTCTACTTGAGTGCACAGAACACGGGAAATTTTCTTCATGGAGGAGCTACTGCAACATATGTTACTATTATAGGTAGTGCACCAATATTCACTACAGGAGCTAAATGATTCAATGTTTCATTTGAAATCAATCTCTCATATCTTAATGCTGAAAAAGTTGGGGTTAAATCTTGAACATTCTCATTGTAAATATTTTCTTGATGGTCTGGATTTCTTTTGTTTTTTGCATGATGAAGAAACTTTAGGCTGATTTAGATTGTTGATTTTTTTTCCCTTTAACTCAGGAGGAGATTGAAATTGAAGCCAAGGTTCTCTAGATTGGCAAGGCAATTGCCTTTGTTACCGTTGACTTGAGGAAGAAGGAAATAGGGGAACTGCTTGCCCAGGGGCATCACACAAAGTACCTTGCTGTGACTAGTAAATTGTAACTTTTTGAAACTTGGTGACTCCAAATCTATTTTTTTCTAGTATTTTCTGTTGCAAGTATGTGTCTAATCGGTATTGTCATTGATGTCAACATATCCTTTTTGTCATTGGTGTTAACTGTATGTTGAGGATATTGAGAAAATTAGCCTCTCTGGAAGGAACAAGTGAGTTATAGAGAAGTGCAGTATAGACAGTGAGTTGTATGCTGAAGAACAGTCTGGTAAACTGGTCTGCTTTATTTCTGCTTGAAGATCATGGTCTGTGGATTGGAAGTATGTTAGAGGTATGACTAAGGATGCTACATTCCAAGTTTGGTCCAAAATGTCTTACAAGAAGGAAGTGCCACATTTTGATGGAACGAATTATGTTCTCTGGAAGGCTCGGATGAAAAGCTATCTTCTTTGTCTTGGTTACAAAGTATGGAAAGCTGCAGAAATAGAATATACCATACCTCAAAATGGTCCAATGACTGAAGATGAAATCAAATAATATGAGATAGATATCAAGGCAAAAGATTCTTTTCTAAGCTCATTAACTGACTTAATATTAACGAAAGTTGTGAATCTTGAAACTGCAAATAAGGTATGGGAAAAGTTGAAAAATCTATATAAAGGAGATGATTCTGTGAAGGAAGCCAAGTTACAAAGTCTGAAAGTGAAATATGAAAGTTTGAAGATGAATGATGATGAAAACATATCAGCCTTTATGCAAAGAGTTGATGAACTTGTTACAGGGATAAAATCCATAGGCGGAACTCTCGACGAAAAGGAAGTTGTTATGAAAATTCTCAGATCTCTGCCCAAGTCCTACTGTCACAAGGTAGCCGTAATTGAACAATTCATGCAAGTAAAAATGGTTTACAAGGATCAGCTTCTTGGTAATCTACTTCCTTTGAAATGAGAGAGTTTGGTGATGCTCTACCAAAAGTTGAGATGGCCTTTGAAGCTAGTACTCCTAGAAGTACTTCCAGATCAGAAAAGTACAAGGTAGAATCTGATGAGATTTTTGAAGTTGAAGCCAACTTCATGGATAGACTGCAAAGAGGATCTGGTAAGTATAAAGGCAAATTACCTTTCAATTATTTTTCCTATGGTAAAGTAGGTCATTTTTCTTCTAGATGTCTAGAAAGAATTGAAAGAAATAGAAGAAGATATGAGAACAGGCCTAGGACCTAAAAGAAGTGTTATTATGTTGATGATTTTGATGATGATGAAGGAGTATCAGATAATGGTGAACCAGATAATGCTAGTTCCTCTATAAATGAATGCTTGTTTATTGCTATTAAGGAGGATCTCATGTCTACTAATTCTACTAGTTGTGTGAAGGAAGAAAAACCAATGGAAAGTGCTTTGGCTGCTCAGGTCATTAAGGACAAGGATGAAAGGGTTATTGATAGTGGTTGCTCTCACCACATGACTGGTGACAAAAGTAAGTTTGTGAGTTTGGAAAGATATGATGGTGGACTGGTTAGGTTTGGAGATGATACAGCTGGTAAGATTTGTGGGAAAGGATCTATCTCTTTTGATAGCAAGCATAATACTGAAGAAAACTTGTATGTGAAAGGATTAAAGCACAATCTTTTGAGTGTGGGTCAGATGTGTGACAAGGGCTATGATTTAAGCTTCAAAGACAATGGATGTAAGATTAGGGAAAGCTTTGGAATAGTCATTGTGACTAGTAAGAAGACCAGAGGTAATATCTATCACTTGAAAGGAACTAATAACTATTGCTTGTTGACTCAGACTGATGAGAGTTGGTTATGGCATAGAAGGTTGTGTCACATAAATTTTGATAATATTATGAAGATAAGTACTGCATAGGTTGTTAGAGATTTTCCTAAGCTTGTGAAGCCTACTAATCCTATTTGCAAGGAGTGTCAATTTGGGAAATAGACAAGAACAAGTTTCAAAAGCATGGCCTACCAGTGCTATAATAAGAGGCTGAATAAGATCATTAAAAGTGCAAATGTTAAAGTTGATGAATGGAAGGAAAGGTCTTTAGAATCAAGTGAATATGAGTCAAATGATCTAGATGTTTTAGAAGTGGTGTAGCATGAAGATAGCCCAGATGAAGAAGAACAAGCTCTGGTAAGTGCTACCAAAACTCCAAGATATATAAGAATCAGTCATTCTGAAGATCAAATCATAGGAGATAAGAGAAAAGGGATCTTAACCAGAAGAAAATTTGTAGAGGAACAAGTAAATTTCTATCTGATTTCCAAGATTGAACCTAAAACTGTGGATGAGGCTTGTAAAGATGAGAATTGGACAAAGGCTATGAAAGAGGAATTGATGCAGATAGAGAAGAATCAGACTTGGGATCTTGTTCCCAGACCAACAAACAAGAATGTAATTGGTACAAAATGGGTCTTTAGAAACAATATGAATGAGAATGGTGAAGTGGTAAGAAACAAAGCAAGGTTGGTATGCAAAGGATACGCTCAAGTTGAAGGAATAAAGTTTGAAGAAACTTTTGCTCCAGTGGCAAGGATTGAAGCAATAAGGATGTTTTTGGCTTTTGCAGCATACAAAGATTTCAAGGTTTATCAAATGGATGTGAAGTCTACTTTCTTAAATGGGGAGTTGGAAGAGGAAGTCTATATCAAATAACTGGAAGGTTTTCAGTCATCAGATCAGGGTGACATGGTATGCAGATTGAAGAAAGCTTTGTATGGATTAAAACAAGCTCCTAGGGCATGGTATGCATGGTTGGACAGGTACCTGATACAAATAGGGTTCAGTAAAGGTACTACAGATAACAATCTCTACTTCAAGATCAATGATGAACAAACCTTGATTGTTACAGTTTTTGTTGACGATATTATTTTTGGAGGCAATGAAGGTATGTGCTCGGTTTTTACTAGATAAATGTAAAGTGAATTTGAAATGTCTATGTTTGGAGAGATGAACTTCTTTTTAGGTTTGCAAATAAGTTAATCAAATAAGGTATCATCATTTCTCAGTCTAAATATGTGAAAGAGTTGTTAAAGCAATTTGGGATGGAAGACGCTAAACAAGTTTGCACACCTATGATAACTAGTTGTAAGTTGAGTAAAGATGATAACTCACCCTTGGCAAACTAGAAAAGGTATAGATCTATGATTGGAGGATTACTTTATCTGATTCAAACCAGACCTAACATAATGCATGCAGTATGTCTTGTGGCAAGATTTCAAACAGAACCTAAGGAATCACATGTGATGGCAGTCAAGAGAATTTTGAGATATTTAAAAGGTACACTAGATTATGGTTTGTGGTACCCTAAGGACTGTGACTTTACTCTCAGTGTATATACTGATGCAAATTGGGCTGGAGATGTGGATGATAGAAAAAGTACAAGTGGAAGTGCATTCTTCTTGGGAAAAAGAATAGTATCTTGGTTAAGCAAGAAATAGGATTCAATATCCCTGTCTACTGCAGAAGTAGAATACATTGTAGCAGCATGAAGTTGAACTCAAGTGTTATGGATGAAGTAGACTTTGAAGGACATCAAATTGCAATCTTTTGTGACAACACAAGTGCCATAAACATATCAAAGAATCTAGTGATGTATTCAAGGACAAAGCACATATCCATCAGGTATCATTTTTTGAGAGAAAAGGTGACAAAGAGTAAAGTCAAGTTGGAGTATGTTTCTACCAAGGATCAGATTGCAGACATTTTTACCAAGCCTCTGCCTAAGGATACTTTTGAGTATCTCAGAGAAAAGTTAGAGGTTATCACCCCTCCTACTCTAAACTAAGATGCACAATAGTGCATCAGTCCGGAGGTGCTCAGAGGTCCAAATTGATTCTTTTTAGGGCTACTTCTTAGGGGGAGTAGTCAGAGAGTTTAGAAGAGAGATTAGATCAAAGTAGAAGAGTGCAAGTATGTGCCCTTTTCCATTGATGTCAAAAGGGGAGAGAAGTCATGTGAAAAGCTTAGAGTGCAGGTGTGTAAGAGAAAGAGGGAGAATTTTGGAGAAAGAAAGAGTGCAGATGTGTAAAGAGAAAGTGGGAGAACTTTGGAGAAAGAAAGCGTGCAGGTGTGTAAAGAGAAAGGGGGAGAATCTTGTCTTGATGGCTATTGCAGTTTTTCACATCATATGTTGCCATCAATGACAAAGGGGGAGATTGTTGCATGTATGTGCCTAATCAATGTTTTCATTGATGTCAACATATCCTTACTGTCATTGGTTTCAACTATATCTTATTCTATTACTTTATTAGAAGACTTGTATGTTGAGGATATTGAGAAAATTAGCCTCTCCGGAAGGAACAAGTGAGTTATAGAGAAGTGCAGTATAGACAGTGAGTTGTATGCTAAAGAATAGTCTAGTAAACGAGTCTGCATTTATTTCTTCTTGAAGATCATGGTCTGTAGATTGGAAGTAAGTTAGAGGTATGACTAAGGATGCTACATTCTAGGTTTGAGCCCTCCGCATGAAGATTTGAGTGAGTTGTGTTCACTAGAGTGAAACCTGCTTTTTCTGTAAGTTTAGTTGGGATAGGAAGAAAGTATTCTGCTCTGCATTCCAACACAATAAAGTATTTTGCTCTGTGGTTCTAGAAGGAAGTCTGGGATGATGATAAGTTCCTACATTTTCAATGGTTTATGGTTTGGTGGTCCACAAGCTATCTTTCTTTTATGAAAGTTGAAGACAGTGAAGTTCATGTGTTTCGGTGAAAAGATTCCTATGGATAAAGTGGTTAAGGTTCATGTGGTTTCTCTTGATGATTATAATGTGCTTGTGGATGTCTCCTAATCCTATCTTGATATTGGTCCACGTTAAGGACTTGAGATCGTGTTCAAAGATTGTTCCCAGATAGTGTAACGTGTAACCAATTTTGGCCGACTTGGTTAATCCCAGTGATTGCGGAGATCTCTGGAAGATTGTGGAAGCATGTTATGGTATGGAAGATTATTTTTGAGTCCTAGCTAAGGCATGACATGATCCACATTTCATTTCCTTTGCATAATGTTGTAATAGGTCAGGACCTATTTTGTAAATGTTTGTAATGCCGACCTTGGAGATTGTTCCAATGGTTGATGATTGTGATGCTTACCTTGATGATCATTCCAAGGTTGATGAAGTGTATAAATACTTGTAGTTGAGTTATGGAAAAGGTGTCTTTGAGTGAAAATGGAAAGATAATAAGAAAGGTCCAAAAGGCATAGTAGAGAAGAGGCAGAGTAGAATAGAGGCAGAGCAGAGCAGAGGAATTATTGTACTTCAATCACAAACATAAGAAGAAAGTGTTGAAGTTTTTGTGACAACTGATTCACCCCCCCTCAATTGTTTGGCACATATCAACATTTTCTAAGCCAGCTATGTTACAAGAAACAAAATGACAAGGAACCATCTTTCTTAAGAAATAGCATTTTGTGGGCCATTTGTGGTTGCCAGGCAAGCCGACAAAAGACGTTACGGAATAAAAGTAATCATGTCCATCATCAAGCAACAATGTCAACAAGTTCTTAATAATATTTTAATCATTTACCCTGAGCTTTCCGTTGGGATGAAGTTCTGTTTAGTTTCTTCCCTGGGGTTCAACAGATTTTGTAACTATATATTTTATATTTTATGTGTCATTTAAAGAATATGATTATGTGAAATTGAAAATGTGTGGCAGTTAAGGTAATTATTGTGTGTGAACATTGTTTATAGTTTATCATCTCTCAATGATGAATCCTAGTAATGATAAATCTTTGTATACAAAGAATTTTAATTTTTGTTGATGTTAGTAAAAGCTTCACCATTTTTTGCATATGGTTTCCCAGTGGCTGACGATAATGGAGATGCCGCTCTAGAGGATGAAGTTTCAACTTCGCTTAAAGGTATGTCTCTGAACAACAACAACAACAACAACAACAACAATAATAATAATAACAACAACAACAAATCTAGGAATAAGAATAGTAAGAAGGGGAAAAAGAATGATGATAATGAGGATGATGATGATGGTGACTAGCACAATGAGGTATGACTTGAGCTTTTCCAATTTATCAAAATTTACCTAACTTAGCAGTGAAGAAAAGTTCAATGCCAAGTTTAATGGTTATTTTTCAAGTGTGTGTGCACACTACTACATAGGCTTCAAGGACTGGGAACGATGATCATGATCCAGACATTAGGGAACTAGAATTTCTATCACATAAGCATTGTAGCTTCTTATAATCTCTTTTTTTTTTGTGTTCAAGTCCATATTCAGTTGAGGTTACAATATACTGGATAGAATTGTTTTTCAATTTTTTTGTTGTTCGGTTGTATTTAACATTTATTGATTGTGGGTTTCAGTGGAGAAGGTGTGTCAGATCTCCTTATGTTACTTGTGCAGTTAACACAAAAAATGATGGAGGAAAAGCTTATGTACATCAGAAAAGTTCAAGTAAGGTTCATTCTAATTATAACCTCTTGAGACTTTGCTAAGATGAATGCATTAGTTTATTCATTGTCAATAGTACCATTGGAAGTATAGCTGATGTATTGCTAGCATTTCATTGTTTGTGGCCTTAGATGTTTGTAGTAGTTTCTCTGCATGACTTTATGTTGGATGGATGTGGGTTTATTTCTTCCTTGTATAATTTCACATGTAAATGTTTATGTAATGTCACTTTAGCCACAAAATCTTCTTGGCCATACGAGAGGTGTAGATTGAGTTGAGTTGCAGATCTAATGTTCTAGCTTCCTCCAAGATTCTATTCAGTGTCCTTTTAGGGGTTTAGCTTTCATTCATGCTAATAATCACCATAGAACCTTGAGTAGCAGGCTTTGTACACTTTGTAAGATCTTTAGGCTTAGCACTAGCACTGGGACATCCTTATCATTATTGTTTCTTTCCAGAATATATAGAGGAAAGGCCCATAATAAGGCCTCCATATTGGGAATAATGGATGTAATGAGTAAACAAATTTGAGTTGAGGTGATAGCTCATACTTGGTAGCCCATATGATAATTTTCATTGTAATGAAAGCTTTACACAATTTCGCATAAAACTGGACTCACAACAAGATGACAATCTCTCAAAAGAGATTTTAGTGAGCTTCTGACTGTCATGGTAGTCTTATTTTTGCACTCTTCCATCCTACCCACATGAGATTATAGAGGTATCCTTCTTCCATATGTAATCTCTAACTTCCACGGTCAATTATTGTACACTATATTGATAGGAAATGCCTTTTAAATCTTAAGTTCTAGGTGTTAAACCTCCTTGTGGTCTGATCAATGTGTGACAATCTTTAAGACATCCACCCTCATCTTGAAGTGCCTAAATGGAACATTCATAACTCTGACGTAATCTTCTAATGGCAAAAATAACATCATTGATATCAAGTTCTAGACCAACCTCCTTGGATAATAACCATGATTTGGAAAATCATGAAGGTGGGAGAGAGACAGAAGGAAAATGAAATGATAGTGATGACTATCATTATTATTTGAATATATTTTGCATCTTAGGGTGATGAGTGGGTGTCTCCACTAGCACTTTGCTTTGAATAAATGGATATAGCAATCTTTAGCCTTCCTCTTCGTGGAGATCTCATGATCTTATAAGTGCAACAATCATTCATATATGATTGTTATAGAGGTACTTTGGCTGCATACAAATGTGACTATCACAAGATTTGATGTCTATTTTAATATGAGAGTCCATGACAATAGTGTCCATGGAGTTTTATGACAATAGTGGTGATTACATATGCTTGACTAAATCATGTTGTTGTCTCACTATTGATTACACTTGGGGTGGAAATTTAAGGACTATTGTTTATGGGGGACTGATTTTCATCTTTGCATTAGAACTTTCTTGAGATTGTTTTCATAGTATTGGACCTTCTAGGTTTGTGATAGGGTCTACTTCTTGTCACTCCACTTCAAGCATTGTCAGAAATATTCCAAATAGCGCCCATGCCCTCATGGTGGTTATAGTATTTACGACAATCCTATGAAGGAACTTGAACTAGGATAGTCCTCCAAAATCAAATGTTGCCTCCTTTAATGACTAAACTACCTTTTACCCCAGGCCCTTGGTACTATAGCATAGAAAGATATTGTTCAGGAAGCTCAAACAGCCAGGTGGGTACTACAAAGATTGAGACACCAACAGAACCCAATGTTGATGTATTCTATGACAAATATATTAAGACACTTGCCCATACTAATCTAGATTGGATTGGAATCCAATATGCATGATGATTTCCCTCTATGATCCTATAACATGAATTCATTCCCTTATGGCCAAGATAGTCTTGTTGGGCATGACAATATGGCCACAATACCACCCTATGACAACAAATCCAACTTCATAACTATCCCCCACTTTTGTCAACCTAAGATGGACTAGCATTCATAATGATTGGCCTCATGTTTCCTTCAAATCTAATCAACCTATTCTTCCATGGCTTCACATAAGTGGCAACACGTTACCAAGAATGGGAAACATCTCGCTAGGGTTGGATAGTCTTTGTTTAACTATGACATCATTTACATGGAATATCTCCAATCTCTCTTAGTATATTAATACCCTAACCATGATGCAAGACCTAGCAATGGCCCCCAAGGTAAGGTGTTAGGACATAATAACCATACATCTAGGGTTTTGACAAGTCCCCACCTAATAGTTGTTGACAGTACTGCAAAATAATGCCTTCGTAAGGCAAGATAACAATATGGGTAAGAGTACAACCAACTGCCTTAGGGTTTGCAAAAATTGCACAACCTTTGCTAGCATCCTCCCTACATGTGCCAAAATGGGAGCTTTGGAACTGGGAATGGACATCCATCAAAGCATAAAGGATAGAGGAATTTTGACAGATGTTGTAGTTGTAACTGCTCTAGTAGACATGTATGCAAAATGTGGAAGCATAGACAGGGCATGTGAACTGTTTGACAGAATTCCTCAAAGAAATGTGGTCTCATGGAATGCCATGATTGTAGGATATGCACAAAATGGATTTGTTGAAAAGGCTTTAGAAACTTTCAAGAAAATGCAATTGGTAGGTGTAAATCCAAATTCCACAACCTTTGCCAGCATCCTCCCTGCCTTTGCCAAAATGGGAGCTTTGGAATAGGGTGTTGACATCCATCAAAGCATAAAAGATAGAGGAATTCTGTCAGATGCTGTAGTTGAAATTGCCATGCTATACATGTATGCAAAATGTGGAAGCATAGACAAGGCACGTGAAGTGTTTGACAGAATGTATCAAAGAGATGTGGTCTCATGGACTACAATGATTGTAGGATATACACAAAATGGATTTATTGAAAAGGCTTTAGAAACTTTCAAGCAAATGCAATTGGCAGGTGTTAAGCCAAATTCCACAACCTTTGCCAACATCCTCCCTGTCCGTGCTAAAATGGGAGCTTTGGAATGGGGTATAGACATCCATCAAAGCATAATGGAAGGGGGCATTTTATCAGATATTATATTTGGAAATGCTCTGATAGACAAGTATGCAAAATGTGGAAGTATAGTCAAGGCATGTGAACTGTTTGATAGAATGCCTAAAAGAGATGTCATCCCATGGAATGCAATGATTTAAGGATATGCACAAAATGGATTCATTGAAAAGGCTTTAGAAACTTTCAAGAAAATGCAATTGGTAGGTGTAAAGACAAATTCCACAACCTTTGCCAGCATCCTCCCTGCCTGTACCAAAATGGGAGCTTTGGAACAGGGTGTTGACATCCATCAAAGCATAAAAGATAGAGGAATTATGTCAAATGTTGTAGTTGCAACTGCCATGGTAGACATGTATGCAAAATGTGGAAGCATAGACAAGGCATGTGAAGTGTTTGACAGAATGTCTCAAAGAGATGTGGTCTCATGGGCTGCAATGATTACAGGATATACACAAAATGGATTTATTGAAAAGGCTTTAGAAACTTTCAAGCAAATGCAATTGGCAGATGTTAAGCCAAATTCCACAACCTTTGCCAGCATCCTCCCTACTTGTGCCAAAATGGGAGCTTTGGAATAGGGTATAGACATCCATCAAAGCATAATGGAAGGGGGCATTTTATCAGATATTATAGTTGGAAATGCTCTGATAGACATCTATGCAAAATGTGGAAGCATAGACAAGGCATGTGAATTGTTTGACAAAATGCCTAAAAGAGATGTCATCTCATGGAATGCAATGATTGGAGGATATGCACAAAATAGATTTGTTGAAAAGGCTTTAGAAACTTTCAAGAAAATGCAATTGGCAGAAGTAAAGCTGGATTCCACAACCTTTGCCAGCATTCTTCCTGCCTGTGCCAAAACATGTTCTTTTGAACAGGGTATGGACATCCATCAAAGCATAAAGGATAAATAAATTCTATCAGATGTTGTAGTTGCAACTACCCTAGTAGACATGTATGCAAAATGTGGAAGCATAGACAAAGCATGTGAACTGTTTGACAGAATGCCTCAAAGAAATGTGGTCTCATGGAATGCCATGATTGCAGGATATGCACAAAATAGATTTTGCAAGGATGATCTTAAAATATTTGAATTAATGAAGCACTCTAGAACATATCTTGACATTGTAATCTTTTCTTGTGTTCTATGTGCATGCAGCCATGCAAGTTTAGTGGATGAGGGTTCTACATACTTCAATCACATGAGTAACCCTTATTGCATTACACCTACAGTTGATCATTATGTGTGCATGGTTGACCTTCTTGCCCGTGCTGGCTATCTTGAGGACACCCTAAACTTAATCATTAAGATGCCAGCTAAACCTGTGCTAGTTGTGTGGATGTGTTTTCTTGGTGCCTATAGATTACATATGAATATAAGCTTAGGGAAATTTACAACAATGCTTCTTTTTTATTTAGATCCTAAAAATGCTGCGACTTATGTTCTTCTCTCAAATATCTATGTAGAAGTGGGCAACTGGGGCAAGGTTCAAATAATAAGGAGATTGATGAAAGATAGAGGAATATATGTTGATTGTCACACTGCAACGAATTTTATCTCCAAGATTGTTGTAAGAGAAATTGTTGTGATAGTTGTGCACCATTTTCATCATTTTAAACAGGGACAATGTTCTTTTAACGAAACTTATCTCCAATACTGTTGCACGAGAAATTGTTGTGAGAGTTGTGAACCATTTCCATCATTAATGGATGTGCTTTGAAGTTCAATGGCAGGAAGGAAATAGCGTTGGTAGGAGATCTGCATATCGGTGAGAGTCCATTTGGTGTCCGCTCGATATCCTGATATCCTCCATCGGTGGGACCTTGCCATATCTGCCTGACTCTGAATGTGGTCTCTTTGACATAGCGATAAGACTTTTAAATCCTTATTGATGGGACTTGGTGATATCCTTGTGACTGGGTTGGAAGTCTCTTCAACTTGCTGATACCAGTTGTCTCCTGACTGTTGGGTGGAAAAAACCAACAAATAGAGTGGAGAATCGACCTACATGGAGAATTTTTCTATAATGACTACCTTGAAGTTGAAACCCTGGCCAAAGAAAAAAAACAACAATGATTGCTATACCAAATATGGAGATCCCTAAACACAAAATTGAGGTCTTCGATCAAAATATGAAGATTTGAGGCCAATCCAAAAAAAATTGGGGCACTAAGAGCTAAACAAACTGGACGAAGAGGCTGCGTAGGATCTGCAGAGGATTTAAGCTTGTGAGGTCGAAAAAATGTCCTTGTGTAGAGCCAAAAAAATGACCAAGGTATGCGTCCTCAGCAATAGCCATGGCTGTGAATTGGAGATTGACTAGAATGAAGATGATGACTCCAGTGATATGATAAAGGAAGATCAAACAATGACCTCTAACTAGAAATGGAAACAGATATTTTGAAGATTGTTTGGCAGATATATCTAAAAAGGTGATCTGGAAATGATAGGTGATCTGCAATAAGGCAAATAAATTAAGTAGCCATGTTGAAGCACTTTTAAAGCTTGTATAAGGCAATGCTTCCAGTCTTTTATATGCTTCTTCTCTTGTTTGGTGGCATTCACAATGGTTCTGAATCATACCTTAGAGAACCCTTTGCAGAGAGTCCACGGGGCTATTTTCTTGATTCAAGGGTTCTTTTTAGATACTAAGGATCCTTTTGATTTAAAAAAATTCTTCTTATGATCTAGGAATGTATATCATTGTCTTAATTCTTTTCTAACGTCAAGAATCACACTTTTTTGTGATTCCTTTGTTCTTCTTTCTTTTGAATGTTGCAAATGAAAAGATTACTCAGCAGGGGCAATTCAAAATTTTTAGATTTTGAAGTTTTCCTAGTTTGAATAGCATTTTGTTTGAGAACTTAGCCGAATGTGTGACCATATTATTGCAAGTTTTCTGTAATCAAAACTTTTGTGTGCACATTTTTGTGAATAAACAGCCTTTTGGGTTCTTCTTGTGCAGGGATGTTATAAAGGTTTTTACTCTCACAATACCATCCCCTAAACCCAAATGTTGTTAATGATATTCATAAATGTGGAGGTACTATTCTTGGTACTTCATGGGGTGGTCATGCAACTTAAAAAATAGTTGACAACATTCAAGACCATGGCATTAACCAGGTGCTTGATTCTTCAATGACCTTGTTTGTTCATCCTTTTGCCACACAATGATTCTATGTTACCATCAAATGTGTTTAAAGTTTCAATTGCTTTTGTATGATAGGTCTATATTGTTGGAGGAGATGGAACACAAAGAGGAGAAAATGTTATTTATGAGGTATTTACTATATGCATCTTGTCGAGATACCATAATGGGAATTCTGTAGATACAATGATGACTAATAACGTTGAGGCAAAATTCAAACTATGAAACAAATAAACTAGGATCCAATTATAATATTTTTTTATAGCTGTGAGAATTTAATGGCATGGTATTGCACCTCTCAAAATAAGAGGTCTCTTACAGAGGGTCCAAAAGTGATTTCAAGAAGCCTTAGGGCCTTTTATGTTCAAGAATTATGACCTCTTCCTCAATGCATCTAGAACGCATCTAATCTTTTTCATCTATTGTGTTGCTTAAGTATCTATTCATGAGATTTGGTGGTTTCATGAATGTGAAATGGTTCAATGTGCTATGAGTTTGTTGTTATTTAAAAATGACTTTTGAATTCTTCTTTTGATAATGAAGGTTATTTCCATTTGCCACCTATTGAAATATTTTTATATTTGCTCCATTATCTTACCAATTCATCTATAGTATTTTTGTGTGATGTATATTTGTTGTTGTGAATGTTGAAATTTTGTATAGGAAATCCAAAGGCGTGGCTTGAAAGTGGTTGTTTCTAGAATTCCTAAGACCATTGATAATGATATTGCGGTATGGTGAACCTTAACTAACAAAATTTGATATATAATATCACAAATATGAATTTCAAGATTCCAATCTGACTACCATTTCATTTATTTGGATTATGAACTTTCAAATTATCTTAGATCAGTTCATATTAGCTTGATGTGTTTATTTAACAATCTCATAAAGTCATGAATGTGGATATTATTCTTCATATGTCAACTGGTTTTCATTGGACCTAATTTTCAGGTCATAGATAAGTCATTTGGCTTTGACATTGCTGTGGAGGAAGCACAAAGGGAAATCAATGTAGCTCACATAGAAGCAGAGAGTGTTTAAAATGGTGTGGGTCTTGTGAAGCTTATGGGCCGCTATAGTGGTAAGTTATGCATCCACTTGTCTTGGTCAGTTTTTTGTAGGTCTTAATTCACAATGAAATAACTCAAATTAACAAGGACAATGTTTAAGTACAAATTTTTTTTGGTATTAATTTTTGGAAACAAATCCACTATGAAATAGTCTTTAGATAAAATGGGAAGAATTATGGATTAAGTTTTAGGGAACAAATAATTTCTTAGAGTTCAGAAATATATATCATATTTGATGAAATCACAGTATTTATACTTTTCAAAATTTAAGACCTAAGAAAATGAGTTGATTTTTATTCTGGTGCAGGATACATTTCTATGTATGCCACACTTGCTAGCCATGATGTGGTAAGGATTCATTCTTATCTAGGTGTACAGAGAAAATGATTTTGTAAATTAGCGTGCCTAGTTCCCAGCAATAATCATCTTGGTGCAGTCACAGTAGGAGGGTTCACAGAATGAACTATCCGGACCGTGCAGCAAGAGTAAACACAATGGAAAAAACTCAAAGAGATGAAGCAAATGCAGATTTAGTCATTCAGTATATCATAGAATTCAAAATAGAGATCAACCAGAAACATGCGGGCTTACAATTAGGGCTCACAGGCTTATTACATACATGCGCAAGATAAAGCTTTGAAGCTCCATTCGCACAAAATCCAAATTATCAGCTATCACTATATCATGAACTTGATAATACATTTCCTAAGGATCTATTACATATTTATATATCATTTCCAGACCAATAGATTCCTCCGCGTCGACCAAGGAAGGTCACAAACTCCATTGAAGAGTTATACCGTGTTCACAGATAGGTCAAACCTAAATGCATAGAATACTTCCTCAAATGAATGGAATAATGTGCGGACCCTTGGGGAAGGTCAGCCACGAACCAAAGAATATTGAATGATGTGTCAATGAGATCTGCAAGTTAAGGGATGATCCGCAAGTGTTCTCCTTCAGCTGATTATCAGGAACTGTTAGAATGCTCTGCTCTAAGGAAACAGTCAACATCTGATAGCGATATCTTTCCAGTAACTGATCCAAATTCTCTGAATTCTTGATATGATGTAGATGAATGAATGTAGATGCTAAGTTTAGATCTGCAAGATGTGAAATGCCAAAACTGGACCACAAGCTGAGAACTGCTACTGACTGAACTACCTGAACTGAACTAGAAAATGAAAGAACTGAAATGCAAATGTTTTTGGTTGATGCAAAATTTATCTTGAACCAAGGATGCTCCTACATTAGACATCCAGGGTTATTAAAAAGTGAGTCCCTCACTTTGCTGGGGCTAGGGGAGAACCAAGACGGTCCACCTCAACCTGAGAAATCCAAGATGAATCTTCTTCCGGTCTACCTTTCCACTTCACAAGGTATTCTTTGTACTATCTTCCTCTAGTGTTGCGTCCAACTCTGCTGTCTAAAATTTCTTCAATCTATTCCAGGGCTTGTTGTGGTAACTACTTCTTCAAGTCTTCTTCCATACTATCACTGAACACTACTTCATGCTACCGATATAGATCTGCAATGTTGAAAATAGGTGAAATACCTAATGTCTCCGGTAATTCCACTTCATATGCATTTCCTAAATCAAATTTCCTGAGTATCCTACAAGGTCCAAACTTCTTCATCTTCAACTTGCTATATGTCCCAACTGAAAATCTTTATTTTCTCAAGTACAGTATCACTTCATTTCCAACTTCAAATTCCTTATGTCTTCTCTTCCCATTTGCTTTATCTTTGTACTTGCTGTTCATGTCCTCTAAACACTTCTTCACCTGATTATGCACTATCTTCATATGATCTATAAATTCTTCTACTTCTACACTCCTCTTATCTTCTGTGCTGATATCTCTCAATTCCACAACTCCTTTAGGATTCACTCCGGTCACAATCTCAAAAGGTGTTCTTCCGGTACTCCTATTCACTGAATTATTGTATGCAAACTCTACTTGTGAAAGAATCAAGTCCCAACTTCTAGCTTTGTCTCCAACCAAACATCTCAACAAGTTTCCCAAACTCCTATTCACTACCTCTGTCTGTCCATCTGTTTGTGGATGAAAAGTAGAACTGAACTTCAAATCCATCTTCATCTTTTTTGAAAGTGTCTTCCAAAAGTAACCAACAAACTTAGTGTCTCTGTCTCAAACTATACTCTTAGGTAATCCATGTAATCTCACAATTTCCTTGAAAAATAGGTCAGCTACATGCACTGCATCAGTTGTCTTCTTACAAGGTATGAAATGAGCCATTTTTGAAAATCTATCAACCACTACAAATATTGAATCATATCCTCTCTGTGTCTTAGGTAATCCCATTACAAAATCCATGCTTATGTCTTCCCAAGGTCTCTCCGAAACTATCAAAGGTTTATACAATCCAATATTCTGACTACTCCCTTTTGCAACTTGACAAACTCTACAACTCTCCACAAATCTCTGAACATCCTTATGTATCTAAGGCCAAAAGTAATTTTCACTTACCAAAGCCACTGTCTTGTCAATGCCAAAATGTCCTTCCAATCCACCACTATGCTTCTCCTTGATCAAATTATCTCTCATTAAAATTCTAGGTATGCATAACTGACTTCCTTTGAACAACATATCTTCTTGAATGAAATAATCCAACCACTTACTCCTATCTACCACAACAGGTTCCTTACATGCTTTCCAAGGTTCTGCAAAATCAGTGTCTCTCTCATACATGTTCTTCAATTCATCAAAACCCAACACTTCAACTCTCATCTCTGTCAATAAGTTCCTTCTTCTACTCAAGGCATCAACAACTTTGTTTGATTTACCACTCCTATGCTTCAACACAAAAGTATAACTCTGCACAAACTCTACCCATCTCATATGTCTCTGATTCAACTTTCCCTGACTATTCAGATACTGTAAAGCTTGATGATCTGTATACAACACAAACTCCTTAGGCAACAAGTAATGTCCCCGCTTCTTCAAGGCTTGAATTATGGCATAGAACTCTTGATCATAAACTGAATATCTTCTCCTTGCATCATTCAACTTCTCACTGAAATATGCTACAGGTCTACCTTCTTGACTTAGCACTCCTCCAATTGCATTTCCACTAGCATCGCAATCAACTTGAAATACCTTATTGAAATCCGGTAATGCCAAAACAGGTTGCTCTGTTATTTTCTGCTTCAACAACTTGAAACTTTTATCTACTCTTGATGTCCACTTGAAATCTTTTCTGTCACCTCTCATTGTCTCTGTCATAGGTTTACAAACTGAACTAAAATTTCTAATGAACTTCTGGTAGAAACTAGCCAAACCATGAAATGATCTAACCTCTCCAATGCTCTCTAGTGTAGGCCATTTAATAATTGCTTTTACTTTCTCATGGTCCATCTTCAATCCTTATGCAGAAATCACAAATCCTAGATATACCAATTCTTCCTTCATGAAACTACACTTCTTGATGTTTATCAGCAATTTCTCTTCTCTCAACCTCTGCAAAACTTGTCTAATATGCAAAAAAAGTTCTTCTTTTGTCTTACTGAATATCAGAATATCATCCAAGTACACAATCACAAACTTACCCAAGAATTTCTTCAAGACTTCATTCATCAACCTCATGAAAGTACTTGGTGCATTTGTCAATCCAAAAGGCATCACTAACCACTCATACAATCCTTCATTTGTCTTAAAAGCAGTCTTCCATTCATCTCCTTCTCTGATTCTGATCTAATGGTATCCATTTTTCAAGTCTATTTTTGTGAAATATCTTGCTCCATTCAAATAATCCATGATATCATCCCTTCTAGGTAAAGGAAATCTATACTTGACTATGTTCTTGTTTATGGCTCTAGAGTCAGTACACATTCTCCACTCTCCATCCTTCTTTAGTGCAAGAACTATAGGTACTGCACAAGGACTCAAGCTTTCTTTGATCAAACCTTTCCTCAACAACTCTTGTATCTGTCTATTCAGTTCTTCATTCTCTGTCGGTGTCATTCTATGTGCTACTTTGTTAAGCAAACTTGCTCCCGGTATAAGATCCATGTGATGGTTGATACTCCTTATAGGTGGTAATCCATCAGACACATTATCTGATATGATGTCTTCATACTTTGTTAGCAACTCTCTTATCTCATCTGGTTCAGTTTCTTTCTTCACCACTTTAGGCTTCTTAGGAATCAAGGCATAGCACATACTTTCCTGTTTCAAACCATCCAAAAATTTCCTTCCATCTACCAAATAGATTCTAGCATTTCCACATACCACATCTTTAGGATCATCTTCTAAAGGAATTAGAGTAATTATTTTCCCATTTACTGTTATAGTATATGTATTCTTTCTTCCATTATGCATAGCTTTTCTATCATACTGCCAAGGTCTACCCAACAAGATATGACAAACATCCATAGGCATAATATCACACAAAACTTCATCATGATAAGATTCAATATAGAATTTCACCAAACATTGTTCACTCACCAATACCTTATGATCATCCTAAATCCATGCTATCTAATAGGGCTTATGGTGTTTCAATCTTTCCAACTTCAGCTTGGTCACCATCTCCTCTGAAACTAGGTTATGAGCTACCACTATCAATTACAACTTTACAACACTTACCTCCTGATTTGCATTTAGTTCTGAACAGACTTTTCCTCTGTGACGGTTCCTCATTTGTCTCTACTTGAAATAGTGCTCTCCTAATCACCAATGATTCTCCTTTCTCTGGATTGCCAACTGAACAAGGTGATCCAACAGGGTCTTCTTCAACATAGGCTGCTCTCCCACTATTCTCTGTCTTCTTGCTTGTACTACCCTGGTTACATTCAAATGCTCTATGTCCTTCACCTCCACACTTGAAACAAGTACCTCTGAATGTTTTCTTATCAAATCCTCTTCCTTCTCTTCTGTATTCTTCATTTTGGTATGCACTAGGGTTTCCTCTCCGGTAAAAATTTGTGTCATCTCTCTGGTAAGCATTGTTATCTCTGTCATCCTTTCTAACTAGGCTGTCAAATTTGTTCTGCTCCACAAATGATCTATCATATCTAGAAAATGATCTTCCTCTCTAAAATTTACCTCCTCTGCCTCTATGTCTTTGATCATGCTTCTTATTCAGCTTCTCTTCAACTTTCAGGGCAAATTGATATGCTTCTTCCAAACATGTCATCCTTACCAAGCTTAGTTCTTGAATGTTCAATCTCAGTCCATTGATATATCTAGCCACTTTCTCCTTGCTTGCTTCACTATGTCCTATTCTTATGATCATCTTATGAAATTCTTCAGTGTACTCCTTCACAGATTTCTCCTTTTGTCTCAAATTTTGTAATCTTTTCAACAATTCCAACTCATAGTCAGTAGGTATGAACTAATTTTTCAACTTTGTCACCATTTGGTCCCACTTTGTAATCTTTTCTTTTCCTCTTCTATTTCTTTCCAACTAAACTTCTTTCCACCATATAGTAGCATGTCCTTTCAACTTTGTCTTTGCAAATTTCACCTTCTCTGGATCTTCAATCTCCTCATATTCAAAGTATTCTTCCATGTCATTTATGCAGTCAATCAGTTCTTTAGAATTCAAATTACCAATATAGTTCAAAACATCAACTCTAGGTCTCTTTCCAATCTTTGAAATAGCTCACAACATCTTTATCTGATCTGATTCTTCTTCTTCATCACCTCCTAGGGTTTTGCCAATATGTTCAACAGATTGAAATTCTTCCTCATCATCACTTTCAACATTAGGTCTAGGTGTCAATCCTCTTCGCCTATCTTCTTGAACAACATCCAAACTAATTCACATTATTCTCATCAATTCCATCATCTCATCCTTTCTATTAGCCATTGTACCAACAGGAGGAACTCTTCGCGACAGCATCTTCCTAGGATCAAGTGCAAACCACCTCAGGTTCGGCGATCGGGCTACAAATGACAACTACCTCTCAATCGGTGATCAGTTGCGCACAAGTAACCTACCTCGGATCAGAAATCTTCTTACAACAAGATCTTACGGAATCCCCTTCGCCAATTTGTCCAAAGAATCAAACTTTCGCTCTGATACCACTTGGTGCAGTCATGGTAGGAGGGTTCACAAAATGAACTATCTGGACTGTACAGCAAGAGTAAACACAATAGAAACAACTCAAAGAGATGAAGAAAATGCAGATTCAGTCATTCAATATATCATAGAATTCAAAATAGAGATCCGCTGGCAACATGCAGGCTTACAATTAGGGCTCACAGGCTTGATTACATACATGCGCAAGATAAAGCTTTGAAGCTCCCTTCGCACAAAATCCAAATTATCAGCTATCACTATATCATGAACTTTATAAATCCTTTCCTAAGGATCTATTACATCTTTATATATCATTTCTGGACCAATAGATTCTTCTACATTGGCCAAGGAAGGTCACAAACTCTAATGAAGAGCTATAACGTGTTCACAGATAGGTCAGACCTAAATGCATAGAACACTTCCTCAAATGAATGGAACAACATGCAGACCCTTGGGGAAGGTCAGCCACGAACCAAAGAATATTGAATGATGTGTAAATGAGATCCGCAAGTTAAGGGACGATCCGCAAGCCTTCTCCTTCAACTGATTATCAGGAACTATTAGAATGCTCTACTCTGAGGAAATAGTCAACTTCTGATAGCGATATCTTTCTAGTAGCTGATCCAAATGCTCTGAACTCTTGATATGATGTAGATGAATGAATGTAGATGCTAAGTCCAGATCCGCAAGATGTAAATTGCCAAAACCGGACCACAAGATGAGAACTGCTACTGACTGAACTGCCTGAACTGAACTAGAAAATGAAAGAACTAAAATGCAAACAAACTGAAATGCAAATGTTTTTGGTTGATGCAAGATTTCTCTTGAACCAAGGATGCTCTTGCATCACATCTGTAGGAGCAATAATCATCTGTAGGAAAGCCCAGCAATCTTACTTCTATGTTAATTTTTGAATGGAAACATGTGCTCTATAATTTGTCTGATATTGATTACAGGAAAGAAGAATGCATATAAAATCACATTTCTGACTTCTCTTTATAATCAATTATTCTAGTTTTTCTTGGAGGACAAGACCAAGAAGGAGGGCGTGTTAGTGAGTTTTTTTGAATATGCATATTTCTTTCTTATCATGACTGACTGCTTCTTTGGTACCATTTGTTGGTTTTCCTCCTTTATTTCAATCTACTTCAATCTTTATTGTTGTATCTATGTGCAAGATACATATAGTGTAAGGTGGATCTTATTGCATTAATGCTATTGAGTTCCATTCAGTATTAGTGCATTCAGTTTGTAAAATTCTTTAATATTGGAAGACTATTTATATGCTAGTGCTTTCTTTGGGTAAATTATGGTTTATTGTATTTTAGAGTGATGGAGTAAGTCATGTCAGCAATACAAAAATGGGTGCAAGATCAATCCTACACCTATAGATCTAACCCCTAAAATTCGAAAGTTGAAATTCAAAATTTGGTCAACTCACACCCATTCCTTTCTTTCCATGAGATGACTTGGTACAAGTTTCATGTGAATATTGCCATGTACTTGTATTTAAAGACATTCAATATGCATTTACTCACAATCAATGCATTTAAAGTCATTTGTTGCTACAAATAGATTAGTAATTATTGGTAAATTTCATATTGATGTAGCATTATTTGTGTGAGTCAAACTTGAACATCAATCCTCAATGTTGTTCAGTTGAAATTGTATATTACTAGGGGTTACCTTTGCATAGATCATATTGTGTTTCAATCAAATATGAATAAATGAACTATGGAGTTTGACTATCAGACTTGTATATGCATTTCTTCTTGAATACTTTCATAATATATGCCTATATTGTTGTAAAATTCCTTATCATCCCACTTTGTTTTTCATATTTCAAAGTTTCATAAATCTTTTAAAAATATTAACAAATTTTGAGTTTTTTATTGTGGATGAGGTACAAAGCAAGGAGAAATTCAAAACCAGTGCCTTCTAGATGCATTTATAGCCCACCCCATGCGCAACAATGGCATCATTGAAGACATGCATTCACACCGATGGCTTTTTAGCTTTAGTTTTAGTTTTTTTTCAGTTTTAAAAGCATAATAAATCAGCAGTTTGCATACTACAAAAAGATTATGTCTTCAAAACTCTATATATAGGGTTCTTTGTAACATATTTTATATACAATTTGAATATACAGTGAATTATTTTCCAGCATCATTGTTTCAATCCTTTGAGCAGATTTGTTGATAAACAAGTTCTTTGTAACATATTTTATATACAGTTTGAATATACAGTGAATTATTTTCCAGCATTGTTATTTCAATCCTTTGAGTAGATTTGTTGAAGTTTATCAACAAAAAATGGCATAGTTGATGTTTATCATGTACTAGTTGTTTATATATGACTAGTTGATGGAAAAATAATGATTAAAATGACCAAATTTACTACCAAAGAACAGAAATTAGTGACTAAATATACTATCAATTGATAGTAATTAATGATTACAATGACTAAATAAATGACTAGTTAACAACAATCAATGACTAAATATACTACCAAAGCAATGACTAAATATACTACCAAATTACCAAATATACTAGCAAATTGATGACTAAATATACTACCAAATTAATGACTAAAATTTGTTTAGTCATAAATTTGGTCGCGAGATAAATGACCGGCAATAAACTACCAATGGTCACATGACTAAATATACTACCAAATTGATGACTAAATTTCCTACCAAATTACCAAATATAAAATATACTACCAAATTGATGACTAAATATACTACCAAATTGATGACTAAATATACTACCAAATTAATGACTAAATTAATGACTAAAATTTTTTTGGTCATAAATTTGGTCATGAGATAAATGACTGGCAATAAACTACTAATGGTCACGTGACCAAACTACTGATCACATGACCAATTTTTGGTAGTCTATTTAGTCATTTATTTATGTTTTTCTACTAGTGGAGGGAGAGTTGTGATTGATGTGAAATCTCTCACATAGCTCTCTTACTTGCAAGTTTTTGAACGATGAGGCATTATCTGTTACTATCACTTAGGGGATCCCGAACCGACAAATGATTTGATTCAATATGAATTTAGCGATTACAGTCCCTGAAACTGTAGTGAGAGGCATGGCCTCCACCGATTTTGTGAAATATTCTATCAAGGTAATGATGAATAAATGTCCATCCATCGATGGGGAAGATATCTTCCCCCCCAGATGTTGATAACTGAGAGGGGGGGTGAATCAGTTATCCTAATTATTTCTTCTTTTGAACCTTCTTCTTAATCAAAGCAGTATTGAATCAAACAGACAAATATCATCATGAAATAAGAAACACATGACACAGTATTTTGATGTGGAAACCCGGTTAAGGGAGAAAACCACAGGGTGATTAACTGAAAGATTATTCTCTATTAGAAGAATAAGGAATTACAAAATGGCACATGCCAATTAGGGCTCACTGCCCGAGCACACTGCTCACAAAGAGGCCACTGCCTACAAGGAGACACACTGTCTACAAAGTGATAAGAATCACAGTCTTGAACTGGAGAATGACATCTTTACCATGTCTGGATCAGTTCCATTAAGCCCAGAAACATCTTCTCTTCCTTCTGCACTTCTCTTCGCTACTTCACCTTTTTCCACATAAGCCACACTTCAAAATGAACTCACAAATCTTTATTTATACAAGACATCAACTTAGGAACAATCATCTAAGTCAGCAATCAATCATAAGAATATCTGCAAGATGAATGACACATCCGGTCGGCCACCATAAGAACATTCGCAGGATGAACAACTCATCCGGTCGGCTAAACAGAGCAAAAACTTCATCCGGAAGAATATCTTCAATTCTGGGCTCTACTGTCAATGCGGACCAACAACACGACCTCAACATGATCCAGGAACCTTCACAAGCCTGCCTGAATGACCAGGTACGTCCACATTTCCTTTACTTACTGAAATCTCTTATCCTCCTTATCCAGAACTTCAAGAATACTGTCTGTCGCCACTGTCATAATGCAAGAGGTACTTCCGGACCTCCAAATCATACACAACTTGAGATGGCACATCACAAGGACATCCCAAAGACTCCTTCCAATCCGCAGATTAGGATTATACAGTTTCGGACCTCACCGGACCTTTTGTGATCCTCTGTCACCTCTGAATACTTGCCGGAACCGGTTCTACACCGACAGCCACAACTCCTTCAGATCTTCATGCGGACCTCTGAAATCTTAACTGAAGCATCTCAAGACCCATATCTACAAACCCTTTAATCCGCATCCTCCGGTTCGCATCCTATACAGTACATTTGCCTTCTTCTCATCACTGTTCTTTACGGTTCCTGACTGAGGCTAATTTTCTCAATATCCTCAGCACACTGCTCATTGAATCCTTCTTGTCAAAGCAATATGAGTATGTTGACATCAATGACAACATTGGTTTACCTTATACTTGCAACAATCTCCCCCTTTGTCATTGATGGCAACATATGATGTGAAAAACCATCAAGACAAGAAACTTCTCCTTTCTGTCACTTCTCCCCCTATCAGCAACATGTCTTCTCCTCGTTTTACTGCTCCTCTTTTGATCATCAGCTACTTGTTTTTCACATGTCTTCTCTCCCCCTTTGACATCAATGGCAAAGGGCTCATACTTGCAATTTTAACATATCAGAATCATACCAGCTACTCCCCCTTAGTAGCAGCTCCCCATCATCAATCCGGATCATAAGATATGACTGTGATATCCACCGGACTGATGCACATCAGTGCATCCTAGTTTATCACCGGAGGGGCCATGACCCCTAACTTCTCCCAGAGATATTCAAAAGAGTCCTTGGGAAGAGGTTTAGTAAAGATATCTGCAATCTGATCCTTGGAGGGAACATACTCCAACCTGACTTCTTCCTTGTTCACTTGTTCTCTCAAGAAATGAAACTTGATAGATATGTGCTTAGTCTTAGAGTGTAATATCGGATTTTGGAAATATTAATTGCACTTGAATTATCACAGAAAATTGTGATAGGCTCCGCATATTCAATTTTAATATCTCTTAGCATCTGCTTCATCCATAGGATTTGAGTGCAACTACTTGCTGCTGCAATGTATTCTGCTTCAGTTGTAGACAGAGATATTGCATCTTGTTTCTTGCTTAGCCAAGAAACCAATCTCTTCCCCAAAAAGAATGCTCCACCACTGGTGCTCTTTCGATCATCTACATCTCCTGCCCAATCTGCATCTGTGTAAGCATGAAGAGAGAAATCCAGATCTCTAGGGTACCATAGACCATACTCAGCTATTCCTTTCAAGTACCTAAAAATTCTTTTGATTGCCATAACATGAGATTCTCTAGGATCAGCCTGGAATCTTGCCACAAGACCAACAACCTGCATTATATCTGGTCTGGTCTGAGTGAGATACAACAATCCACCAATCATTGATCTATACATTGTCTGATCTGCCTTTGGAGAGTCATCATCTTTGCTCAACTTACATCCGGTTGCCATGGGAGTGTTCATTGGTTTTGAATCTTCCATACCAAATTTCCTTAACAATTCTTTCACATTTTTGGTCTAAGAAATGAAGATTCCTTTCTTTGTTTGAGTAATTTGCAGACCCAAGAAGAAATTCATTTCACCAAGCATAGACATTTCAAACTCACATTTCATCTGATTTGCAAAAGTTTTGCGCATACTATCTCTTCCTCCAAAAATGATATCATCTACAAACACTTCAACAATCAAAATGTTTTCATGATCAATTTTGAAATATAAGTTACTGTCAGCAGTACCTTTGCTGAATCCAATCTGCACAAGATGCTTATCCAACCTTTCATACCATGCTCTTGGAGCTTGTTTTAATCCATACAATGCTTTCTTTAACTTACAGACCATATCATCATTGTCAGATAATTGAAATCCATCCGGTTGTTCAATGTAAACTTCTTCTTCCAGATCACCATTTAGGAAGGCAGACTTGACATCCATCTGATATACCTTGAAGTCTTTGAAGGCAGCAAATGCAAGAAATAATCTGACTGCTTCAATTCTTGCCATGGGAGCAAAGGTCTCTTCATAATCAATTCCTTCTATTTGGGAGTAGCCTTTGCAGACCAATCTAGCTTTGTTTCTGATTACTTTACCAGCTTCATTTAATTTGTTCCGGAAGACCCATTTGGTTCCAATCACATTCCTGTCTCTAGGTCTGGGAACAAGATCCCAAGTATGATTTTTCTCAATTTGCATTAATTCATCTTTCATTGCTTTAGTCCAATTTTCATCATTGCAGGCTTCATTTACTATTTTACGTTCAATCTTTGAAATCAGACAACATTCATCCTGATTTTGAGCAACATTCCTTCTAGTTTGCACACCTTTGCTTCTGTCCCCTATGATCTGATCTTCAGAGTGGTTTAGTGTCACATACCTTAGAATTTTGGGAGTATCCTGCACTGCTGCTTCTTGATCAGGCTCATTCAAACCTATCTCTTCTTCCTGATTTACCGGATCAGGCTGACTCTGTCTTACCAGAGAGGATTGAGTTCCTTGAACACTATCTTGGTCATCTTCATCAGATTCATAAAATCTTGAGGGCTTCTCAATTCCTTCATCAACTTTCACATTAGTGTTTTCTATCATCTTCCTCAGTCTCTTATTGTAACACCGGTATGCTTTGCTTTGAGTGGAGTAGCCCAAGAAAATTCCTTCATCACTTCTAGCATCAAACTTTCCTAGATCTTCATCTCTTTTGATATAACACTTGCTACCAAATACTCTGAAATATTTCATAGTGGGAGTGATGTCAAACCAGATTTCGTAGGGGGTCTTACTGGTATTGTTTCTGATTTGAACTCGATTTAGAGTGTAGACTGCAGTGCTGATAGCTTCTTTCCAGAACATCTGAGGAACATTTGCTTCCAACATCATTGTCCTGGCAGCTTCCTGGATGGTCCGGTTCTTTCTTTCAACTACTCCATTCTGCTGTGGAGTCCTAGGAGCAAACAATTGTCTCCTTATACCCTGCTTCTCACAATAGTCAATGAACTCTCCAGATGTAAATTCACCACCTCTATCAGACCTTAGACACTTTAGTTTTAATCCAGTTTGATTCTCTACCAAAGCTTTGAAGATTTTGAACTTCTCAAATGCTTCAGATTTTTCTTTTAGAAAGGTAACCCACATCATCCGGGAATGATCATCAATTAACAACATGAAATATCTATCACCTTGCAGACTCTTGATTCTTGTCGGACCACAAAGATCAGTATGTACTAATTCCAACAATCTGATAGAAGACTGATCTTTGCTTTTGAAAGAGACTCTGCTTTGTTTACCTAGCTGACATTCTTTGCACAAACTATTTGTAGGTTTTATCAATTTTGGAAGATCTCTTACAGCCTGAGTATTGCTTATCTTGATGATGTTATCAAAATTTACATGACACATTTTTCTATGCCATAACCAACTCTGATCAATTTGAACAAACAAACAACTTTTATTTGAACCAACCAGATGAAAGATATTACCTTTTGTCTGAGTACCGGATGCAATTTCAGTTCCGGAGCTTGTAAAGATTCTGCATTTTCCATTCTTAAACTGAAGATCATAGCCTTTGTCTACTAACTGACCAACACTAAGAAGATTGTGCTTCAATCCTTCAACATATAGTACATTACCTGTTTTGCTCTTTCCATCAAAGGAAATAGTTCCCCTGCCTCTGATTCTGCCAGCAGAATTGTCACCAAACTTTACCATTCCTCCTTCATACCTTTCCAAATTCAAGAACTTATTCTTGTCACCAGTCATATGGTGAGAACATCCACTGTCAATAACCCAATCATCCTTTTCTTCCACTTGAGCAGCCAAAGCTTTTTCAACAACTTTGTGATTGACAGATTCAGAGAGTATTGAATCTTCTTCCTTGATGACAATAAACACCCACTCATTTCCGGATTTGCTTCCTAGTTTTGATTCATCATCTGTTACTCCTTCATTGTCATCTTCTTCATGAACATAATAGCAATTCTTTTGAAACCTTTGTCTGTTAGTATTAGACCTTGCAGATCTTTCCGGACATCTTGAAGCAAAATGACCAATCTTATTGCAGTTGAAGCACTTAAAGGGTAGTTTTCCTTCATACTTACTGGATCCTCTTGGTAGTCTTTTTGCAATGAGGGCTTCAAGTTGAGCTGTTTCTGCTTCTTCTTCTTCCATGTCTCTTCTTGCTTGATCATACCATGTCATCTTCCTTGAGGAGTTTTCTCCCGGATCAATTCTCTGTTTGCCTTTCACATAGGCACTGGCTTTGAAAGTAGATTCAGTCTTGGGAAGATCATCTCCAAACTCGGTCATTTCAAATGCAGCTAGCTTGCCAGCCAATTGTTCTCTTGTGACAGTTGTGTGGGCTCTGAATTCATCAATTGCAGCAACCTTGATTTTGTAGGCAGCAAGAAGGGATCTAAGGATTTTGCAAATGATCTCATTTTCATCCAGAGTTCCACCAGCATTTCTAATTCCACACACTAGTTCATTCACTCTTGGCATAAAAGTAGTGATGTTTTCATCATCTCTCATCTTCAATCTTTCGAATTTCCCTTTCAGACTTTGCAACCTTGCACTTTTGACAAACCCATCTCCTTCATACAGAAGTTCCAGTTTAGTCAGGATCTCATATGCAGTTGGTAGGTCAATAACATTTGAGAGATCTGAGTCATTCAATGTGCTTAGAAGAGCTTCCTTGGTCCGCAGATTGTTTTCAGCTTCTGTGATTTCATTCAGAGTTGTCGGACCACCTTGTGGAGGTACATATGGTTTTGAAACCATGGCCAAGTATGCTTTTCCCATACATTCCAGGTGACATTTCATGCGACCCTTCCAGAGAGTAAAATTGGTTCCATCGAACTTCGGACTATCCTTTTTGTATGACGACATCCTAGATCTCCTCAAGCGGTTAAGCTTCTTTCAGAGGAACTTGGCTCTGATACCAATTGTTGATAACTAAGAGGGGGGGGTGAATCAGTTATCCTAATTATTTCTTCTTTTGAACCTTCTTCTTAATCAAAGCAGTATTGAATCAAACAGACAAATATCATCATGAAATAAGAAACACATGACACAGTATTTTGACGTGGAAACCCGGTTAAGGGAGAAAACCACGGGGTGATTAACCCAAAGATTATTCTCTATTAGAAGAATAAGGAATTACAAAATGGCACATGCCAATTAGGGCTCACTGCCCGAGCACACTGCTCACAAAGAGGCCCACTGCCTACAAGGAGACACACTATCTACAAAGTGATAAGAATCACAGTCTTGAACTGGAGAATGACATCTTTACCATGTCTGGATCAGTTCCATTAAGCCCAGAAACATCTGCTCTTCCTTCTGCACTTCTCTTCGCTACTTCACCTTTTTCCACATAAGCCACACTTCAAAATGAACTCACAAATCTTTATTTATACAAGACATCAACTTAGGAACAATCATCTAAGTCGGCAATCAATCATAAGAATATCTGCAAGATGAATGACACATCCAGTCGGCCACCATAAGAACATTCGCAGGATGAACAACTCATCCGGTCGGCTAAACAGAGCAAAAACTTCATCCGGAAGAATATCTTCAATTCCGGGCTCTACTGTCAATGCGGACCAACAACACGACCTCAACATGATCCAGGAACCTTCACAAGCCTGCCTAAATGACCAGGTACGTCCGCATTTCCTTTACTTACTGAAATCTCTTATCCTCCTTATCCGGAACTTCAAGAATACTGTCTGTCGCGACTGTCATAATGCAAGAGGTACTTCCGGACCTCCAAATCATACACAACTCGAGATGGCACATCACAAGGACATCCCAAAGACTCCTTCCAATCCGCAGATTAGGATTATACAGTTCCGGACCTCACCGGACCTTTTGTGATCCTCTGTCACCTCTGAATACTTGCCGGAACCGGTTCTACACCAACAGCCACAACTCCTTCAGATCTTCATGCGAACCTCTAAAATCTTAACTGAAGCATCCCAAGACCCATATCTACAAACCCTTTAATCCGCATCCTCCGGTTCGCATCCTATACAGTACATTTGCCTTCTTCTCATCATTGTTCTTTACTGTTCCTGACTGAGGCTAATTTTCTCAATATCCTCAGCACACTGCTCATTGAATCCTTCTTGTCAAAGCAATATGAGTATGTTGACATCAATGAAAACACTGGTTTACCTTATACTTGCAATACCAGATCTATCCCCCAGGTGGAAAAGGGCCAAGGGGTAACGATCGGTTGTAAATCTCTTGTTGGTGTGTGGTGAACATGAGCGTAAGCATGACATTTCAGACACCTCCTTCTGAATTTAATCACATCCCCTTGTAAACATGGCTAGAAGTATCCCATCCTGTGTATTTTCCTTGCCGTGGCGTGACTACCAAAGTTTCCTCCACAGATTTCGCTATGACACTCCTCTAAGATCTTGCGTGCTTCTTCTTTGTCAACTCATCGAAGAAACATTCCATCCAGGGTCCTTCGATAGAGCACATCATTTATTAAAGCGTATCTTGTAGTGAGGACACAACCATCTTTTTCCCAAAGGGGTCATGTTTTTTGGGTAAGTCTTGTTTGCGAGATAGTTCACAATATCTCTATACCAATATGAAGCAGCATACTTCTTGAGATCAACCACATAAATTTCTTCATTGGGGAAATCTCATTCACAGGCTCCTCTTGGGGAACTGGATTATCTGCTAACCAATCTACTATTATATGTCCTTTGACTACTTTTTGATTGATGTAAGTTAATTCAAACTCACTAAATATGGTTATGAACCAGCCAACTCTTCTTGAGAGCATAGGCTGATTTAGAAAAGTTCTCAATTGCTCAGATCGTATCATAACCTTAGTTTCTTGAATCAACATGTAATGTTGCAACCTTCGAGTCACAAAGACTATGGCTAAACATTCTTTTTTGGCTTGGGTGTAGTTCTTCTCATATTCTAGCAAGGTCTGACTTATGAAATAGATGGCTCTTTCTCTCCCACCTTCATCTTCTTGAGCTAGCATGCATGCTATGTAGATACCAGTTGCTCAGAAGTATAAAATGAAGGGCTTGTCATGTTTTGGTGGCATCAGCGTGGGTGGGGTTAGCAGGAATTTCTTCACTTGCTCAAATGTGTTTTGACAGTCTACCATCCAGGTTATGCCAACTTGCTTTTTCAATAACTAATTAATTGGATGAATTTTGAAAGTCATGTCTGGTATGAATCATCTAATCATGCCTAATTGTCTTAAAAAGGCTCTTACATTTGTCTCACTTGTTGGTGGGGTTGAATTTAAGACTTCTTTGACCTTAGCTAGGTCGATGTCTATTCCTATTCGTGAAACAATGAATCCCAACAACTTTCCCGCCGTGACTCCAAAAACACATTTTTAAAAATTCAACCTTACTTTATACTCTCGAAGTCTATTGAAGATTTTGCGAAGGTCCTCCACATGTCTTGACCTTTGTTCTGACTTAGCCAGAAGGTCATCAACATAAGTTTCAACTATCTTGTGGATATAATCGTGGAGGATATGTGTCATTGCCCTTTGGTAGGTTGCTCCTGCATTCTTCAACCTGAATGGCATGACTATGTAACAGAAGTTCCCCAAGGGGTGGTGAATGTTGTTTTGTTTTGGTCAGCTTCTACGATCTTGATCTGGTTATATCCTAAAAATCCATCCATGAGAGAAAGGATCTCGTATCTTGCTGTCGAATTGATGATTTGATCGATAGATGGTAAAGGGAAATCATCTTTTGGGCAAGCTTGATTGATGTCTCTAAAATCGAGGCATATCCATATTTTTCCATTCTTCTTCAGAACTGAGATGATGTTTGACACCCAACTTGAATAGTCTATTGGTTTGATGAAACTAATATTTAATAACTTTTTTAATTCCTCCTTCACCATTTCAGTGACTTGGGGCTTTATGGTCCTTGGTTTTTGTTTTATAGGTTTTGCGTCTGGTTTTGTCACTAAATTGTGCACCACAACTTTTGGGTCTAACCCTGGCATATTTGAATATGCCCATGCAAATATGTCAGATTATTCAATAAGGAATTCTATGTACTCTTCCAGTTCTTTATCATTTAGTTCTCCTCCTAGATTTAACGTCCTAGGTTTTTTAGGTGTTCCAACATTGATGTCGATCGTATTCCCAGTTAGGGATGGGTGTCCTTCCTCAAACTTTTGAGGAGCAGGTGGTAAATCTAAGTTTGCATTGATCTAGAGGATTTCTTTCTCATTCCCAAAATAGTCCTCTAGGTGAGGGAGGAGCATGTATCCTTTCTTTTGGTATACTCTTGGAAGCCCATCATAAGCATGTAAATACTCAAGGATGGCTTTGTCGTTCTTAGCATAGTCTCAGGTTGGTCTCTCTTCTTGACCCATGGCATAATTTAGTATATTTGGTAACTCTTCACTTTCTAACAATGGTTCTCCACGTACTGACACAATGTATTCTAAATTTTGTAATTGGGCATGTGGCAAAAATAACGTGGCTGACATGGCCATTGAGTCTACCATTTGATTTTCTTCTCTGGGTATGGATTTTATGGAGAAGAAGTCAAAGAATTGAACCAACTTCCTGATGGTTTCCTTATAAGGTCACAATCATTCTAATTTTGTCTTGTAATTCTCTATAATTTGGTTGATTATTAATTGAGAATCCCCAAAGGCAGAGATCTTCTTGATCCCCATTCTCATGGCTAGCATGATTCCTAGGGATAGGGCTTCGTACTCGGCAATGTTGTTTGTGCAAAAGAAGTCTAGTCTAAAGGTGAAGGGGAGGACTTTTCCTTCAGGAGACATCAATATTACCCCTGTCCTTGCCCCGGTTTTACAACTAGCTCCGTTGAAATGTAGGGTCCATAAACCTTGATGGTTTTGTGATTAAGATGTTTCTCCAAACTCATATGTGGAAGTTTTTTTTTCCTATTTTTCATCTCCTTCTTCGATGATTTCAATTGTTCCAACCAAGAGGTTTTTAATATCCCATTCATCGATACACAGAATGGCTGCTAAGCTAAACAGTGCATGGGACTTGTTGGTACGTGGATCAAAGGGGAATTCTCTAAGCTCATCCATTATTTGATAGGATATGTTGTGAGTGCTTGTATTTGTTTGAATATTTTGTGCTACTTCTTTCAGTTTCTCTTGCATCTTTAACTTTTTGTCTTTTTCTTCCTGTTCCTTTCTGTAAATACTGAAAGGATCAAGGTCTACTTTGATGATGGAAACCTTTCCCAAATAATGGAAATGGATTTCTTGAAACAAAGTGGAGGTGATGGCCTTCATGACATGAATCCAAGGCCTTCCAAGGATCATATTATAATTGGTTTCTCTACTGTTAACATAGAAATCTACGGAGATGGTTATTCCCATCAAAGTGAGAGGTAGGTTGATTCTTCCAATAGTTTGAATGTCATGATTGTCGTATATCCTCAATGTTGCAGTTTGTTGTCTGATTCCCATTTTTCTATATCCCATTCTCCGTAGGAATGATATCAGTAAAAGGTTGACTATTGATCCCTCATCTACCAGTACTCTTTTTATAATGACCTCCTCGACCTGAATTTGTATGTATAGAGGTGAGTCCTTTTTATTACTTCCTTCATTTTGAGGTAGTTTGGAAACATCAAATGTAAGAAGTGGTGATTCCTCTTGTGTCGAACACCCTACTTCTAATACTTCCAAGAATGTCTTGTGGTGTGAGGGGGAGGCCCTTAACAAGTTTATCACTTGCGAGAAGACATTTTCAGTTTGATATTTTTGTTCTTCCTCATGGATCACAAACACTTCTTGATTTAGTTCTACATGATTGGAATTGTTTTGATTGGGCTTCCCTTTCGCAGTTTGAGGTTCCTTCTCCTTTCTTTGGGATTGGAGAAGTTTGAGGAAGTTTTGTTGTTGATCTAGAGTAAGTTTGGAGATAGCTTTATTGTATCCATAACAAGTCTTTTTTTCATGACCCTTTGTCCCATGGAACTAACAATAAGCATTGGGGTCATATGAGGGTCAGTTTGATCCTTGATTTCCTTTTTCTCACCATTTTTCATTATTAAGATTGTTGTTTACAACATTAACATCTTTCTCTTGAGGCACATTGGGTGTGGTCTTTTCTGTACCCTTGAGTATCCTAACTTTTCTATTGGTATCATAAGTTTTCCAACCACTATTGATGGCGACTTGGTCAATCCTCAAAGTACTTTCCAATGCTTACTCATAGGATTTGTATGGCAATTTTTGAACGTCTTCCCTCATGTCCTTGTTAAGGGCATGTAAGAAGAGGTCACATAGTTCTTGGTGATCCATGTTTGGAGCACTAGTCGAAGAGTAAAGAACTTGCCTCCATCGAGTGACAAAGTGGGCTATGGATTCGTTTGGCTCTTGTTTCATTGTGAGGAATTCTCTGATCCTTGTTTTGATGAGCTTGTTCATGTTGAATGCCATGACAAACTCTTTGATTAGTTGTCTAAATGAGTGGATTGAATCTTCTGGTAAGTGATGGTACCAATCCAGAGTATGCCTTCAAGAGTTTTCAAAAATATTTTTGCTACAACCCCATCCCAAGGGAGGAGTTCTCTTATCACCATGGTGTAGGATTTAATGTGGGACATTAGATCTCCTTCTCCCTTGAACTTCAGGAGATATGGTAGTGGCTGACGTAGCTACACACTTCTTATGTTTTGATTAAGAGGCTCCTTTAAGTGCTCAAGATATGTTTCGAGAAAGTTACTTTGAGATTGTGGGGTTGACAACAATAACCCTGTAGGTGGGTTTTGATAACCCATCGTCAAATTTGTTTGATTGTTTTGAACAGGATGATTCCCATTCAGACATGTATCATTACTGACATTTCATGAATAGTAATTGAGATAGGGGGATTTTGAGATGCCCATGGTCCTGTTCATGAGATTTTTGCCTTCTTTTTGGAGCAGCTTTCTCTGCTTCCAAGATTATAATCCTTTGTACTAGAGTTGTGACTAAGTCTGCAGGAGTTGAAGCTCTAGGTATTTCTTCATTTCTAAGATTTTCTCTTCAAGTATTTTCATGGTGATATGCTTCTTCTTGTGCAACATTCTCTCTTTGCTCTTCTTGCAAGGCAATTCTCAATGCCTCTTGAGTGTCCTTTACTTCTTGCAGATGTTTTTCTAATTGTTTGACTTCCTCATCAAGATGAGTGCTTGATGTACTTGTGGAAGGTTGATCAGGTTGATATATTTCTAGCCTTATCCTTCTAGCTTTATGTGGTACATTTGGTATGGCCGGATTATTTTCCCAAGCTGGGTTGTTGAAAGATAGAGAATGCCTGGATTCTCTTTGATCTTGTTCATAATCAGAATCTTCATAGTCATAGTAATTGGTGATTGGTGCATCAAGATGCGGTGGAACATACCTATCAAATGAAGGATTTTTTGGTTCTCTTGAGGGAATATTCCCTTGGTTTAAGTCAAGTTCTATCATGTTCGAGGGTTCCATAGACACCATAAAACAAATGGAATAGATGATAGCATAGGAGATAGAAACTGAAGTGGCTGAAGTGGCTTTGAAGAGTAGCATAAAATAGTTTTGAAGCTTTTGCTAGATGAATATTTGAAGTGTTTGAAATGGGAATGCAAACTATAGAACCAAAAGATTCTATAATTCACATCGGGTTCAACAAAATATGTACACTCAAAATCGTGACTCTGGTTGCCTGGGGCTATCGGGTCAGATTTTGGCACACACACGGACCCTTCCCTCCTTGCTACAGGGTGATCCACCACATCACTCTCACTCTCATGGAAGTAGCCAGTCGAGAGGAGGTGAGACATAGTAGGGGTCTAGCTCGTTGGAGGGCTGGACTTTGTAGAGAGGGGTCGACAAGTTCTGTGGCCTTTGTTGTTGTGGGCTAAGTTGAATGTTTTGCTTGATAGTAGTTGTTGTTGAGATAACCCTATGACCCGAAGGGTCACTAGTTTCTCTTCTCCTATTAGGGTTTCTTCTATTCCACCTTTGTGTGGGTAAACAATTTCTTTCATTTATGTCCTCTTGTCCTTCAATGAGTTCTCATTGTATTTGAAGTTGTCTATGTTCTTCTATCAATAAGAGGACAAATGGATCTTGTTGTGGTAAAGTAAATGTCTCCTGCTATGGTTGTGGATTGATTTCTTCAATCTCATTAAGGATAGCCCTTACCCAATCAATTCTCACTCCTAGGCACATTCGTGAGCCAAGATTGAGATAAATGTGTAATGACCAACCTTAACTAGACTTGGGGTTTTTACCTAGGGTTTAGTTGACCTAGGATTTGGTTGTGCTTTGACTTGTGTTTACCTTGTGATGTGATCAAGGGTTTGATTTAATTCTTTATCATGGTTTACCTCATGATGGTATCGAGGGTTTGCAAGTTTATCTTTTTCTAGGGTTTCTATATGCATGCAAAGCTAAATGATATGCAAAAGTGTTTTGTGCTTTTTTAGTATTTTGGAAATGAAAAGTGCTCTTTAATCTATGAAAGGGAAATATGGATGCAAGATAATATGACTTTCCTAATGCAAGTTTAATCTATGTTTTTGGGTTTTTGGTTGTTTTAAAATAATCTAATCTAAAAAGGGAATTGCTTCTTCAAATAATCTAGATCTAGGAATATGAAAACAATTATTCTAACATGCAAGATCTAATCTATCAAGGAAAAAGCAAAGATTTACTATTCCCAAGAGCAATTTTTGGTTTTTTAATTACTATGAATCGAATAAAGCAATAAAGGAACCTGAAAGAATGAAGATTTGTGTGACTCCACTACCCTCAGAAATCCTTGATGTTGGTAACCTCAAGTCCTTTTGAAGCAGCAGGAAGACCTCTTGGTGACAAAATGACACAAAGAAGTAAAAAGAAGCTTGTTGAAGCTTGAAAGAGCTCAATGAGAGCTTTTATTGAGCACAATGGCATTGAATTAAGCAACGTAACAATGCTTGGTTGAACAATGAATAAAGCAAAAGGCACCTTCGTCCTATGAGAGCATTAGAATGCTAATTTGGAGAGAAAAACTAGCAAGAGCTGTGTGCACAATGAATTTGCCTCCCTTTGTGCTTGAGGGAGGGGGTATTTATAGGTTTGAATAATGGGATTGATTAAGAAGTTAACTCATTTGATTGATGAGTTAACAAGGATGATTGAGGAGTTAACAAGGTTGATTACCCAGTGAACTCAATTAACTATGCAGTGATAAATCAAAAAATAGCTTATCACTGAAGAGGAATTGGAGTTGAGAGGATGCATGAGATTGATTGAGTTTTTAATTTTAGATCAAATGGAGTTAATTATGCATGTGTGGGTGCATGAAATGGTCAACTCCATATTAGGCATCAAAAATCATGCAAACTGGAAAAACGAGAGAAAACAAAGCTAAATTGAGTGAGAAACTCAAGTTTTTATGTGGCTGGAAACGTGACAGGGTCACCCTTTTCATCAGTATGGTCACCCCTGGGTCATCTGAGGGGTGACCCTAGGTCACCCCTCAAAGATCTGGGCAAGACAGGGTTTTCTAAAGAGCTGTATGGTGGGAAATGATAGAAGAAAGGAAAAGGTGGTGTTCTGCCTCCAGAAATAGGTCAGTCATGTGCAAGAATCTAAATCTCCACTTGCACCTACAGGATCTCCCGGGGGAGATCCAAAAATAAAAGGGGGAGATTTGGATTGGTTGAGTGAAACTAAAAATTGAAAGTGGGAGATGGATAGGGGGGACCTCTAGAAGGCTTCTAGGGGGTGTAGAGGACAAAATACATAGGGGAAAGGTGAAAACTCACCTATAAAATGCTTACAAGGCTTAAGAGCAAGGTCGAAAGCCCAGAAAATGCAAATCGACAAATGTCACACAAAGTGTCAAAAAGTGTCACAAATGGGGAGAGAAAGAGATCGACAAAGAGGAAACAACACAAGACAAGAAAGAAGACACGTCATCAAGAGGTTTGCTACTTAGAGGACATTATTTCATGCTTACATGTACGTGAAAAGGATTAAAATCATCATAGGGGTCCTCGTGGAGGCTGTGGGTGATTTTTGTGCTTACAGGTTCGGCCCCACAAGCTATGGAATGCAAAATGTCACTCCTAGCACCTTTCCACTGCATGAAACTGAAGCATTTGAGAGATTGTCTGCATTCAATGTATGGAATACAAAATTTCACTCTTGGCACCTTTCTAGTATATGAAACTAAACTAAAAGCCAGTTCCCCTTTTGTTTCTTGTGTTTTGACCTTTTAGTTTGGTTGTTGTTGATATGCTATAGTTTCACAATATTTGTGAATCATGATGCTACTTGTTATGTCATAAAATGTCCCCCTAGGACTTTTACCTCCTAGTTTATCTCCTAAGTCCCCTTAATTTCATTATGCATATTTAAAACTTATCCTGAAGCAATTTCCCTCAAAACCCATGTCAAATGGGGCATAGAGGTCCACTCTAATGCTAAATCATGACTCAAAAAGTACACCTAGACTTAGGCATTTGCGCCCTAGTCTAGGCCTATTTTAGCGAGACCTAAATTTTGTATGTCAGCTTGTGACCATTAAAATGGTTTCCTTTGTCGGCCTTTACAATTTGAATTACGAAAATTTAGTGGGAATGCATATATAAACAAGTTTAGGACTTCATTTTACGACTAGATGGATAATATGAACTTGTGATATTGAGCTAAGGGATTCTAAAGCATTCATTGTGTTGTAAAGAAGACTCATGTCTTTACTATGTTTTTTTGTTGCATATTTGGATTCATCAATCCATCTCCTCAAGGTTTCACCTCCAAGGTGATATCTATTTGTGTTTTAATCAATCTATCTTATCATTTGATTTTTCCTCTATCCACCAAGGACACACACTCTATCTAACAATGGTGTTGGAAGGCTTGAATACCATTCTAGGGCTTGACCAAGGGAATATCCTAAACACCACAACCCCCAAATCCCTCTCTTGTGATTGTAGGTTACAGTTGTAGGATCTTACGGAGTGGAGTTGCAGAGGATTAGAGCATAGGATAAAGATTTAGGATTTGAGAAGAAAGTGTAGAAAACCTAACCTACTAGACTAGGGCACCCACCCTGTAGTCCCCCTGACTGTCAGTGCCAGAAACCCTAAAGCAAGTTGCAGTCCTCATCACCTCACTATTCCAGTTCTATAAAAAAATGGCATGTTGGACTAGGGTGCCTGCCCCAGCATCCCTGAAGTTTCTTCCTTCAGAAGTTTGATTCTTGGTATGTTTCTAATCTATATTTAGTGTTTTCCTGTGCAATCATTTGTCATATCTTGTCTGTCTATATCTAGAATCATATAATTAGGGTTTAAGGCTTAATTGAACTAGGGTTTGACATATCTAGCAATCTAAGCTATCTTTCCATATCATTCCTAAGTGACATCAACCTATAGCTGAGTCCTCTCCATCTATAGTGACTCAACTCAATTGTTGTCTTTTGAATGTTATTGTGAAAGGAGGGTTTGATTGAATCTACCTTAACTACACTTCAACTCATCCCTTTTTTTCACATAACATTTTGGTGAACCTATGTTTTTACTAAACTTGCATCTTGTTGAGTGTTGTAATCAATTTTGCATTCATTCATATCATATTCATGATCATACATTCAAAAATCTTGCATTCATTTGAAAATTTTGAAAAAAACAAGCATTCTAGGCTTGCATTAAGGCATAGTTTTGCATATTTTGTGTTGCAAATCATAAAAAATATTTAATTTTCTTCTATTCACATCAGATTTGAGATAAATTACAACATTTCATCATTTCATGATCTTTTACTTCACATTTACATATCTCATTTGCTAGGGTTTTGCTTAAAAATTTGCATTTTTCATATAACCTAGTCTTAGCAAAAACTAGGGTTTGTAGACAAAATTTCATTTTCAGATTTTTCTACTCCATTTCAACATTCATTCAAATCTAATTTTGAAGTGTAGTGCTGGTTTATAGTGCATACGTTTTCATCCTAGCTTTGAAACTTTCACCTTTGGCAAAATTACACATAGTGTATTTCAACAAACATAACTACCTTACTCCTTTGGTTTGTTCTATTAGTTTGTGCATTGAGTGTTGTATGCTTTTGTATGAGTCGTATAACCCTCTTCCCTAATAGGAACATCCCTTTAAGGAGAAGTCTTAGATTAATGGGTTCTAGTGCTCCCGATAGCAACGATGTACCAACATCAAAAAATCCATTGAACACTTACTTTACAAAGGGTGAAACACAAACTTTGCAAGATATCAGACCTCCTACACAATGGAAGAACAAACATTTCATGAATTTGAAGATCCTATTGATATAATAACACATGTACCTGATGAGCAAATTCAACAACTTGATAAAGAACTAGCTAATTTTCAAGCTTTTGTTGAAAAAGAAAGAATAGCAGAAGAAGTTGTGCCTATTGTTCATAATTTAAGAGAGTTGTTAAAAGAAGGAAAAGATGGTGTTAACATGCTCTGTGGCTTAGCTCATATAGTGAATCATGATTTTATTCTAGTGGAGAATTGTGTGAATGTTATTAATAATGTGTCATCGTCGAATCATACACAGGTATCGGCACCTATACCGACTACCAAAATATGTACTTTCAAATCATCAATCTTCACTACTAATGCACAAGCTTGTAGTAATGCTACTACTATCATGGGAGTATCTAATGGATTAAATTCACAAAATTACAAGACTGTGGGATTCAATTATCAAAACCTAGCACCTAGGGTGACTTCTTATATGAATGATCACTATTAGCCACCTCTCCATTCCACCTATTCTCGACCACCTTTTGTTACCACTCACAACTAATCACCTCAAAATTTCATGACCACAACTTCTAATTTTTCTCAACAACAAGCTGCATCACCGAATGATGTCCTCTTAAACCAACTCTTGCAAGGCATGACCTCTTTATAGTAAAAAGTGACAAACTTGACCAATGCTTTTTATCAACCTAGCATACCAACATATCATGCTCATAGTTCTTTATCTTTTTCAATCCTAAGAGCTCAAATTCCTGATAAGTTTGAGACTCCCTACTTTGAAAAGTACAATAGTAAAGGTGATCCTAATACTCATGTGGCAGCATTCACGACTATGTGTAGTGATTTCTTCTTTGAAGAGGACTTGTTAGCAAAACTCTTTTTGTGATCCCTTAAAGATACTACTTTGGAATGGTTTTTCTCATTACCTCTAAATTCAATACATTCTTTTTCATAGCTTGTTGATTAATTCTTACAATATTTCCAAGTAAATATTGGACCTTTAGTCTCATTGATTGATTTAGTTCATTGTAAACAAGGTCTGAAAGAGAAGTTAATTGAATACATCAACCAATATCAAGCTCTCTTTGCACAAATTCAATACCCAATTATATATGAGGATGTTTAGAAGGTATTCATTACGAATTTACAACCTATCATCTATGATAAAATCCTCTTGATGAAGTATAGCTCCTTTCAACATTTATGCACAGCCCTTCATGATTACCAGCTTTCATCTAATCAGTATGAGAATCAAAACTCATCTACTCAAGTTGGTCAATCCATGACTGGATCATCTCAAAACAATTTTAAGAGAAACAACAAGAGCTTTATTAAGGTAAATGGATAGCATTCAAATAATTTTTACTCACAAATGTCCTCTATTAGTAATCCTAAATGAGCACCTTTCCAATTCAAACAACAACAAAGATAGTTTACTCCATTGTCTAAATCTCTTCAATCAATTATGAATCAAGTAGTAAGCAACAATCTTTTGAAACTTCCTCCTGTGAAACCATTTGTTAGTATCACGGCTTGGTAGGACATGACACTGAATGATGTATGCGTCTAAAACATGAAATGTAAGACCTCATTGATTCTAATATAATACAAGTAACAGGTGTGAATGACAATGGAAATAAGTCAGTCGCCCCTCAGAATCAAAATTTACATATCTTTACAAATCCCTTTTCCAAGCATAGCGACAACAATATGGTAGAACAAAATGCAATCGAGCAGGCTGATAATGATTATCTCAACTATAATGAAATAATTTGTATGATAGAAGTGGATAAGGAAAAACTTGAAGACTCACCTCATCCACAGAGAAAACGTATCTATGTTAAAGTTCTTCTATCATTATCCCTCCATGGATTGGGAGACAACCAAGACGCACCGGATATGAAAATTAAACAACCTTGACAAGATATTATGATACAAGAAAAGGTTGTCACGGTGGAAAATATCCCACTCCACCATGAAAGCCTCATTCATCAAAATAAGAAAGCAAAGGACTAGAAAAGAACAAGGTAGCTATCATCAGTGGGAAAGAGCAATGATTCTTTTCCTCACAAGCAACAAAAGATTTCAAACATACAGGATCTTGAGAAACAAGCACTGCATGATCATTCTAAAAATAAGAATCATTTAGGTATGAACTACTCACACTTTTTATCACACTTGATAGAGCACCTTTCTAAGGTGCTCACAAGTTCGAGCTCCTCTTAGATATATATATTCTATAATATTATGTCATTTTGTGTTCCCTCATGATGTGTTATGAGTTGTTTAGGTCTCCTTGGATGATCCTTGATACTCTTGTAAGGTCAAGGATACCGAGATACCGCCTCTATTGTGATCATTCTTCTATTTGTTTCATCATTCTTCTATATTCCTTCTCCTTTATTTTATTGTTGTGTGTCATGCCTTAGGGGCATAGCATTATGGAGGGTGTTGTGGGGGCATCCTTTGTTGCAAGTATGAGGTTAACCAGTGTTGTCATTGATGTCAACATACTCATATTGCATTGATAAGAAGGATTGGATGAGTTATGTGTTGAGGTTATTGAGGAAACTAGTCTCCATCAGGAACAGTGAAGAACAGTGATGAGAAGAAGGCAAAAGTACTCAATAGGTTGAGGATCAGAGGATGCAGTTTAAAGGGTTTGTAGATATGAGTCTTGAGATGTTCCAGTTAAGATTTTAGAGGTCCGCATAAAGATCTAAAGAAGTTATGGCTGTTTCTGTGGAACCGGTTCCGGCAGGTGTTCAGTGGAAACAGAGGGTCACAGAAAGGTCCGGTGAGATCTGGAATTGAATTATCTCATTCTGTGGATTGGAAGGAGTGTTGAAGAAATTAGTGTGAAGTGACAAATAGATTTTTGAATGATTTGGAGGTATGGAAGAACCTTTTGCATTATGACAGTGATGACAGACTATGTTCTTGAAGTTCCGGATGAAGAACAGAAGAATTCAAGTGAGCTGATGAAGTGCGGATGTTCTTGGTGATTCAGGGAAGGTTATGATGATCGTTGGATCATGTCTAGTTCATGTTGGTGGTCCACATTGAAGTTTGATTTTGCATTTGAAGAATAACCACGGATATTGGTGTTCTTCCTAAAACAGGCCAACCAGATGTAGTACACGTCTTGCGAATGATCTTGTAGGTGTTTGCCGACTTAGATGATTGTTCCTAAGTTGATGCCTTGTATAAATAAGGGTTTGTGAATTCATTTTGAAGTGGGTCTTGTGGTGATAAGTGTGGTATAGCAAAGAGAAGTGTGAAAGGCAGAGCAGGAGTTTATGGGCTTAAACAAAATTGATCCAAGCATGGTAAAGATGTCAATCTCCAGTTCAAGTTTGTGATTCTTATCACTTTGTAGACAGTGTGTCTCTTGTAGGCAGTGTGCCTCCTTGTGAGCAGTGTGCTCGGGCAGTGAGCCCTAATTGGCATGTGCCATCTATTTTTCTTATTCTTCTAACAGAGAATAATCCTTGGGTTAATCACCCCGTGGTTTTTCCCTTAACCAGGTTTTCCATGTCAAAATCTTGGTGTTTCATGTGTTGATGTGCATCTACTTTGGTGTTTATGTCTTATGCTTCCATGAATGATTAATTGCTATGCTATTGATTAACAAAGTGGATTTAAGTGTTTGAACTGAAAGTGAATTAAGGATAATTGATTCACCCCCCCTCTCAGTTATCAACAATTGGTATCAGAGCCAAGTTCCTCTAAAAGGAGCTTAACCGCTTGAGGAGATCTAGGATGTCGTCATATAAGAAGGACAGTCTAAAGTTTTATGGAACCAACTTCACTCTTTGGAAAGGCCGCATGAAATGTCACTTGGAGTGTATGGGAAACGTGTACTTGTCCCTAGTCACAAAAGCATATAAACCTCCACAGGGTGGTCCGACAACTCTAAATGAAATCACAGATGCTAAAAACAATCTGCGGACTAAAGAGGCTCTTCTAAGTGCATTAACCGACTCAGAGCTCTCCAATGTTATTGACCTACCAACTGCCTATGAGATCTAGATTAAACTGGAACTTCTGCATGAAGGAGATGAGTTTGTTAAGAGTGCAAGGTTGCAGAGTCTCAAAGGGAAATTTGAAAGATTGAAGATGAGAGATGATGAAAATATCACTACCTTTATGCCAAAAGTAAATGAGCTAGTGTGTGGAATTAGGAATGCTGGTGGAGTTTTGGATGAAAATGAGATTGTTTGCAAAATTCTCAGATCCCTTCCTGCTGCCTACAAAATCAAGGTTGTTGCCATTGATGAATTCAGAGCCCATACAACTGTCACAAGAGAACAATTGGCTGGCAAACTGGCTACATTTGAAATGACTAAGTTTGGAGATGATCCCCCCAAGACTAAATCTGCATTCAAAGCCAGTGCCTATGTGAAAGGCAAACAAAGATTTGATCCGAGAGAAAACTCTTCAAGAAAGTTGTCATGGTATGATCAAGCAAGAAAAGACATGGAAGAGGAAGAAGTAAAAACAGCTCAACTTGAAGCCCTCATTGCAAAAAGACTACCAAGAGGATCCGGTAAGTATGAAGGAAAATTACCCTTTAAGTGCTTCAACTGCAATAAGATTGGTCACTTTGCCTCAAGATGTCTGGAAAGATCCACAAGATCAAATTCTAACAGACAAAGGTTCCAAAAGAATTGTTATTATGTTCATGAAGAAGCTGATAATGAAGGAGTAACAAATGATGAATCAGAGATAGGAGACAAATCCAGAAATGAATGGGTGTTCATTGCCATCAAGGAAGAAGATCCAATATTCCCTAAATCTATCAATCATAAGGTTATAGAAAGAGCTTTGGCTGCCCAAGTTGAAGAAAAGGATGATTTAGTTATTGACAGTGGATGCTCTCACCATATGACAGGTGACAAGAACAAGTTCTTAGATTTGGAAAGGTATGAAGGAGGAATGGTAAAATTTGGTGACAATTCTGCTAGTAGAATCAGAGGTAGGGGAACTATCTCTTTTGATGGAAAGAACAAAACTGGTAATGTACTGTATGTTGAAGGATTGAAGCACAATCTTCTCAGTGTTGGTCAGTTGGTGGACAAAGGTTATGATCTCCGGTTCAAGAATGGAAGATGCAGGATCTTTGAAAGCTCCGGAACTGAGATTGCATCCGGTACTCAAACAAAAGGTAATATCTTCCATCTAGTTGGTACTAATAAAAGTTGTATGTTTGTTCAAGTTGATCAGAGTTGGTTATGGCATAGAAGGATGTGTCATGTAAATTTTGATAACATCGTCAAGATAAGTAATACTCAGGCTGTAAGAGATCTTCCAAAGTTGGTAAAATCTACAAATAGTTTGTGCAAAGAATATCAGCTAGGTAAACAGAGCAGAGTCTCATTCAAAAGCAAGGATCAGTCCTCTACCGGATTATTGGAGTTAGTTCATACTGATCTATGTGGTCTGACAAGAATCAAGAGTATGCAAGGTGATAGATATTTCATGTTACTGATTGATGACCAATCCCGGATGATGTGGGTCACCTTTCTGAAAGAGAAATTAGAAGCCTTTGAGAAGTTCAAAATCTTCAAGGCTATGGTAGAGAATCAAACCAGATTAAAACTGAAATGTCTGAGGTCTGATAGAGGTGGTGAATTCACATCCGATGAATTCATAGACTTTTGTGAGAAGCATGGTATAAAGAGACAGTTATCTGCTCCTAGGACTCTACAGCAGAATGGAGCAGTTGAGAGAAAGAACCGGACCATCCAGGAAGCATCTAGGACAATGATGATGGAAGCAAATGTTCCCCAAATGTTTTGGAAAGAAGTTGTTAGCACTGCAGTCTACACTCTCAATCGAGTTCAAATCAGAAGCAATACCGGTAAGACTCCTTATGAACTTTGGTTTGGCATCACTCCTACTGTGAGATATTTCAGAGTATTTGGCAGCAAGTGTTACATTAAAAGAGATGAAGATCTAGGAAAGTTTGATGCTAGAAGTGATGAAGGAATTTTCTTGGGTTACTCCACTCAAAGCAAAGCATACCGATGTTACAATAAGAGACTGAGAAAGATGATAGAAAGTACAAATGTGAAGGTTGATGAAGGTATTGAGAAACCCTCAAGATTTTATGAGTATGATGAAGATGATCAGAATGATGTTCTGGTTCAAGAAGCTCCATCCTCTCCTGAAGGTCAGATTCAGACTGATCCGGTAAATCAGGAAGAAGAGATAGGTCCGGATGAGCCTGATCAAGAAGCAAAAGTGCAAGAAACTCCCAAAGTTCCAAGGTATGTAAGACTGAACCACTCTGAAGATCAGATCATAGGTGACAAAAGCAAAGGTGTGCAAACTAGAAGGAATGTCGCTCAAAATTCAGATGAATGTTGTCTGATTTCAAAGATTGAACCTAAGACAATAAATGAAGCATGCAATGATGAAAATTGGACAAAAGCAATGGAGGAAGAGTTGATGCAAATTGAGAAAAATCACACTTGGGATCTTGTTTCTAGACCTAGTAACAAGAATGTCATTAGGACCAAATGGGTCTTCCAGAATAAATTAAATGAAGTTGGTGAAGTAATCAGAAATAAGGCCAGATTAGTCTGCAAAGGATACTCTCAAATAAAAGGGATTGATTTTGAGGAAACCTTTGCTCCGAGGGCAAGAATTGAAGCAGTCAGACTATTTCTTGCATTTGTTGCCTTCAAAGATTTCAAAGTGTATCAGATGGATGTCAAATCTGCTTTCCTGAATGGTGACCTAGAAGAAGAGGTGTACATTGAAGAACCGAATGGATTTCAGTTATCAGAGCATGGTGATATGGTCTGCAAATTAAAGAAGGCACTGTATGGTCTAAAGCAAGCCCCAAGAGCATGGTATGAGAGGTTGGATAAACATCTTTTGAAGATTGGTTTCAACAAAGGTACTGCTGATAGTAACTTATATTTTTAAATTGATCATGAAAACATCTTGATTGTTGAAGTATTTGTTGATGATATCATCTTTGGAGGAAGAGACAGTATGTGTAAAACCTTTGCAAACCAAATGAAAAGTGAGTTTGAAATGTCAATGCTCGGTGAAATAAATTTCTTCTTGGGTCTGCAAATTACTCAGACAGAGAAAGGAATCTTTATCTCTCAGACCAAATATGTGAAAGAACTATTGAAGAAATTTGGAATGGAAGACTCAAAGCCAATGAACACTCCCATGGCTACCGGATGTAAGTTGAGCAAAGATGACGACTCTCCTAAGACAAATCAGACAAAGTACAGATCAATGATTTGTGGATTATTGTATCTCACTCAAACTAGACCAGATATAATGCAGGCTGTTGGTCTTGTGGTGAGATTCCAGGCTGATCCCAGAGAATCTCATGTCATGGCAATCAAAAGAATTTTTAGGTACTTGAAAGGAACAATTGAGTATGGCCTATGGTATCCCAGAGATCATGACTTTTCTCTTCATGCATATACATATGTAGATTGGGTAGGAGATGTGGATGATAGGAAGAGTACAAGTGGAGGAGCATTCTTTTTGCGAAAAAGGTTGTTTTCTTGGCTAAGCAAGAAACAAGAAGCAATATCACTGTCTACAACAGAAGCAGAATACATTGCAGCAGCAGGTAGTTGCACTCAACTTTTATGGATGAAACAAATGCTAAGAGATATTCAAGTAGAATATGAGGAGCCTATCACAATTTTCTGTGATAATTCAAGTGAAATAAATATTTCTAAGAATCCAGTGTTGCATTCTAAAACCAAGCATATATCTATCAAATTTCACTTTTTGAGAGAACAAGTGAACAAGGGTGAAGTAAGATTGGAGTATGTGCCCTCCAAGGATTAGCTTGCAGATATTTTTACTAAACCTCTTCCCAAGGACTCTTTTGAGTATCTCAGGGAGAAGTTAGGGGTCATGGCCCCTCCGGTGATGAACTAGGATGCACTGATGTGCATCAGTCCGGTGGATATCACAGTCATATCTTGTGATCCGGATTGATGATGGGGAGCTGCTACTAAGGGGAGCAGCCGGTATGATTCTGATGTGTTAGCATTGCAAGTATGAGCCCTTTGCCATTAATGTCAAAGGGGGAGAGAAGACATGTGAAAAACAAGTGGTTGATGATTAAAGGGGGAGTAGTAAAGGAAGAGAAGACATGTGAAGAGTTGTTGCTGATAGGGGGAGCTATGACAGAAAGGAGAAGTTCTCGTCTTGATGGTTTTTCACATCATATGTTGCCATCAATGACAAAGGGGGAGATTGTTGCAAGTATGAGGTTAACGAGGGTTGTCATTGATGTCAACATACTCATATTGCATTGATAAGAAGGATTGGATGAGCTGTGTGTTGAGGTTATTGAGGAAACTAGTCTCCATCAGGAACAGTGAAGAACAGTGATGAGAAGAAGGCAAAAGTACTCAATAGGTTGAGGATCAAAGGATGCGGTTTAAAGGGTTTGTAGATATGAGTCTTGAGATGTTCCAGTTAAGATTTTAGAGGTCCATATAAAGATCTGAAGAAGTTATGGTTGTTTGTATGGAACCAGTTCCGGCAGGTGTTCAGTGGAAACAGAGGGTCACAGAAAGGTCCGGTGAGATCCGGAATTGAATTGTCTCATTCTGTGGATTGGAAGGAGTGTTGAAGAAGTTAGTGTGAAGTGACAAATAGATTTTTGAATGATTTGGAGGTCCGGAAGAACCTTTTGCATTATGACAGTGATGACAGACTGTGTTCTTGAAGTTCTGGATGAAGAACAGAAGAATTCGAGTGAGCTGATGAAGTGCGGATGTTCTTGGTGATTCAGGGAAGGTTATGATGATCGTTGGATCATGTCCAATTCATGTTGGTGGTCCGCATTGAAGTTTGAGTTTGTATTTGAAGAATAACCATGGATATTGGTGTTCTTCCTAAAACAGGCCGACCGGATGTAGTACACGTCTTGCGAATGATCTTGTAGGTGTTTGCCGACTTAGATGATTGTTCCTAAGTTGATGCCTTGTATAAATAAGGGTTTGTGAATTCATTTTGAAGTGGGTCTTGTGGTGATGAGTGTGGTATAGCGAATAGAAGTGCGAAAGGCAGAGTAGGACTTTATGGACTTAAACGGAACTAATCCAGGCATGGTAAAGATGTCAATCTCTAGTTCAAGTTTGTGATTCTTATCACTTTGTAGACAGTGTGTCTCTTGTAGGTAGTGTACCTCCTTGTGAGCAGTGTGCTCGGGCAGTGAGCCCTAATTGGCATGTGCCATCTATTTTTCTTATTCTTCTAACAAAGAATAATCCTTAGGTTAATCACCCCGTGGTTTTTCCCTTAACCAGGTTTTCCACATCAAAATCTTGGTGTTTCATGTGTTGATGTGTATCTGCTCTACTGTTTATGTCTTATGCTTCCATGAATGATTAATTGCTATGCTATTGACTAACAAAGTGGATTTAAGTGTTTGAACTGAAAGCAAATTAAGGACAACTGATTCACCCCCCCTCTCAGTTATCAACATCCTCCTACATGGTGTTCCTAAGGCACTTGCTCTCCTCTCTCATTTTTATTGTTTATCTTCTTCAGTGGTTCTACCTAGTCGGCGGATGATGAAAACAAATTACTACTGATACGAATTGCATGTCCCTTCAGAGAGTAAGCAAAAATGGACCTAGTCTGTAAATGAAGATGGGGTTGATATATATAATATCTATATATATCCGACGCTTGACTAGTAGAATCACTCCATGTGATATATCATGTTGTCTTATCTCTTCTAACAAATCTTTGCAATACAGCTACTCTGTGCACTTTGGATTGTTTTGTATCTCACCTTGTTACACTCGGTCCTGAGATACCTGTAGTATAAGCCCAATGACTATACTCAGATCTAAACCTGTTAGTGTAGCCTTGGTTTCTTGAATTTGATCTAATACAGGCATAGCTTTCATAATTTGATATGGGTGTTATCTTAAAATAAGATTTTCTAACCATCTTGTTATCTTAGCATATCTTATCAATGTGTTTGTGGGAACATTTGGTGATCGTGGCACATGTCACCTTTGGGGGCATGGGCTTTGTGAGAGCTCTTGTTCCCTTGTGTGTTTTCTCTCTACCTTAATGTGCTTGATATCGGTAAGTGACATCAACCACCTTAAGTTGGGGGCATATATAGTGGTATCTGTATGATTCTTTTAGCACTAATGAAGCATGTTTGTAAGCCCTCTCCACGAGGTGGGATGCTATATCTCTTGAGCTAGTGCACATTCTTATTTAAATTGCAAGAAAGAAAGCCCTCTTTGCGAGGCAGGACTATGTATCTCTTGAGCTAGTGCATATCCTTTTATACAAAATATCTTCTGGAGAAGGCAGGATGGTGTATCTCTTGAGCTATTGCGCATCCTTTTATACAAAGTCCTCATCAAGAGGTGATGTTGGATCTTGAGCTATCCTCCCTTAAGCATGTTTTTGGTAGTTTTTGTAGCATAAGATCAACTATCAGGTGTTTCTATAGCATGTTTTAGATGGTGGGACTTAGCAATAAGCTCCTTCCATCACTCATGTTTTCCATGTATAAGATGTATAGTATGTCTATGGCATGTTATACGGCACTCATGTATTCCATGTGTCTTCCTCCTTGGGTGGTTTCAAGGGTGTAACGATGAGCTCCCCCCACACTAGAGTTTTGTTTGGCGTGTTCCCCCTAGTGTAGTATCAAGGGCATAGCAATGAGCTCCCCCTACATTTTGGGTTTTGTATTGCATGTTTTTGGTTGTTTCAAGGGCGTAGCAATGAGCTCCCCCTACCCCTTAGTTATGATTTTATTTCATATATGAAAATGTTATATCAATGTATTCATCATGTATTATGTACTTCCTACTGTATTCTCCATGTTTTGTGTGCTTCTTACTATCTTCATTGTGTCTTGTGTGTCTTTAATGTGTCTTCTAGTGCTTACCTGAGACTGGGGGCTAGAAATAGTCCTCCCATCTTTGTGTATGCCTTAGCTTCATGTGCTCGGCATTTTTGATGCATTTTCGACCATACTTTAATGCATGTATTTGTTATAAGATCATACATAAATTAAAGTGAGGGATAAATGTTATGTCTTAAAATGTCACCTAGGACTTTTACCTCCTAGATTAGCTCCAAGGTCCCCTTAATTTCATTATGCATGTGTAAAACTTATCCCAGATCAATTTCCCCCAAAACCCATGTCAAATGAGGCCTAGGGGTTCACTTTAATTCTGAATCATGACTCAAAAAGTATCCCTAGACTTGGGCATCCACGCACTAGTCCAGGGTTATTTTGTCGAGACCTAAATTTTGTATGTTGACCTGTGACCGTTAAAATGGTTTCCTTTGTCAGCCTTTACAATTTGAATTACAAAAGTTTAACAGGAATGCATATATAAACATGTTTAGGACTTCATTTTACAACTAGATGGATAATGCAAACTTGTGATATTGAGCTAAGGGATTCTAAATCATTCATTGTGTTGCAGAGCAAACTTGTGTTGTTATTGTGTTTGTTTGTTGTAGATTTGGCTTCATCAATCCATCTCCTGATGGTGTCAAGGATCTTCATTCTCCCATGAGGGTTTTACCTCCAAGGTGATATCTATTTTTATTTCAATCAATCTATCTTATCATCTGATTTTACCTCTATCCACCAAGGGCACACACTTTATCTAACAATGATGTTGGAAGGCTTAAATGCCATTCTGGGGTTTGACTGAGGCAAGCTCCTAAACACCACAACCCCAAAACCCGTCTCTTGTGATTGTAGGTTATAGGTGAAAGATCTTGTGAAGTGGAGTTATAGAGGATCAAAGCAGAGGATAAAGATTCAGATCTGAGAAGAAAGTGCATAAAACCTAACCTATTGGACTAGGTCACTTGCCATGTAGTCCTCCCGACTATTAGTGCCATAAATCTTAAAGTAGGTTGCAGTCCTCATCACCTCACTATTCTAGATCTACAGAAAAAGTGGCATGTTGGACTAGGGTGCCTGCCCCAGTGTCCCTAAATTTTTCACCTTTAGAAATCTGAATCTTGATATGTTTCTAATCTATATTCAGTGCCTTCCTATGTGATCATTTGTCGTATCTTGTCCATCTGTATCTGGAATCATATAATTGGGGTTTAAGGCTTAATTGAACTAGGGTTTGACATATCTAGCAATCTAATCTATCTTTCCATATCATTCCTAAGTGATATCAACCTGTAGCTGAGTTCTTTCTATCTGTAGTGACTTGACTTGATTGTTGTCCTTTGAATGTTATTGTGAAAGGAGGGTTTGATTGAATCTACCTTAACTACACTTCAATTCATCCCTTTTTTTTACATAACGGTACTTATCCACAAGTATACCACTAGATTGCCTATACAATACAAGAAATCAAATCCCAATCTTACGAGCATAGTGAGAGAACATCTCTCTTCTAAGAGTTCCAAATCATTGGACTATAGTGACAAATGAGAAGAAATCCACCAATACTACAACAAATAGGGATAAACACAGTATCCACAAATACTACCACACACTAACCTCACCACTCTTTCTCTTATGCTGCCCTTTGATAAGAGATCAATGCTATGACACAATATTATTTTTGAAAGTTCAAAAAACATAGGGGAGTGGACCTAATATTTGAGCATCCTAACTTCACACCTCTAACAGTTGTGCATTAAGTCATGTTTTGTTAGTGTGATGATGTGGCATTACATGATTGGTTGCCTTTTAGATCTAAAGAGCACATTTCATTCAATTGTAAGTACTTATAGTCAATACTAACAACCTTAAAGTCACATGTTAAACTTTTAAAAATATTAAACCTTAAATCCACAAATACTATCACAGCTATTGGAACATGCTCAACCACATGAATTTGATAAAAACATATTTATAAGGCAGATATGTAAGACAACATAGATTATCACTTATCAAGAAAATCTGATAGTCACTCTTATTTACATTAACTCCTCACCAACATCACAAACTTCTTGTTAATATTACAAACACCATGATTGTTTTTTGTAATTAAACTTAATACACATGTATGGACAAGGTGTTGAGGACACATATTTCAGCCATTTCCTGGTAAAAGCTAGGGTTTTCTAGATTTTCTTAAGCATTTTTAGCTTATAGAAAACATGCCATAGCTTTCCCTTCAGCTAGAGTCCATAATAGGGAGTGATAATATCAAATTTTACTAATTTTGGCATCACTTCAAACCTAGAATCAATAAAATTTAGGGTTTTATGAAAGATTTATTTCAAAAGTGAGGTTTGGTAGTGTATGAGGGTTTGGTACAGTAGTGGAGAGGTTTATTAGGCAAGTTTGAGGTTGTCTTTTATTGTCTTTTTGAGGATTTTTCATGGAGAGGCTTATTATGCTTATTATGATAGTCATAGGAGGATAGTCAAGGACTGCCATAGTTTTAGAGGTAGTTATGGAGTCATTTCTTGTTTGAAACCCTCATCAAGATGGTATTATATGTAGATATAGGATATCTTTAGTTTTGCATACCTTAAACAAGGACATGTTATAGTTCCAAAGATGGGACCATGATGCAAGAGATAGTTTTGATGTCATACATCATAAGCCTTAAACTATTGATCAAAATTCCTAGCATGAACTCAAGTTTGCAAAAGGACTTCATCACTAGTCATGGACAGGGTATGGACAACCATCAAAGAATAAAGGATATAGGAATTTTGTCAGATGTCATTTGTTATTTTATCTCAAACTAATCAACATTCTAACTTAGACCACAAAACTGCCCCTTTCTATCTCAGACCAATCAGCATTCTATCTCAGACCATAAAACTGCCCCTTTCTATCTCAAACTAATCAGCATTATTGTCTTTTCATGACTATCCTATATCATTTTATTGGTCCAATACTACCTCCCTTTCACATACATTCCTTGTCTCATAATCATGACTTGAGGACTATCTCTTTGGCTATCATGTTTTGTGACTGTTTCACATGATAAATGTTCAATCTTAGTGATAATAAAGGATATAGAAATTTTGTCAGGTGTTGTAATTGCAAATACCCTTGTAGACATGTATGCAAAGTGTGGAAGCATAGACAAGGCACATAGACTGTCTGATAGAACACCACAAAGAGAGATCCTCTCATGGAATGCAATGATTGCAAGATATGCAGAAAATGTATTTGTTGAAAAGACTTTAGAAACTTTCAAGAAAATGAAATTGGCAAGTGTAAAACCAAATTTCACAACCTTCACCAACATCCTCCCTATCTCTACCAAATTAGGATCTTTGAAATAGGGTATGGACAGCAATCAAAGCATAAAGGATATTATGTAGGTTTTTGTGAAGTTGACTATGATAATTATTATGTAGGTTTTATTTTGAATGGTGGACAAGGGTTTGGTGTCTCGAGAAGTATTATACATTTGGAATTTATCTTATGAGCATTATGGTGAAGGTCAATGGTATTGTGTTAGTCATAGTGACAAACCCTAGAGGCTTGTGCAGTGTAATATACCTATACTCAACTTCTCTCTCTCATGTGGAGTATAAAGTTGGAATAGAAATATAAAATGCCAATCTTGGGTTAAAAACCTCATGGTGGGATCAACTTGTCCCTACACCCTTTATTAATGTGCTTGGAATGAATTTGTAGATGATGGGAAAGATAAAAGTAGAGTGTCTTCTAAAATGACTAGTTTTCTCTTGAATATTGTTGTGGTTGTTAGTTCCATGTGTATATTCTCATTGATAAGATGTATTGTTATTAGCCCTTAAGAACAAAGTAAAAATGCTTTACTTTGATTGAATATGTGGATAGTAGTTATGTATGTGCATATGAGAAAAATGTTACCTTAAAAGAATTTGAAATATTTGCAAGGGCTCTAGGATAGACCTATGGGACTGCAGATATGGCTTTATTGTAACTCTAAAATGATTTTTAAGGAAACCCTTATTTATGGAATTGTTATTGTGTATATTTTTGCAATAATTAAGCTCAAAGTATATATGTTGCCATAATTGCAAGATATGCACAAAATGGATTTGTTGATAAGGATTTAGAAATGTTCAAGCAAATGTGATTGGCAAGTGTAAATCCAAATTCCACAACCTTAACCAACATCCTCCCTACCTATGCCAAAATGGGATCTTTGGAACATGGTATGGACATCCATTAAAGCATAAAGGATATGGGAATTCTGTCAAATATGTTGTAGTTGCAACTACCCTAGTAGACATGTACGCAAAGTGTGGAAGCATAAATAAGGCACATGAATTGTTTGACAGAACACCTCAAAGAGTGTCATCTCATGGAATGCAATAATTGCAAGATATGCACAAAATGGATTTGTTAATAAGGCTTTAGAAAATTTCAAGAAAATGCAATTGAGAGGTGTAAAGCCAAAATGGGATTTTTGGAACATGGTATGGACATCCATCAAAGCATTAAGGATATGGGAATTTTGTCAGATCTTGTAGTTGTAACTGTCCTAGTAGACATGTATGCAAAGTGTGGAAGCATAGACAAGATAGGTGAACTATTTGACATGATGCCTCAATGAAATGTCATCTCATGGAATGCAATGATTGCAAGATATGCAAAAAATGGATTTTTTTGATAAGGCTTTATAAACTTTCAAGAAAATACAACTGGTGGGTGTAAAGCCAAATTCCACAACCTTAGCCAGTATCCTCCTTGCCTATGCCAAAATGGGATCTTTGGAACACGATATGGACATCCATCAAAGCATAAAATATATGGAGATTTTGTTAGATGTTGTAGTTGCAACTACCCTTGGAGACATGTATGCAAAGTGTGGAAGCATAGACAAGGCACGTGAACTGTTTGGCATGATGCCTCAAAGAAATTTCATCTCATGGAATGCAATGATTGCAAGATATGAAAAAAAATGTATTTTTTGATAAGGCTTTAGAAACTTTCAAGAAAATGCAATTGGTGGGTGTAAAAACAAATTCCACAACCTTAGCCAACATTAGCCCTTCATATGCCAAAATGGGATCTTTGGAACATGGTATGGACATCCATCAAAGCATAAAGGATATGGGAATTTTGTCAAATCTTGTAGGTGCAACTACCCTAGTAGACATGTATACAAAGTGTGGAAGCATGGACAAGGTACTGAACTATTTGACATGACGCCTCAATGAAATGCCATTTCATGGAATACAATGATTGCAAGATATGCAAAAAAATGGTTTTTTTTTTTATAATGCTTTATAAACTTTCAAGAAAATATAATTGGTAGGTGTAAAGCCAAATTCCACAACCTTAGCCAGTATCCTCCTTGCCTATGCCAAAATGGGATCTTTGGAACTTGGCATGTACATCCATCAAAGCATAAAAGATATGGGAATTTTGTTAGATGTTGTAGTCGCAACTACCCTCGAAGACATGTATGCAAAGTGTGGAAGCATAGACAAGGCACATGAACTATTTGGCATGATGCCTCAAAGAAATGTCACCTCATGGAATGCAATGATTAGAAGATATGAATAAAATGGATTTTTTTATAAGGCTTTAGAAACTTTCAAGCAAATGCAATTGGCGGGTGTAAATACAAATTCCAAAACCTTAGAAATGGTATCTTTGGAACACAGTATAGCCATCCATCAAAGCATAAAGGATATAGGAATTTTGTCAAATGTTGTAGTTCCAACTACCCTGCGAGACATGTATGCAAAGTGTGGAAGCATATACAAGGAACTTGAATTGTTTGACACAATCCCTCAAAGAAATGTTGTCTCATGGAATGCAATGATTGCAAGATATGCACAAAATAGATTTTTCATAAGGCTTTAAAAACTTTCAAGGAAATGCACAAAAGAAACTTTCAACCAAATGCAATTAGAATGTCTAAAACCAAATTGCACAACCTTATCCAACATCCTCCTTGCCTATTCCAAAATGGGATCTGGGGAACATAGTGTGGACAACCATTAAAGCATAAAGGATATAGAAATTTTGTCACATGTATTTCTAGCTGCCCTTGTAGACATGTATGGAAAGTGTGGAAGCATAGACAAGGTGCATGAACTATTTGACATGATGCCTCAAAGAAATGCACAGTCTCATGGAATGCAATGATTGCAAGATATGCACAAAATAGATTATTTGAAAACCATTTATAAAATTTCAAGAAAATGCAATTGGCACGTGTAAAACCAAATTCCTGCATGTGTAAAACCAAATTCCTATAACGATAATTGATCATCATATTAAATATTTAATATAAATTGTCATATACATAATTTCATGAACATAACATCTAGTATATATATAAAGTCATATAGGCATGTCCAAACAAAGCCATATAGGCATATACAAAAATATACATCGGTAACATAAGTATGTATACAAAGCCATGTAGGCATACAAAAAATGTCCCAAAATCTAGCTTCCTATGAACTTCTATCAAATAATCAATGGCCCTTGCTTGGCCATGAAGATGGAGAGCCTATCAGTGACTCATCCTCTCTCTCCCATTAAGTAGACCTCATCGACAGAGATTTTTGTAGCTCCACATGTTAATACAATCAAACAATATGCACATTAATATAGAAAACATGAAATATATAACATCACATATGTAATCGATCACTTACCGCTATCTGATAATTCCTCTCAATCATCTTTTCTCTCTCTTCATCCGTAGTTGGATGGATTGGAGTTGTGGCCTCCTGTGAGAAGCATCAAGAAGCAAAATTGACAAAACATAATATCATTTATGTACACCAAATGACATGAGATAAAATAAGAATTACAAAATGACATTTACATGTTACCGGTTCATACCTCAATCAAAGGATTTGAAGACAACAAGGTTGCAACAATGCTTGCCTACGTTGACTCACGAAGATGAGGAGTCTCCATATTCAACATCTGAAAATAGAGTTCAAGGTTATTCAACCAAAATAGATTCATAACATTATTTAAATGCATAATGATTACAAATGGTTAAATTTACCTCTGTAAAAGTGGTTCTGCATGCAAGGGACCAAGGAAACCATGGAGGTGCTAGTGAAGCTCCCTATTGAAATCATCAAACTATCACTAAATAATATTACCATTGATATATGTACTATATTTATGATCATGTGATAAATTACATACCTGTTGACTCGATCTCCTCTTATAACCCACCAATGGATGGCTAACAGAGGTAGGATGAAGACTCTAACCCTAGAATTTCATTGCACAAACAATTACGTACATTAATTTTGACTTAGAATATAGATAGTCATATAAAATTAATTACAAACTTCAAATACAAATTTATTAAAGCAAGATGAACCTTGTAAAAAATTACCTGGGAGTCAATACCAAACGTATGTTGTAATAATCATCTGTGAGAACAAGATCATCCAATATGGATGTGTCCATCACTGGCTGCTATACCTACGTCGCAGCATCCTGTCGAGAGTCCTACGTCCCATAATCACACCAGTTCCCACATGAACTACAAGATGTGGGGACAAATGACACTTTCTTCTCTCACCCTCATTAGCCTGGGTGAGATCATCGTCATGTTGTGCTAGATACTACATGAGAGCACTCAATGAATGTAGTGTATCCACCTTAATACTCTCCTTCAAAGTCAAAGGAAGTGACACATGTGTTAGCCTTATCAGGGGTCTAAGTACACGGTTTGGTCTTGTTGTACCCCCTCTCTATCTTGGGTAGAGCCTCCACCTCTGCCCTAGAACTCTCAAATGTCAAAATAATTAGGAATATTCTTGTGGATGAACTCACAATAGAATTTCCTCAAGAAATATTGTGGTACCTCATTGTTGTTACATGGGTGCTTGTCAAACACCATGTACCATCTATCCCAAAAGTTTTGGGATATATCTTTGTTCCTACACCAATGAATTGGTAAGTGTTTGCAAGTCTCTTCTAATGTTTGGCCAGTTTTAGGATTGATAAATTGTGAACATAATGTAGATTTTGTAATTTTTAGGTCCTTCACTTGTTTGTAAGACAATTTGTCAGCATATTATTGCCGACACCTCTCCCTATAGTCATGAAATTTGGTGATTTGGTTTGTCACCAATTTAGTGTGAGAAACAATCACCTCTAATGACTTGGCAAGTGCTCTCCTACAATCGGTGCTTGCACTTGGACTATTTAACATTTCAATTAGGGTTTGAAGATGTTTTTTATTTTCTTCTATTTGCCCTAAATAGTTTTCCTATGTATCTCTTTCATGGTGAGGACATGAAGGTGGGGGGTTTTGAATTTTTTAGGGTTGTTTTGACCCTCCTCTGCTGGATTTATGTTTTTTGTTGCCTCGTTGACTGCAAATTCAATATAAAAAACCAATCAAACATTGCAAAACTAAAAATTTATTTTCAAATTCAAAAAAATCAATCAAAACCTACCTTCTTCAGTTGCTACACCCTCTACATTATGTTGATGACATCCTCAGGAGTGGGATTGGTGAGGTGGCACAGTGAAAAGGTCAATTACTCTTCTCCCTTTCTTGATTTTTCCTTCCTCCAATGCGCTCATGCTCTTGTGACTATTTTTGCTTTAAAAAATTAGAAATGGCCGCAGGTTTTTTTTTGCTGTATTTGTTTTTTTTGCTTTAAACAAAAAATAATGCAAGAGCATTATAACGCACTAGTGTTATAGTGCACTCGCATTTTAGGCTTAGTAAGCGAGCCTAGAATGTAAGTGTGTTATAACATGCTCGCATTATATGTTGCATGGGACCAAAAAGCCAAAGTGGCAAATTTTTGGTCCCACAACTTGATGCATTCACCCCTCAGCTACAATCTCGTTACCTTCTTCTATCTTCTTATCCTCCAAAGGATAGTAGTTGTTGCTGCTACATCAATTCCAATTTCTTCATTCATGTCTGATGAGCCATATAATTGACTCATCTATTTCATGTTATTTCTGCTTTTAAGAATTTTCACAGACACTTTGGCATATATAAATACATATTATTATAATTATATTTGTCTTTTGGTTAGATTATGCGCATGATTAGTTTTCATTTCCTTTGATGAAATATCTTGCTTTATTTTATTGGATTACATTTCAAACGTGCATATTTTATGAATTATGGTGCAAAGTTGTGAATATTTTTATAAGAGTTGTAGTAGTATGAACAACCAGTGGTCTCCAGAGCTCTCTATCCTGAGAAGAACCTGAACTCTGGAGAGCTCTAGATACTGAAAACCTCCCTCAGATCATCCTCCCCTTGAGTTGATGATCTCCACAAGTCCATCCCTGAGTGTAAACATAACTTGTGCTTCAATCACGCAGTTGAAAAGGGTAACATTGCCACGATGCCACAATCTTGGTGACTAATTGAAGAATCGATTAACTGACCTTAGTCTTAACTAAAGTGACTCCCACCTTGCATCACACCATTTCTGGAGAATCATCTATAGAATAAATGCAAATCTCTAATCTGCAGTTCTGTTTAGGAATTCTGAATGTAATAAAACCATGCAACTGGCCTTAGTTCCATTTCGCTCTAGTTAGACTTATTGATAGTTTTCTTCTTCCAAATAATGTTTGATTGTATAAGTAGGAGTAATGCATTTTATTTCTAGTTAGTTTTGAGTTTTTAAGTTTCATAGTAGTTATCACTAGATCGCTGTAACAGGAGGAAAACTCCTCATGCTTGTAATTCCATCCATTTTCTGGACTATGATTTAATATGAAGGGAAATTTCTGTGAAAAGAAGTTAGTTGAGCAAGAGGATCATCTTTGGTTGGGGAAGTAGGGCTCGCTTACCCATCTAAGGGAAGATCTCTTGATTATTTGGTATTTATGCAATTCTGTTCTAGTCTCTGTTAACTTTTATTTTATGTTCTGTGTGATTGTTGTTAATTGTTCCTTGCAGGTTAGTTCTTAAAAATCCTAAAAATACCAAAAAAGAGATAGTTTTGTTTCTTATCAGCATTGTTATATTCAGAGTGTTTCATTGCTGAGGAGTAACAGTGGATTCAATTTATCTTCATTTACTTTTTCTGCATGATAGATTAATTTTTTTTCCAACAAAGTGTGTTTGTTTTCAGCAATTTAAGATAGTTTCTTTTCGTGCGAAGTGTGTTTCCTTTCTAGCAATTTAAGATAGTTCTCTTTCCAGCAAAGTGTGTTCATTTCTCAAGTAATTAGATAGATCTTTATTTTTGCATGCACTTTTCAATTCTGGCGAGACCAACAAACCAAGTCCTATTCACCAAAACACTCGACCAAAACCCCCCATTCTAGGAAGTCTTATCGCAGATAGCTCCAGACACCTCCAGATTGATAAAAGTAAATGGTGATGCATTAACAAAGCCTACTTCGACCTCATCATTTTTGGCGTCGTTGCTGGGGATAATCTACAAATCATTGTAGGTTTAAGGTGTTGATAAGACTTTCGATCCATTAGTTTATGAGAAGACCTAGGGATGCCTTAGGTCAATTCATTAGACATCCTATAGAAGATATACCTCTGGAGGCTATTTTGGAAGAAGCTCCAGATCACCTAATCAATCAAGAATCACCTATACTATCGGAGTCACCTAATTCATCTGCCACATCCTCAACAATGGGTGATAATGGTGGTAATCATGAAGATCCAACTAATAATAGAACCTTCTCTTATCCGATTGCCATCATTCCTTGGATAAATGAGACTTCTATGAAAAGCATATCTCCTGCATTTTTACCTATCTTTAGGGGAAAAACATCAAAAGACCCAGACTAGTTCCTATTTGAGTTCAAAGTCCTTTGTCAAACTTAGGACTATGCTATAGATAACCAAAAGCTGAAACTGTTCCCTTCCACTCTTAAGGAGTCAGCTTTAAGATGATTCATGGGCTTGGCAATAGACTCTATCACTACCTGGGATGATATGGAAACATTTTTTCTTGATAAATATCAGGATTACTGTAGAGTCAAGGATCGAAAAGATGAACTTTTCTGTATGAAACAAATAGAGGATGAGAACTTAGAAGACTATGTGGATAGATTCTTATTTGTCCATAGGAGGTGTGGAAACAACCTAGATGAGGAATTAAGTAAAACCATCTTTCTAAGAGGGATTGACGATGAGAGAAGGGAAGCACTAAATCTGATGGGCAAGGGAGATACTAATAAACAAACTTTCAAGGAAATTGTGGAAGTTTGCAGAAACTATTCTCGTACAAGAGCAGGCAAAAGAATTTTAAAAAGGGGCAGTAACAATGACATTACAAAAGTAATAGAGGAACTAGCAAATCTAAAAATAGACATCCTACTTCATTTGAATACCACTTTGGATGGCATGCAAGCTAGTAAAAAGAGTACTAAACCCTTAGCTATTTAATGCCCTCATTGTAGGGAGAAACACCCACTTAGGGAATGTCCCTTGAATAGAACTGAGTTGTGTAAAATCTGTGAGAAAAATCATCCTACCAATGAGTGTGGCCTGCTTCCTGAGATTAAAATAGATTGAAAAAGGTTCTAGCAGATGAGGAAGAGCTAAATTTTATTGGTCAGAAACAACCTACTTATGGATTTAATCAGTTTCAAAACTAGTATGATCCAAGAGGAAACTCTTATAATGGGCCCTAGGGAATGCAAATGCCAATGAAATGGAGTCCATGGCCTTAGCAAGATTGGACAAATTAATCCTGGTCCAATCCACAATGGTCAAACTAGTAAGAGTATCAACAACAATGGGCTCCTCAATACAACCAAGGAATGAGGAGATTTGGAAACCAACCTCAAGCCTTACTCCCTAGACCTTCATAGCCCATGAATGTGAATCCCAATGAGTAGGTAAACTAGCCATCAATGTCCGTACAACCAGTTCCAAACCCCAAGAACAATAGGCCACAACAACAGGTGTACAATATTGATCCAAATACATCAAACCTAAATGTTGTGGAGATTAATGATATCCAACTCTGATCTAGAAATGTTCCTGTAACCATTCCTATTGAGGAAATCATTGAAGAATAAGAAGTGAGTCCTAAAGACGATACAAACAATCCAATAAGAAGGCTAAAGTAAAAGAGACAAAAGAGATTTTGCAGGAAACCTCTGTTCCATTCCCAGAACGATTGAAATAGGTTCCTCCACAATCTAAGGAAAATTAGCCCTCACCTAATGACTCCCAATTAATTAGGGAACTTAGAAAAATGCACATTGAAGTTCCTCTATTACAAGAAATCAAAGATATTCTTGAGATAAACCAGACCATTAAGAGTTTGTGTCTAAAACTTCTAGGTAGAAAAAGAAAATTACCCAAGACTATCCAAGTCGAAGGAAAGCTTACTAATGTCCTATCAGGCAAGATAATTCCTCAAAAATATAGGGATCCTGGGAGCCCTGTCATAATAGTAGACATAAAAGGGGTATCAGTTTTAAGTGTTTTAATAGATTTGGGGACTGTCATTAATGTAATGACATCAGAGACTATAGAAGCTTTGGCATTAACACACGTTCAGCCAACATCAACTATATTACAACTTGCAGACCTATCTATTACCAAACTAGAAGTAATTTTGGAGGATGTCAAAGTCACTATTGACACTTGGGACTATTCAGTTGATTTCCTTATCCTGCAGACAAGAAAGAAACATTTAGTATACCCAATAATCCTGGGAAGACCTTGGCTGGCTACAGCAGTAGCCCTTATTGACTATAGATCTAGAAATATGACCATTTCAAATGGAAAAAGACTTAAGGAACTCTCTATCTATCCTCCGGCCAAACCATTCCTGCAATATGAAAACAAACCATGGATAGATGACTTGATGGATTCTGATGAAGAAGATGCCTCCTTATTGGCAATGGTAACAATTGTAGAACACTTTGAAGAATGTAATGAGGAATATAAGGAGCTAGAATAAAACAGTGAACTCTCTCTATATAGTGCTACCCAACAAGAGGTCTATGGATGGCTCCAGAGAGATGCGAAAGAATCCTTCAAAGCTTTTAACTGCCAATACTCTGAAAAGATTACCTCCCATGTAAGTTATCAACAAGCAAAAACTCTCCACCAAGTTGTACCTCACCTTTGTCCATTAAACACACTGTTAAGTCCTTAGAGAGAATTTTTTGTCCATACTGGCATGAAGCAAATTCCAGTCCAAACCAACAAACAACTTTCTATCAGCAGTTGGTTAACAAAAGTGGAAGAAGTTTAGTTGGCAAAATTGTTACAAAACCACACTCAGGGTTTTGCATGGGAATACAAAGACATGAAAGGAATCCATCCCAGTGTTTGCACACACCATATTTATACTGAGGATGTCTGACCTGTTAGGCAACCACAATAGAGGATCAACCCAGCCTTAAAAGATATAGTGAAGGAGGAAATAGAGAAACTATTGCATGTAGGATTCATTTATCCTATTTCTGACAGTCAATGGGTATCGCCATTAGTAATAGTGCCCAAGAAAAATGGAAAATGGCAAGTCTACATTGATTATAGGGAGTTGAACAAAGATACAAAGAAAGACTATTTCCCACTTCCTTTCATTGATCAAGTGCTAGATAATCTAGCTAGTAGTTGCTACTTCTCCTTTCTGGATGGATTTAGTGGCTACAATCAGATCCAAGTAGCTCCTGAAGACCAAGATAAAACAACTTTCACCTATCCATGGGGGACATCTACCTATAGAGTCTTTCCATTTGGATTGTGCAACGTGCCAGCCACATTTCAATGTGTTGTTTTGGCAATATTTGTTGATTTAGCAAATACATGTGTAGAGGTCTATATGGATGACTTCACAGTGCATGGAAAAACCTTTGATGAAGCCTTCAATAGTTTAAATAAGGTGCTTGAAAGATGCAAAGAACACCAACTCTCTCTAAACCATGAAAAATGCTTCCTTATGATGACTGAGGGAATTGTACTTGGTCACCACATCTCACAGGAAGGAATGAAAGTAGATCCCAAAAAGGTCAAAATTATTGTACAAATCCCCCCTCCTCAAACTCAAACAAAGGTAAGAAGATTTCTAGCACATGTTGGATGTTACAGAAGGTTCATTGAAAATTTCAATCGAAAAGCTAACCCCATGTTCACTTTGCTAAAAAAAGATTTTGAATTTAAATGGACACCAGAATGCCAATAGTCATTTGAGGCCATCAAAAGAGCCCTCATAATGGCTTCGATAATAAAAGGACCAAACTGGGGAGAGTCGTTTCACATCCACAAAGATGCTTCCAATCAGGCCATTGGAACAGTGTTAGGACAATTGAGTGAGTCTGGAGGTATGCATGCAATATATTACAATAGCAAAAACTTGAACCCTGCAGAGAAAAATTACACCACAACTGAAAAAGAATTTCTGGCAGTAGTTTATGCTATCAACAAATTTTCCACTACATCACAGGCTACAAAATTTTCAGACATAGCGATCATGCAACCATAAGATATCTGATGAATAAAGCTGTAGTAGGAGGTAGAATTATCAGATGGCTATTATTATTACAAGAATTTGACATAACCATTGTTGATAAGCCTGGAAAAGATAATGTTGTTGCTAACTTTTTGTCTAGATTGAATGTGCAGGGAAATAACGAACCAGTGGATGATGCCTTTCCTGATGAACATTTGTTTGCTATCTCTATACAATCTTTGTGGTTTGCTGATCTAGCTAATTATCTAGTTTTAGGGAAATTCCCACAACACTTCAATTCAAAAGAAATTAAACGTCTAGTTTGAGAAAGCTCCAGATACAAGTGGGTAAATGGTTTTTTGTTTAAAAATTGTCCTGATCATGTATTATGTTGGTGTGTGTAGGAAATGGAGGTGTATGACATAATCCATGCATGTCATGATGAACCTTTTGGTGGACACTTTTCAGCCATCAGGACGGGGCACAAGATCCTAGGAGTTGGATATTTTTGGCCAACAATGACCAAAGATATTCACCAATATGTAAAGCAATGTGATTAGTGTCAAAGAATGGAACATCCAACTTCCACCACAGAGATGCCACTCCATCCTCAAGTGGCTTTAGAGCCATTTGAAAAGTGGGGAATAGATTTTGTCAGACCAATTGATCCACCATCCAGAGGAAATCACTACATTCTAGTCTGCACAGACTATGCCACCAAGTGGGTTGAAGCAAAAGCATTACCAGCAGCGAAGGAAGAGAAAGTTGTAGATTTTCTATACAAACACATCTTGCAGTGGTATGGAGCACCCAGAACTCTTGTCTCTAATCAAGGAGCACAATTTATGTCTTCCATGATCAAAGCATTCCTTCAAAGATATCAGATCATTCACAAGAAATCTTCACCATATCATCCACAGAGCAATGGTCAGGTTGAAGTAACAAACTGAGAATTGGAGAATATTCTCACCACAACAATCTCAAGCAAAAGGATAGATTGGGCCAATAGAATGACAGAAGTTGTTTGGGCTTATAATACTACCTAGAGGATAACAACTAACTTCACGCCATATGAGTTAGTTTATGGGAAGCACCCAGTGCTACCTATTAAATATGAGGTAGAGACATTAAAAACAACAGTTGAAGCTGGCATCGATTTGACTGAAATACAACTACAAAGGATGTTGCAGTTAAACAGACTGAATGAGATGATGATAGAGGCACTACAACATATGGAGTTAATTCAACAACAGAGGAAAGAATGGCATGACAAGCACATCGTTAGCAAGCACTTCAAGCAAGGAGATTGGGCCCTATTGTATGATTCTAAATACCAAGATCTAAAAGGGAAACTACACACCAAATGGTTGGGGCCCTATGAAATTCAAGAAGCCTTTAGCAATGGAGTTGTCTAGTTAGTTCCAATTGATGGAGATTGTAGAGTTTTTCTAGTCAACGAACATAGATTGAAGTTGTATCATAAACCAACCTCTAAAGAAGAATTCTCTGCAGAAATTCAGTCTCGTATAGAACATTTCTCCATGGAAGATCTTTCTTCCATGGGAATCATGCTCTAAATGATGATTCTTGAATGAATAAAGTAGTTGAGGTTGAAAACCATAAATGGCAGCCTCTCCTGTCAGAAAACACACACAAAAAAAAATTAGGCAAACGTTGAAAACCAGCAATGGTGGTCTTTTCTTCGAAATTCCCTTCCCTTTCAATAAAATTCCTTTTTGCAGATTTGCAAGTTAGCATAATAAAGTAATAAGTGAAGCTCCTGTTAGTTCTAGAAAGCTCCCGACAGCTCTTGATAGCTCCAGATGACTACAGATTCCTCCAAAAAATATCGGTGCATATTACCCATACATGTACCATTGGGCACTATTTTTGATGCATCACGAAAATTGATTTGATAAATAAAGTTAAGGTGAAATAATTAAAGGCCTGGGAACTTTTCAAGATATATTATTTCCTTAACACTTATATAATTATTTTAATATGTTTTGTATATGCCATGTGTCTCCCAAAGTGTCTGCCTGCAGTTTCACATTCTGCGGCAGTTGCAACAATCATTGCAGTTGACAGGTGGTAGTTGTAGGGTTATTTAAAGATCTTGTGTAACCCGAAATAAATAAAAGTATTGGGTGATCATTACAAATGGCATTTGAAATAAATGCCATAAAAGGGAATAAGCACCAGATTGAGAAGCCATCATGGCCAGTACTTATGATTAATTATGGCAAGTATTATGACAAGCAAGAATGTTGGCGTCAGCTCCGGAGTTGAATGGAAAGGAAATTAAGGCGGCGGCTGCGAACTTGCACTTTGTATGCAGCCAACTTGGTGCATAACACCGAAGTACACACCATGATGGATGAAAGGACATTCAGTATAACTGTCAACTTGTCAAAATCTCACGCCATTAAACTTGCACACATATCTGCAAGTGACAACACATCATTCATAACCCTTTCCCATTCTGAATCAAAGTTAGAAGATCAAGAAAAGAACAAGTTAAACTCCATTGCAAGAAGCCACCATAGAATCATTCATAGTTGGACAATCAAAATGGGGCACAAGAAGAAAGCAGAACCATAGATTCCCATCTTTGACAATGCAAGCGCGCAAATATTTCAGCAAGCAGGGTGGCTTGAATTCCTGCAGAAGTTTGAAGGGTTCGAGGCAGAGCTGATTAAAGAATTTGTCACAAATTTCCATCGAACCTTCACCACTGTCAAAGGGGTAAGATTTCAAATTAACCCCACTGTCATCAATCAAATTTCTGGTATTCCTAATGTCAGGGTTGATATGTTTGCAAGTAAACCCTCTTATGAGGAGTTAATTCAAAACATCCATGTTGCTCTGGAGCCCTTACCCCAGTACACTATAAACAAAGAAGAAACAAAAGGAATTGAGAGGACTAGTCTTCCAGACCCATGGAAAACTATAGTCCTATGGATCATAAAATTCTTCACATGCGAAAGACAGTATGGTATAGTTTTGGGCCATGGCATGAGATTGATCACCCATTTGAGGCATGGAGCCAATAACCCTTAGTATCTGATAAACATCCCTACTTTTCTACGTGCCAATTTGGTCACCATGATGACTAAAAGAAGGGACAGGGAAGGGCAAATCACTCACCCTGGTCTAATGCACTTAATTATGAAGCACTACTTCCTGTCACATGAAGATGGTCAAACAAAGTGGGAAGATTTCTTGGCCTTGTGACCTAGAAGGAAAAAAGAAAAGTACCAAGCCTCTGTTGTATCTATTTCAAGCAACCCTATCGCAGTTTCCTCACAACCTATAGAGGTTCAGTCAGGACAGATCCGGAGAAGGACAGAGCGAGTGCTCAAGCAAGTATGACTACTGATACTAGAATCTTCCACACCTGATTAATCATCTCTTCAGATGAAGAGGAAGAACAAAACCCTACGGCCATCGCAGGAGAGCATGCATCCCCTACTGCTCAACTGGCAGAAGAAGAGGCTCAAGAGGAAGAAAGATTTGAAGAGGCTAGTGGTGGTGGAATGCCCGAGGAAATTGGTGAAGAAAGTGTCCCTGAGGAAACAAGGCAGGCTACAAATATCCTCGAAGAATCTGAACAAGCTACTTTGCAGCATGGTCATAGAGAAGGCAAGGAAATCCTTGAAGAGGGTTGTGAAGACACTGATGTACTAGAAACAAGGTATTCACTCAATCTTTCTAAGATTGAATTTGAGTTAAAACAGTGTAAATCATAGTTGGAGGCAATGACATTGCAATTAAAATATAAAGATGAGGAATTTGAGAAAAAGATGGCAAAAGTAGATGAAGAGAAAAAAGAAAAAAAAAATTATGCTTTTAAAAAGGAAATTGAAAATCATAAAAATATGGTGGCCCAGATGGATACACAGATTACTTAGCTTAGGCAAAAGATGAACCAACAAAACCTTGCACCTGTTCCATTTAAAATATATGCACAAAATTCACAACTAGCACAGGAGAACAGGCAGCTCCAGAGGGAAATTAGATAGCACTGGAGAGAGCTAAAAAACATAAGGCAGGAGAAGTTGACAATTGAGAAAAATCTAGCCTTGGCCTGCGAAACAGGGGAAACCCTGCTAGCTCAAAGGGCACCATCTGGTATATATGCCCTGTTTCTGAGAGAGTAATATTTAAGGTGGAAATTGTTAAGGATAAGTTGTAACCTTCCTTTTGACTTTGATAGTGACATGGAATTTGTAGAATGTTATTTGCAAAATCCCAAGGACCAACAAAATCTATTATGTGAGTTTTTCCAACATGGTCACATCATGGGCCATATAAACACTTTAATGTTGAATTTGTATGTGGGAGAACTGCACATCAGGAGCTATCTATCTCTACTCAATAATCATAGATTATGGGAAGATATAATGGAAGAGTACAATGCTGCTGCAGGGTCCATTGGGTTATTATTGCACCATGAATGTCCCAAAACTACTTGGTTCACTAACACTTTCAAGGCCAATGTTTACAGGCAAGGTATTACAAGCCAGTATGTGTAAAACCTAAATTCCTGTATTGCTGACTTTTTCACCATTACTAGATATCTTCCAAATTTAGTTGTTGCAATCTGCATAAACAAGTTTGAGGACTTGCCCCAAGTTTTCAAGAGGAGAGAGCCTATTTCACCTGCCAATATTAGATGGATGACTGACAAGGTACGAAAGATTATCCCATTAATTCAGCAGAAGCAGCAAAACTAGGTTGGGATGAGATTTAGGCCTCCATTAATTTTAATGCCAACTCCTCGATTGAACCATCCACCAGGCCATGGAATGAGAGAAGGGAAATTCAGCAAGTGGTTCAGTAGGGTACAAGAAAATGATGGATTCCAGCCTAAGGGGAGACAACTATCCCAATATGACTATGATGAGGATTATGACTACAGCCAGAAAATGGAGGGCAAAAACATATTGGATGAAGCAGACTAAGCATAGCCATGAGGACATGGTATATATTTAGTAGGGGGAGATGATGAGCCATATAATTGACTCATCCATTTCATGTTATTTCTGCTTTTAAGAACTTTCACAGACACTTTGGCATATATAAATACATATTATTATAATTATATTTGTCTTTTGGTTAGATTATGCACATGATTAGTTTTCATTTCCTTTGATGAAATCTCTTGCTTTATTTTACTGGATTACATTTCAAATGTGCTTATTTTATGAATTATGGTGCAAAGTTGTGAATGTTTTTATAAGTCTTGTAGCAGTATGAACAACCAGTGGTCTCTAGATCCCTCTAGAGCCCTCTGTCCTGAGAAGAACCTGAACTCCAGAGAGCTCTAGATCTTGAAAACCTCCCTTAGGTCATCCTCCCCTTGAGTTGATGATCACCACAAGTTCATCCCTAAGTGCAAACATAACTTGTGCTTCAATCATGCAGCTAAAAAGGGTAACATTGCCATGATGCCACAATCTTGGTGACTAATTGAAGAATCAGTTAATTGACCTTAGTCTTAACTGAAGTGAGTCCCACCTTGCGTCACACCATTTCTGGAGAATCATCTAGTTCATCGTACAGTTAGAATAAATGCAGCTCTCTAATCTACAGTTCTGTTTAGGAATTCTAAATGTAATAAAACCATGCAACTAGCCTTAGTTCCAGTTCGCTCCAGTTAGACTTATTGATAGTTTTCTTCTTCCAAATAATGCTCGACTATATAAGTAGGAGCAATGCATTTTCTTTCTAGTTAGTTCTAAGTTTTTAAGTTTCATAGTAGTTATCGCCAGATCACTGTAATAGGAGGAAAACTTCTCATGCTTGTAATTCCATCCATTTTATGGACTTTGATTTAATATGAAGGGAAATTTTTGCTAAAAGAAGTTAGTTGAGCAAGAGGATCGTCTCTGGTTGGGGAAGTAGGGCCTGCTTACCCATCTAATGGAAGATCTCTCGATTATTTGGTATTTATACAATTATGTTCTAGTCTCTGTTAAGTTTTCTTTTATGTTATGTGTGATTGTTGTTAATTGTTCCCTGCAGGTTAGTTCTTAAAAATCCTAAAAATACCAAAAAGAGATAGTTTTGTTTCTTATCAGCATTGTTATATTCAGAATGTTTTATTGCTGAGGAGTACCAATGGATTCAATTGATCTTCATTTACTTTTTCTGCACGATAGATTAATTTCTTTTCCAGCAAAGTGTGTTTGTTTTCAGCAATTTAAGATAGTTTCTTTTCCTGCAAAGTGTGTTTCCTTTCCAACAATTTAAGATAGTTCTCTTTCTAGCAAAGTGTGTTCATTTCTCAAGTAATTAGATAGATCTTTATTTCTGCATGCACTTTTCAATTCTGGTGAGACCGACAAACCAAGTCCTATTCACCAAAACACTCGACCAAAACCCCCCATTCTAAGAAGTCTTATCGCAGATAGCTCCAGACACCTCCGGATTGATAAAAGTAAATGGTGATGCATTAACAAAGCCTACTTCGACCTCATCAATGTCTTCCAAAAGACATGCCTCTGCTGCAATCTCTAATGCCTCTTCTTCACATCACTATCCCAAAAATTCCATGTCTCTCCATGGATCATGCTCTATTGTAATTTCATGTTTTGTCTCTTCAAAAAGGCATGCTACAGTTGAATACTCTTTCCTCTTCCATTATTTTCTCTCCTTGCTTCTATTCTTTTTTTATTTGCTTTATTTTGGGCCTGTATGGGTTGTTCCCACATGCTTCTCCTTCCATGCCCCTTCTATCAAAGGGTTGCAACTCTTCTTCTTATCCTTTGTAACCTTGGTTGCAATCTCTTCTCTTCCCTCTTGATTCTTTTGCACAAGGATCTCCTCTTCTTCTTTTTCATTTTTCTTATCCGCTGCCATCTTTTATTTCTTCTCTTCATCCTTCAAAGGATTCTCAGCCACTTCTTCATTTTTCTCTTTCTTTTTCTCAATCACTATTGTATGCAATTCTTCATTTTCCTCATCCTTTTCTTTCATGCCTGTTAGGGTTTAGGCAAATCAAAGCAATAAACACTAATAATTATATGCAGATTAAATAACCCAAATATAACAATGAGGAATAACACAAAAATTTAACGTGGTTCACCCAATATGGGCTACATCCATAAAAACTCAACCATCCAATAATTTTATTATCCAATGCAAAACATATTACAATCTTGTGAATACATCACTGTAACATACATCCCAGCTGCTTATAACAAGCTTTTTGGAAACTTCTAGAATTAGGGTTTTGTAATGTTGTTTTTCTTTTGTCGATTAACAAAAAACTAACAACCGACTCCAATCATGCAAAAAAGAGGGAAAAAATTTTTGGGGGCTGCACCCTTGAACCCCCGCTCAGGGCCCAGCCCAGCCCCGAACCCCGGTGAGTATACATTACTAGTGTACAGTACTTGCATGATCAGTTGCCACATACCAACAATCTCCCACTTGGAGACTGATCCTAGACGACACCATTGTGTTTGCATCTCCCACTGGATTATAGGCCTAGCTGGTTTTCTATATCCACCATTATCAGTCATGAAGGCCAACATAAATTGATGAGGAAATTAGTTTCTCCCATGTAACTGCCTTTGTGAACATATTTGCAGGATTCTAACTTGTGTGAATTTTCTCTAGCTTCAACTGCCATCCTCTCAGACACACCATTTTCTTGTGGGGTTCCAGGAACTATTTTATGCCTATGGATTCTATTATATGAACAATAATTCTCAAATTCTCTACTGCAATACTCACCTCCATTATCATATCTGAGACACTTCAACTTTTTTCCTGTCTCATTCTCAACCAAAGCTTTCCACTATTTAAAAGTTTGAAATACTTCTGATTTTTGTTTTAGGAAATACACCCTTGTTTTTCTAGTTGCATCATCAATAAAAGTAACATAATAGCAAGAGCCACCAAGAGAAGATACTTGACCTGGTCCCCATACATCTAAATGCACAAGCTCTAATTTCTCACTCTTCTTCACTTTCCCAACTTTGAGAAATTAGACTCTTTTCTGTTTTCCATAAACACAATTTTTACAGAACTCCAAGTCAATCTGCTTTAGACCTGGTAGCAACTTTCTAAAGTGAATGATCTTCATCCCTTTCTCACTCATGTGCCCAAGTCTATGGTGCCACAATTTTGTTTCTGTCCCTGCAGCAAGTGTTATAACTGTCTCAGTAGCAACTATTTCTGTAGCAGATATGGTAGAATAAGTATTACCAGTACACAAATACAGTGTATCTACCTTTTCACCTTTAGCTACTACTAATGCACCTTTAGTGACCTTCCAGATTTTGTCTGGAAAGGTAACTATGCAGCCTTCACTACCCAGTTGTCCTACAAAAATTAAATTCCCTCTCAAATTTGGAACATGCCTTACCTCCTATAGCAACCATTCATTTCCATTCTGCAACTTGATTTTTATCTTTCCTTTTCCAAGAATTTGACAGGGTTCATCATCACCCAAATATACCTATCCAAAATCACCTTGAACATAATCTACAAAATATTTCCTATGGGGTGTGGCATGAAATGAAGTCCCTAAATCTATTACCTAGGAATTAGCATTATCTAAACACAGAATTAAAGCATCCTGTAATTTATTACTTGCAACATTAGTTTCCTTACTATCATCATGTTGTTCATCTCCTTGTTTGCTCTTTTGAGACCAGCAATCCTTCTTCAAGTGTCCTGGCTTTCCACAATGCCAGCAATCCATTCTTCCTCTAGATTTAGATCTGCCTTTCTTTGAGTTCCCTTGTGACTTCCCACGATTTGTTGAGCTATTTCCTCTCTCCTTTGTTCTTCCCCTATTCTCTACAGTCAAAGCATTACCCGATGTTGAACTCTCACCTATGCTTTTCTATCGCATTTCCTTGCTAAGGATAACACCAACAACATCATCAAATTTCAAAGTATTTGAACCAGAGACAGAGTTATTTACAGCCATTACCAAGCTATTCCAGCTTTCTGGCAAAGAACATAAAACCAAGAGAGCCCTAACCTCTTCATCAAATTTCACTTTTACAGAAGTTAACTGACTGGTAATTATATTAAACTCATTTAAATGATTTGACACATATCCAACTTTAGTCATTTTCAGATTAAACAAATGCTTCATGAGAGATACCTTAGTAGAGGCTGATGGTTTTTCATACAATTTGGCCAAAACTTTCATCAGTTCATTTGTTGTCTTCACTTCTATTATATTGAATTCCACAAATGGTGTCATGCACAACTGAATGATTCCCAGTACCTTTCTGTCCAAAAGTTCCCAATCCTCATCAGTCATTGTTGTCAATTTCTTGGCTATTCCTTCCAATGGCCTCCATAAATTCTTCTGATAGAGATAATCCTCCATTTGCATCTTCCATAATTGATAGTTTTACCTACTGAATTTATCTACCTTCAATTTACCCTCGTCTACCATTGCTCCCACTAAACCATGAGACTCCCACTCACCCGTGAGACCTTCCTATAGACAATAATCAAACACAACTTGTTCTGATACCAGTTGTTAGGGTTCCATTAGATCAAAGCAATAAACACTAACAATTATATGCAGATTAAATAACCCAAATATAACAATGAGGAATAAAACAAAAGAGATCAACACAAAAATTTAATGTGGTTCACCCAATATGGGCTACATCCACAGAAACTCAGCCATCCAATGATTTTATTATCTAGTGCAAAACATATTACAATCTCATGAATACATCGCCGTAACATACATCCCAGCTGCTTATAACAAGCTTTTTGGAAACTTCTAGAATTAGGGTTTTGCAATGTCATTTTTCTTTTGTCAGTTAACAAAAAACTAACAACCGACTCCGATCATGCAAAAAAGATACATTACTAGTGTACAGTACTTGCATGATCAGTTGCCACATACCAACAATCTCCCACTTGGAGACTGATCAAGCTCCACACCAAACAATGTCTTCTTCATGGCATGTCTTCGCTGCAAACTCATCCCTTGTAACCTCTTTGCATTGCATAGCTTCCAATTTCTCCCACCTTTCAAACAATCTATCAATCCTCTCAATATTTTTAGTCATCTCTCTAAGGAATCCCTTCCTTTTATACCATCTCTAGGCTTCCCAAATGACTAGTTTCTACACATATACCTTCATCTCATCTACTGCTGCAATATTCTATCTTCACTTTCACTTATCCTGCAACCTGCAAGGACAACTTTTATGTGTTACTAACTCTTAACTACTCGGGGCACCACCAACCTACAATAGTTCTCACATGAGCTCTTCTCTACTGTTTCCTCTACCCACACATCCTAGTGTATCCTCTAAAATCTCAAGACCTTCTCGCTCTGATACCACTCAGTGCAAGAGGGTACTCCCCTCTCTACAAACCACTCACACAGTTGCACAAATTTTACAACTCACATATAATTACCAAGATTGTAAACAACTACACAAATATCCTAAATCATACACAACCAAATGCAAATACAATTTTCCTCACTAATTTTATTGAAATGAAACAAACACATTACATTCAAATTTACACATAGGGCCTTCAATGGCCTTCTCAGCTACATAAGAAATTTCTCTGTTTTTCCCTTCATACTCACATAGCTCTGCTTCTTCACAAGCCCACACATAGGTTAAGATCTCTCTCCCAAACTCTTCCTCTAAGAAATATTTACTCATTCCACCTGCAAAGACTCACAATTTGGCACTCTGTCTTGCCAAATATTGGCACTACCATTTGACTAGTTTTTCCATTTCATTCCAACCTCTAGTGAGGTATATCAATCTTCACTTTTAGGCACATGTTCCTCTTGTTTTCTAGAGCTAAAATCTCCTCAAATCTTGTGCCCTCACTTCTCTCTGCTAGGCATTGCCTTCTTCACTTCCCCCTTCTGTTGACACTCTTTATTCAGATTTAATCCTCTATTTTACATCCTCTGTTCAACCTCTAGAGAGGCATCTCATCCCTCTCCCCAAACCTACGTTGCAGCTCCAAACTCTATACCTTAGCTCCTTCTCCAAGGGTAGCCTTCACTCTTCCTTTCACATGTTTTATTCTCCATAAAAATAATGGCATGAATGTTAATTGCACCCCAGCTGAGGTGACACCAAAAACAAATATAACAACTCAAAATTGTAATAGTTTTTATTGCCATTCCATGAAAATGAAATATGAGGTGCCACTGAAGCAACAGATAAATTCAAGCAATATTTACCTTTTGACCCTTTCCAGTTTGCACACCTCTCAAAGGCATTCTTTCTATTTAATACTACATACAACAACAATTTAATGTTTGATCTTCTCCTACCCATGCATTGTCATTTGTCTTTGATTTTGGACTTGTCTAAATCTCACAACTACGGCCAGTAAGCCCATGTAGCCCCACAACAGTTCCCAAAGTCATAAAGAAATACAGACTTAAAATTACATATCCATGCCATAGTCATTGAAGTATTTTACTTAGTCCATAATTATGTCAAACAGTTCAAGTGCATTGTGATATTTGAATTGGTTTCTTTTCCAAATAAAATAAACAATTGGTTTAATTTCCTGAAACAGTTCCACACTAGCCGTGGCCAGGCCAAATGATATCTCCAAACTATTCTCATAACTCTTGGAGGAATACTCAAAATCTGGAGCAAAGAAAAGAACTAGAAATACATAGAACAATTTGCATACAACAACACTATGTCCTGCCAATCACATCTATGCATTCGGTCCAACAAAAGAAAATTCTATGTGTGACTTTGACAATATCTGATATTTTCTCATTGAATGTCTTTTCCACTTCCAACATTTTCCATTATCTTCACCCTGTGACATTTTGTCCAACATGTACCAATAATAACACCCCGTTGCCTTCGAAATGGACACATGGAACAAAAAACTGACTTTTGTAATAACTCCTCACCAGGGGCTCAGAATCTCACAAAAACTCGCAGAGATGTGTAACTCAACATTCCAAATCTTTTTACCAAATCATTCTATACCAAATCTCATGGAGATCAAGATATTAAACTTTCACCAATCTTCCAACACAAGTCATAAAACAATTAAATATTCAAAACCAGAAAGAGTTTGCTCACGAAACCTTCATCATCATTTCCTAGATAGATTTAAAAATCTTTCTACAAGAGGATTCGATGTAGAACCTTAGGTCAATTTCTTTAAACAATTGTTTCAATGAAAACTATCTATTGTACACCAAAACCAAAGTATGGCGAAAACTTAATTCTATCAAATCTGATCATGCAATGTGTCTTCCAAAGCTGAGGTATACCAACAAAGACCAAAGTAAACCAAAACTCAAAGAAAACAAACTGACAATTTTTTTTGGTTGATGTTGATCGCCAATCCGCCTGGATGCTCCTGCATCAGTTAACTTTTATTGATTTATCTTTAGATGAAGTTATAGTAGTAGATAATTATTCTTAGGTATGTATCCATGTGTATATTAGAGAAAACCATTTTTCCAACCTTATCTACTCTATGTTCATAAAATTAAAGAAAATGTAACGTCATGAAATCTATTTGAACTAGTTAATAAATCTTTGAATAAAATTGGAGGTATGGATGACTAAACAATTGCCAAAGATTTGATGTGTGTACTAGGATGGATGGAGCTTCTATTGAAGTTTATGATAAACTTGAAACACCAAGATCACCTGGAAAACCTAAGATTTACCTTCCACAAGAGAAAAAAAACAAAGAGGAATAATTTGCATAATAAGGATGAATTAATGAAATGGATTAATGAATTACATGTGAGAACTTGCTTTTATATTTGCAAGTTAGAGAAAAACCCTAATATGACTTTAGAATAACCTAAGACTAAAATTAGCCCTAAGTAAACTTAATAAAGTTTAAATAAATATTTAATTACACCAACACACCCCCTTAAGTGCAACTTAGGGAGAAATGGAAAACATGCAACTAATGCAAGAATGAGTCCTAGCTACAAGGCCATGTTAGGTACCCATGAACAACAAGAATCTCTCATAAAGTTGAGAGAAAGGAGAAAAACCTAGTGGGAGAAAACTCCTTTCTAAAAGAGAGAAAAATACAACAAGTACATGAACATGTGATGGAAGAAGGACTAAAACTAAGACCCCCCAAGAACTAAATGCATCACAAAAGTACAATCATGAATGCCCCCATAAGAGAGGAAGAAGAGAGAAGGTCTGATGACCCCCACCAGAAGTGAGAAGGATGAAACCCCATGTGAAGAAATGCTCCCTCCCAAAATAGAGATGAGAAGAGAGACCATGCAGCCGCTCCTCAAGATGACTCCTGCAACGCTGGAAGATGCTCGACACTGAATAAAGATGAAGACCCATGAACGTCGAACAACATTCCTCCCCTTGGGAAGAAATAGAAATGCAAATGTGTGCATAATGTCTTCATATTCTAGATAGGAATATACATGAAGAAGGATAAATGTCTCTGAACTATGCACATGATCCAAAGACAACAATGATGCTCTTGAAAACTACTCAAATGTCTCCAATCCACTGCAAAACTGTGACTGAATAGGAGGATGAAGAACAATCTCTGAAGAAGATGATGGTGATGCAACTCCATCAAAGCTGTCATCAAATAGAAGACAAATGTCCTCAATGTAGTCATCCAAATCTACAAGGTGGGACTCTATAAACAACAATGATATATCTAGTAGATATGTGTCCCAATGAGCTATCTCTAGAAGACTGATAATGTCTTGCTGCAAAGAATCTGATGTAGCAATAGGTAATAAAGATGTGATCTCGATAAGAGGAGAAGGAGAAGCAAGTGAAGTCTCTATGTCATCTGAACTAGCAAGACCTGTCAAATATGCAAGCTCCTCAACTGTATCATCATCTAAAGGTATGTAATCTGCATCACCAAGGGGTATGTGGCAATCCATAGCAAGATCATCTAGGAATGGAGAGGTATGTGGATCTCCATAGATCTCCCAAATGCTAGTCCAATGAGCGTGTGGGCACTCAATATGTGAGATAGAACACATAGTGTCATAATCAACACTAGAACCAAACATCCTACAATATGATCAATATAATTTCCCCATACAGATTTCCTCCTAGGTGTATCTAGTTCAAGTATGAGTCCATAAAGATAAGGCAAAAGATTAAGCCACCTGAGATGTGTCAAGATGCTCTTTTACCAAGACTCATAATTATCCTTACCCAATGTAACCACAAAAGGGTGAATAGCAAAACCCATGATATCTCCTCAAATAAATCAGATCAAAGATCAACAATCTAAATATGTATTAATGTTGATAAATGAAGCCCAACAAAACAAACAAAACTTCTCCAGGTGCCAAAATGTCCAGAATATCAAACAGAAGCCATAAAACTAACAAACTAAATAAAGAATACTTGGTGTTGAATCTGGAAAAAGTGTATAGATGGCTATGTAGAGCTCCTCAATACCTTTCCAATGCCACAAGAATCGTGAAAATTGGAGATCATGGTAAAAAGATATGAGCTCAGAGGCCAAAAAGAGTATCTGGACTTCAAATAGAAATAAATGTCACCAACATCAAAATCTAGGAAAGAATCCCTACACCACTAGATTGTGCTCAAAAACAGCTTTTCGACGCCTATTTGTTTGCAAAAATCTGACTCAGTTTGCTCAAGATATAGCAAAAATAAGAAGAGTACCTCTGTAGGGCAAAAAGGCAAAAATCTGGCCCCTGGTCCTATGGCGGCTTGGTGCTGGGCACAGGGAGCTGAATGGAGCAGAAACCAAGGCTAACACAGTAGTACTTATGCAGATAATATAATAGTTTTTTTATTTAGAAAAAAATTATAAAAAAATGAAGTGATGTTTTTGTTTTTTTTAATAAAAAAAGGTGTGAAGAGGGGTCAAACCCCACAAAGGCTGCGACCCTTAAACATGCCCGTACCCTATTTAAGGGGGTGGACTGTGGTGGCCCGCAGGGCCTGCACCTGTAGGCGCAGGTACACGGGCCTACACAGGGTACTGTGCAGGTACCCTGGTACCTTTACAATAATTTTTTTCAACCCTTTTTTTTAACCCAAAAAAAAACTGTTGTTTCAATATGATTTTTTTTTCAATATAATCTTTTTTGAAAAAAATTTTACATGCAGCAAAAAAAAAAAATTAAAGAGTCGCCTCGATTTGCATGTTGGGGAGGTTGTACGGCTTCCCTAGTAAAAAAATTTGCCTCAAATGAGCCCGAGGCCAATTTCAACGATTTGACAGTCAATTTTAAGGTTTTTGGGCCTTCTGAGTGCAATAGTAGGGTTGAATTTGGCCCAAAACGCTCTAAAAATTAGCTTTCCTCCAGATCCTGAAAAAAAAAAACACTCATTGAAACCCTTGCAGATCTGGCCTACGAAACTCAAATCAAGCCAATAAAAGGCTAATCTGACTAAAAATATCCTAAGACTATAATTAGCCCTAAGTAAACTTAATAAAGTGTAATTAAATATTTAATTACACCAACAACTTCAATAATGCAAGGTCATAGGAACAGTCTTTGTGTAAAGCTACAAACTTATTGTTCAATGTACATGATTTTCATTCACTACATGGGCCACATAATGAATTCAACATTTAAAATTATGAGCAAGTTTTTTGTAGTATCAAAAGTTGAAGATCCAGTCTCCAAGCTTCACTCATGCTTATACTAAAGTCCCAAATGGTTTTTGAAATTTAATTTTGATGAGGGAATAACTGTAGAAAACAAGCTTCTAAAGGTTGTTGATACTAGATCGGTCTCCTTGCATGGGCTAGCTCAAAGAGTTTTTGCAGAATATCAATCCTTGATTGGAGTAATATGCCAACATCATCTCATAGTATACAAAGATCCTAACTTCTTATATAGGTTAAGTGACATAGAGACATTTAAAACTTTATCTGATATTCTTCCCATGCTGGAGGGAATGAACATTCTTGTGAAAAAAATCCCAAGAAATAACTATGTATATTCTAGAATGTATACAAAGCTACATAAAATGATATGCATGACCCTTGATGATCTATAGGTCTATTAGAGAAGGCATTCATAAGTCCAAAATTTAGTAGTTGGAACTTGATGACAAATATTAATAATAATGCTATTTTTTTATAGTTTAATAAAAGTAGTGAGTTATGTGTCATTGTATAAGGATATGAGATATCAATGCACTATTTTTCTAGGGTCAAGAGCACTACTAAAGAAGAACCTATTACAAGGGAAGATTTTAACAAGTTTGTTAAATCTGTAAGTACTACTTTAAAGGATATCGTGAGATTTCTATCCTCAAAGATTAGAGAATCATTCCCTTGAGATGAACTACTTGAAACCATGTATGTTCTGTATCATCAATATTGGATCAACTATCAACCAACTAATTTTCATGACAAGATAAAGACCTTGGCCAATCAATTTTCCAAAATTTTACAATTTAATGGTCAAATGTATACATAAAGAATTATAAATAAATCTAAGGGTATGTGCAAAAATATGGAAGGACCAAAAGTGGCCAAAGCCACTTTTTGGTCCAAACAAAACATAATACAAGCGTGTCATAACACACTCACATTATAATGTGCTCGCATTATGCAATGGTAATTACCAAGCCTAAAACCCAAGCATATTATAATGTGCTCGTGTTTTAAACTACTAAACATAAAAAGAAAACACAGACTACAACCCCTCATTTTCACTCCACAATTCATTGAAAGTTTGAAAACCTGAGAAGGGTTATTAGATGACCACGTTTTGAATAAATTGGAGGAGAAGCCACTCAAAGATGATGCCACCATGACATTCCCACACTCTAGGACATTGTGCAGGAGCTCCATGAGGTCAACAAGTTGAACAAGGTAAGGTTTCCATGTTTTTTCCTAATTTTTAAAATGAATATATATTTTTCAATGTTTTGATTCAATTTTTTGTTTTCAATTTTTAGCCAATCAACCCCATGAAACACCCCCAAACCCTAATCCACCAAACAGAGGGGATGATGGGTTTCCAATTGAAGAAGGGGCATAAAACAACCCTCCTCAAACTCCTTCAATTCCTTGACATCCTTGTGAGGCAGAAGAATTTTTTTGGATAAATTGAGGAGAACAAAAGACAACTTGAAATCTTAATTGAAACATTGAAAAATCCAAATGCAACCTATAGACACCTAAAATTGACCATGTCCTAACAACATATCCCACATTACTTTCGACACCTAATCCCACTTCCGACATCTAATCTCCTTGTCGATATCATCTTGCAACACTTTGTGACATCCTTTGTCCTAGGACTATCCTTTTCCCAAATTAATTAATTAAATTATATTTTAATAAATTTAATCCATTTAATCCTCTATCCCAAATTAATTAAATAAATCATATTTATTTAATTAATTTTATCCTCACACATGAACCCTCTCCAATAATTAATTAAATCTATTATTTAATTAATTATTTCCTATTTTGTCTTCATCTACTTGCACAAAAGTCAAAATACCTTTTAATCCTACCCATCCAATGCAAAACATCTTTTAATCTTGGCCATTCACATAAAAGAAGCCCTAGAAATCCTTATCCAAGACCTAATGTTGTCTCCACAAATCTCCACCATTGATTCAACCTCTTAATCCTAGCCCTTCATCCATCATATCAAGCCTCTATAAATAAACCCTCATCAAAGCCATCCAAATCACAACAATTTCAAGTACTATTATGTTGTTGGTTTCATTCTATATCAATCAACATATCTCTATCAATCCATAATCGTATTAACAATAGCCATTGGAGTATTGGGTGCAACTTCAATCTACTCTATCAATGGAAAAGGAATCGTCTAAGGTGAAGATATTGATTTGATTTCTTTATCTTCCATTATTTATGTTGGATTATTTTCTTATATTCACAACCAATCGTCACTAGAGATCCATTGCTACATCCCTAGAGTCAATTATTTCTGACATCGATTATGTGACAAGACAAATCAATAAATGGGAAGATTATAGGGAGAGTTGTTGACAATACTATGCGACCAAATTATCATACAAATAGGTGAAAGATAAAAAAATTGATATCCTGTCTATGTGCCCCATTTGTTGATCCTAGAAGTAATGAGTCATTGTACAAGAGTTACAAAAGATTACCCATTCATTGGTGTGTACACGAAGGAATATCTCACAACTTTTGGGATAGGTGGTGAATGGTGTTTGACAATCCACCATGTAACAATAATGAGGTCCCATAGTAGTTTTTGAGGAAACTCTATTATGAGTTTATCCTCAATGAGATTTAACACTATTTTGACATGCAAGATTTCCAAGGCAGAGACAATGGTTCTACACAGGATAGGGAGGGGGCACATTGTGCCTAGGACCCTCCAAGGAGACCCATTAGTGAGGCCATCCTTTCATCATGTGGTACTCCCTTCTACATTGAAGGAGAGTGTTGAGGTGGAGATGCTACATTATGTTAGTTCCCTCACTCGATCTTTACTATAGTATGGTAGCCATCTTTCACAAGTTGGTGAGGGTGAGACTAGTAGGCATTGTTAGTCCCCACAATTTTCTATTCCTATGGAGTTTTATGTGATTGAGGGTCCGAGAACACTCCTAATACAAACATTGGAGAGGATGCTCCACACTTTCAAGACTATGCCGCACAGGGGCAAGAGTAGGAGAAGGACACCTCTATATTGGATAATATGGTAATACTAGATGAGTTTCTAGATAGAACCTTTGGTATTGACACACAAGTAATTTTTTATAAGGTTCTACAATTTATTATATTTGTATTTGAAATCTCGAGTTAAGTATATTAATCTATTATAAGTTAAAATTAATGTAGGTAATTGTATGCATTATGAAATTCTAGGGTCAAAGTACATGTCAAGTTGACTAGTATGTAATTTGTAACAAGATAGAAAATATAGTACATGCAAAAAATTTATCATATATCAATGGTAATCTTATTTAATGATAATTTGATGATGAATAGGTGGATGTTGGACCTCTAAAATTAGGAGGAGTTGGTGGGGCTAGTCATAGATCTAGTTTCACTGAGGTAAATTTTACTATTTTTAATCATTATACATTTAAATAATGTTATGTAGATTTTGGTCAAATAACGTTGTTCTATTATCAGTTGATGACAAAATTTAGACTCATGATATTTGTGACACAGTAGAGGTGGGCATTGCTGCAACTATTTTGTTTACAATGCCTTTGATAGAGGTATGAGCTAGTAACATGTAAATGTCATTATGTATTTCTTGTTTTATCTCACTTTATTTAATGTACATAAATGATATTCATCTTTATTCGATAATTTTCTTCTTCATTCTTCTCATAGAAGGTCACAACTCCAATTCATCCATCTACAGATGAAAAGGTAGCGAATAATTGAGAGGGATTATTGGTTTATGGTAAGTGATTGATTACTTATGTCATGTTGTATATTTCATGTTTTTTGTATTAATGTGGATATTGTTTAATTGTATTAATAGGTGGAGGTTCAAAAAACTTATGAGAGGAGGTCTAGTCAGCAGATGAGAGAGCATGAGTCATTGACTGCTTCTCCATCTTCACAGCTAAGCAAGGTCTATTACTATTTGATAGCACTCCATAAGACTTTTGATGTTGGGACATTTTATTGTATGCCCATATGTCTTTGTAATCATACATTTCTATTTTATTGATGTATATCGTTGTACATACCTTTATGACATTATATATACAATATATGGAATTTTCATGACATTATGTATATGAGATTTTGCATTATATATGATGATCAATTATATGGTTATAGGATAGATAATGTATCATGCTTAAAAATTTTGATATTGCATACTTGGTCTTCAATGATTCCATGAACCTCTCTAGTGAAGAATGTCTCACATGCATTAAGAAAAATATTATTGTGAAGCATTTACAACATTTTATAGATCTAGAAAACTAACTATTTCTTGAAGCATACAATATCAATAAAAGTGACATGACTAGAATTATATGACAAGATCCCTTAAGAAATTTGTAATAGTCATGGAGACATCTATTCATTAATTTACAATAAGAGTTACACATGTGATTGAAGTATGTACAACCTTGATCCACTAAACCTACATGGCTGCATGCAAATAGAACAGAAGCAAAGCTTACAATGTTAGGATATGTTTCAAAGTTCTTCATTAATTAAAAGATTTTGAGAGCATCCTTGCAAAATCCATTTTATGCATATCCTGCAATCATGGCATTCCATGAGACCATATTTCTTTGAGGCATTAGATGTCAAACAATTCACACACCTTGTCTATGCTTCGACATTTTACATACATGTCTACCAAGGCAATTGCAACTACAACATCTAACAAAATTTCCATATCCTTTATGATTTAATGGATGTCCATACCCTATTCCAAAGATCCCATTTTGGCACAAGTAGGGAGGATTGTTGGAGTACAGGACCACTAAGAGGAGGGGTGAATCAGTGGTCTAATGAGCAACCAATATTTTTCACTTATTAACACACTTGTTTATAATGCAAAGCAATCTAACACACTTCAAACATCATAGATATTGGATGTTGAGTGAGACACCATATCAAGTAAAACTGAACATGACATTATAATCAAAGATGATCTATTCAAACACCATGTGACACAACATCAAGAAAAGACATGACACAAGTATTTTGAGTGGAAAACCCTAGAAGGGCATTGAAAAACCATTATGAAAAAGATTTTATTGAACCTCACTGGCCAATCCTCATTGGATACAATGTATGCCTCACTGGAAAATCCTCACTGGATATAATGTATGCCTCACTGGCAAATCAGCCTCACTGGATACAATGTATGCCTCACTGGCAAATCAGCCTCACTAGAAAATCCTTATGTCTCACTAACAAACAATGTCTCACTGACAAATAGGATCACACATCTCTTTTACAAATTCAGATGAAAAATAAAAGATAGAGGATCACTTTGTTTCACTACAATACAATGCTACTTATGTTTGCCTCTCCAAGACTTCAATACACATTAAAAGATAGGAAACATATATCCTTCTACAAAGGAAACCTCTACCATTCTGCCATGACAAACTCATACAACTATGTCATAATCTGTCAAACATGAAAGACATGCTATCTTTGTTTAAGACTTTCAAAACACAAAAGAAAATGGCATTAACTTCAAAACCATACATTCATCTTTCAATACACAATCTTCCCAACATCTCAAAGTCTTCGTTCAACCTTAAAAAGGCAATCTCTGCCCTTTGAAATAGTTGCAAAACTATAAGAAAGCAGTTAGAACCAGACACATCTCGGAGCCCATCAATATTATGCCTCAAAAACTATTCATTGGAGTTTGAATAGATTTTGAATTGGTGCCATAGATTTTCCTTTTGGCACCTTTGAATCAACAGAGATTAAACTTTACTGCCTGAAAATAAAAAGACTTCATCAAGCCCTTTTGTGAACACTAGGAGAGAGGGTTGGTTTCTCAATGTGTTGATACCCCTTAAGTCATAACTTAAGTGGGTCCTAACCGCCGATAGCAGGTCAACTGCTTCATATAACAAAAGTGCATATGGTTATAACGAGAGTTTTATGGCATAAACAACTTAAGGGTTTTTAGGGTTTGAGTGTGCTTAGTATTTTAGGTTATAAACCCCATGAACTACCAAATTAATACTGATCAAGTCCATGTGTCTGCAATCTACAATTCCATGAATGAATACACTGTTCATCAACACACCAAACTGTCATCAACATTGTGTCATCAAGACATCCTGACATATGAAGTGACATCCTCCTGATGGTAAAGACCAATCAATGCCACACCAACAACTCAACTCAAACATTACAAAAAGATGAACACCTGCAACATCAACTCAACTCAAAAATTACACTAAGATGAAGGTCTTGTGACATGAATCATCAATCTCATGAAGCATAATCCATAACAACTCCTGAATCAAACTCCTGAACCAAAAAACATGTGAACTCCATGACATTAACATATCAACACCAAATCACTTTTGACATCAATGACAAACCAACACTCAACAAAGATGTTGGCAAAGGTCATGGAATTTGGCTAAATACACCCACCAATTGCATTTTCTTGAAAGTTTCTAAATCCTTATCAACAAATACATTTTATGCATATATTGCAATCATTGCATTACATGAGATGGCATCTCTTTCAAGTGTTATGTCAAATAGTTCACGTGCCTTGTCTATGCTTCCATATTTTTCATACATGTCTACCAAGCCATTTGCAACTATAATATCTGAGAAAAATCCCCCCTTCTTTATGTTTTGATGGATGTCAATACCTTATTCCAAATATCTAAGTTTTACATAGGCAGGGAGGATGCTGGAAAAGTTTGTGGAATTTGGACTTGCAGGTGTGTTAATTGCATTTTCTTGAAATTTTATAAAGATTTTTCAACAATAAGAGCTACACATGTGATTGAAGTATGTATGCTGAAACCCTCATCCACTAAATTTGCATGGATGCATGCGAATAGAACACAAGAAAATATTACAATGTTAGGATATGTTCCAAAGTGCTTCATTAATTCAAAGATGTTTCTAGAGCATCCTTGCAAAATATATTTTGTGCATATCCTACAATCATGGCATTCCATGAAACCACATTTCTTTGAGGCATTTTGTCGAATAGTTCATGCACCTTGTCTATGTTTCCACATTTTACATACATGTCTACTAGGGTAGTTTCAACTACAACATCTAAAAAAATTCCCATATCCTTTATGCTTTGATGGATGTCCATACCCTATTCCAAAAATTCCATTTTGGCATAGGTAGGGAGGATGCTGGCAAAGGTCATGAAATTTAGCTTTACACCCACCAATTGCATTTTCTTGAAAGTTTATAAAGCCTTATCAACAAATCCATTTTGTGCATATCTTGCAATCATTGCATTCTGTGAGATGGCATCTCTTTCAGGTGTTCTATCAAACAGTTCACGTGCCTTGTCTATGCTTCCACATTTTGCATACATTTCTACCAGGCCAGTTGCAACTATAATATTTGACAAAAATTCCCCTTCCTTTATATTTTTTTGGATGTCCATACCCTATTCCATATATCCAATTTTGGCACATGTAAGGAGGATGCTAGCAAAGGTTGCAGAATTCAGCTTTACACCTGCCAATTGCATTTTCTTGAAAGTTTATAAAGCCTTTTCAACAATAAGAGTTACACATGTGATTGAAGTATGTACAACCCTCATCCACTAAATCTGCATGGCTGCATAAAAATAGAACACAAGAAAAGCTTACAATGTTAGGATATGTTCAAGAGTGCTTCATTTATTCAAAGATTTTGAGAGCGTCCTTGCAAAAGCCATTTTGTGCATATTGTTGGCAGAGAACGGGATATGAAGAAGAAGCTACTGCAACTAACCACAAAAGGAGTGTGAAGCACAAGGCTTTAACCAAGGCTATTATATATAAATATGTTTTGTAAGATACACATCCCTATTAGACCATAATATATAAAGATAGCAAATTAAGGAACTAGGATGTAAGCTAGATAAGGAATATAATATACAGAGCAGAGACTTAGACCTGACTTTTGTAATAGACAATAGATATGATTATATAATGGAGATGTAAGGGTTTTAAAGAATATTTGAGTGTCATATGATGTGTGTGATATAGTATGTATGATGAAGTCTTACCACACTATGTTATTTCTTGCCACATCTATCTATTATTCTATTACTATATCTTCTAGGGTATAAATAGACTATATAAGAGTATTCTAGGTTCAAATTTCCAAAATGTGTCCCTAACTTCTCTTGCCAACATTTGGTTAAGTTTTCAAGACCTTGGCAAGAGAAGTAATGAATAGATAAGATAAATAAAAGGCAAAAAAGTGTGGAATAGAAAACAGCTAAAAGAGGGAATATAAAAAGGTGATAATTTTTTTTATGACCTTCAGAATAATCTCTTAGGTCTTGTCCTTGTGAGAGGGGGGTAGGCACCTAAGGAATGACAAATGGGAAGGGGGGGATCTGAAAGGATCCTTGAAAAGATGTAACCATTCAAAGTGAGTTGACCATGGGATACAAAAGGACTAATAGAAAACCATATCTTAAACCCACAGCTAAGAGAGATAACAACAAAATAAGGGAGATTAACAAAACAATAAGATTAGGTATGGACTTGAATGTTTATTTTGTTAATGTCATGGGTGAAATATTAAGGCATTATAGAGAGTGACCTCTTGAAATCTTTATGCAATCCTAACCTCTAAACCTTCAGAACTTCAATACTTGTAGAAAAAGGTTAATTTTGTTTGTACCTACAAATTATAGAAGACCTATTGGTGTTGAGGAACATTGTTGGGTCTTATTATGGTAATGAATAATTCTTGAGACTTCCTCTATTGCAATCAAGACCCAACCTTGATTGATTCAATGATTTTGTTAATTTAAGTTGGAAAACACACCATGCAACGTATGCATAAGTATTTAACTGAGTGCAATATAATTGTAATGAAAATCTAAGACAATAATGTAATGAATTCCTATCAATAAAGTGACATGCATGCCTAAGATGATAGATTGAGTGTAATAATTAGAGTTTGGTTTTTATAAAACAAGAGCTAACATACCAAAGGAGTGATTAATGTAAAAAATAGATATAATAGAAGTACTATATGATTCTCGTGTATCTAAGTTCATTATCTTGGCATCTCAAGGATTCAAGGGGAGATTTAATCTAGGTAAATATTATGAAGGAAAAAAGGAGTTGGGAAATGAAAGTACATAGATGATATTTGAAAGTGGTATGAATAAAGGGTTTATGTATTTTTGAGTGATAATGTGTGACCCAACCCCTTGTACCTATTTTGTGATTTCTTTAGCATTAACATGTGTGCGTGACTATAATATCATGATTAGATGATTGTACTATTTTCTTATGTCCATACTAGTGTGGGTAGATTAATGTGACTATAGTATTATTAGATATGGGCATCATGTATGAGTTAATTGAATTGTTGTGTCTCTACAATGATATGGGTAATCGAGACATTAGAATTTTAATACATATGTATGCTTGAGTATTTTGATTGATTTAAAGAAGCTATTATGAATCTATAAATGGATGTTAAAATTAAAATTGAGATGTAAATTAATTTTATATTTTGTTAGAAAATGATTTGGATTATAAAAGTTTAATGTTGTACATGTATGAATATTTTAAAGGTTAATTTGACTATTTTTGTTATGATATACTGATATTCAAAACTCAAGTATGTAGGTGGGTAGCCAAGGTAAAAGAATTTGGAGAATTCCAAGGAACCTCTATTGTTTGTACCTTGTTTACCCAAGCCTAATCCATAGGATGGAATTGAGGCTTATGTGGTCATGTGAATATTAATTTTTATTTATTTAAATTTTCTCAGTGAATTAATTATAATTTTTGTGTGTGTGTGGGATAAGCTTCTTTGATATATATATGGAAAGGAAGTTTCAGAAAGATTCTCTTTAAGAGAAAATTTTGGGGAAAGTTTCCCTCTGATTCTCACTTCCACCTTGTGGGAAAAATCTATTTATTTGTTGTTTTTGGAAATTAGAGGATCCTCTCTCCTTTTTGTTTGGAGTTTTTGTTTTAGGTTTTTGGGGAAGAAATGGGTGAGAAATTATTTCATAAGATTTTGGGAAAATTTGAGGAAGAAAGAGGATTGTTGGAGAAGGATTCGTGTATAAGCATTGGGAATACAGGGCTTCTCCTAACTTGGGGAAGCTTGAGGTAGGAATTGTATGATTTTACTTGTTTACAAAATCATAGTTATATGTATTTTTTGGTTGCATGGAAAATTTCTTGGTTGTATCAAGCATGTCAATTTTATGTGGAGGTCCTTTATTTTTCTTTAGGAAGGGTTGTATGGGAGCAGATCTCCCCCATTGGGGTGTAGAGCCTCCCACATAATGGGGTCTAAGAGAGGTGTGGAACCTCTCTTAGGGGATTTGTTTTGTAGGTGAGAGTGTTGTGGAGTAATTTGGTTGTGAAGTTTAATGTGGCATGACTTCCCTGATCTTTGTTGTATTATGGAGTGAGTTGATGGAGGTTGGAAAGGATTTTTTGAGTAAGGGAGATGTGGTATAGAATTGTTGCATTCATGGATATGATTGGTGTTGTTGGTGGTGGATTGTGGTGTTGCATGGATGGTGATTTTAATGAAGATTAAGGAGGATTGATGTGGTTATTTTTCCCCCAAAAGGGATGTTATTCCCTATTTCCCCTCCTGTTGAATCCTCATAGATTCTTTGTTCATGAATCATCCAAGGGAATTGGCATGTGTGTATTTCTATATGTGTGTGATATCCTCTTATTTACATGTGAGTCTATCGGTACCTGGAAGTCTCCTCATTTAGTGTTTGGATGTTTAGCATTTAAGGCATTTATGGGTTTAGCAAATGAAAACACTCCAAACATACCAACAACCTATACTATTCAAGTGGGAGTGTGCACACTTGTAAGCCCACCAATATGCCTTGTCTAGTCATAATGTGTAAATCCCATGATGAGGATCCAACCACTTTTGATCACCCAAGATCACTCACAAGGCGTAATGGGAAAGCATACATGAAATACACATCTAGTTCTAGGGGCATGGGTGAGTGGCTTCTTGACACTAACCACTAATCGATGCATCATAAATGTACATGGTCGATGGTCTTAAAATAAGTCGTACAAGGTTGATAGGGATATCCATGAAATACTCGAAGGCACGTGAGTCTAAGTCTATGAATGTGAGTCCATCTAAAAGCATGTGTTCATGGAAAAGTTCAATTCCACTTCACCTTGCCTCCTCACAAAAAGGGGCAACAAGGATGAAGCAAACACAATGGTCCTCCTTTGAAGTACAACTTTCATTCTCCCCCTTTCTATACCCCACCAAAATGTGTGGTTTGGTTCATCCCCTAAGGTGATGAAATCCTTAGGCATGCCCACTAAAGGGAAAGGAACTTAAGTGTTTTTAATTCCTAAGGTCACCTTGTGGTGCAAGAGAAGAGCATACACACATAAATCCTTGGGTTAAAAAGCAAGTAAAAGAGACCAAACTTAAGTTTTGATCTCCAAGATCATCCAAGGGTGCAAGGAGAGAGCATATACTCAAGCTTGAACTCGAATACATGACAAACAAGTTAATTTTACTTAAGCATATACAAGTGTGCCTAGATTAATGATAAAAAGATGATAAATTGGACAAACGAATCTACAACACACACATTAGTAGTTTGCTTAGATGTCTTAGACAAATGATTTGCTACAAAATAGATGTCAGTGATAGTACAACACATAAAAGTTAGTCCAAGGCTAGCATAAATCCCAAGGAAACATGATACGATTTTTCTAGAGATACAAATGTTGAACTATAAACAAAAATGTTGATTTAAAATGCAAGCATTAAAACCAATATTGTGTTGAAATGTGAAATTCATGAAATTGCCTACACTCATTGTGTAGGTGCTAAGTTGAGCTATGGATGCACTAATTTAAAATCGATGCACCAATCTGTGAAGTTTACACAAGAAATTGGTCAGGTTTAGGAAAATTTTGATTTAAAATGATGTCCTACACAAAAGACATAGAATGGGTGGCAAATCTAGCAGCATGGCCCCCTACAAAACTAATAAAAATAAAAAAACCAAGAGTGGGTTAGCCCAAAAATGCTAAAAACAATGTTTTGAGTGTCAAGGATAGATGCACCTCTTCACAAATGGAAATGTTAATTTGAAATGGATGCACTAAAACTAGCTTTCAACGTACTGAAGCGTGATTAGGGCCAAGAAATGCAATGAAAATTATAAAATAAAATGATGTTAAACCTACAAAATAAAGGGTTAAGGTGGATGAAAATTAATAATAACGCAAAACATTGTAAAAACACAAAAGGATTAGCCTCAAAATGCCACAAAAACCTCCAAAAACAAGTTATAAATTGAGAATGACGGGATGTAGGAAAGAGACAGATGGTTTGAACTAGAAATGCACACACTAATTCTACACAGATACATTGAAACTAGGTTCGCACATGCCTAATTGTGACATGCATGGCAAATGCTACACAAAAACCCAAAATATTGATTAGCTTAAGGATGTGGCTCCCACTAAGCATGCCATAAATGTGTGCATGTAAAATTGAACATACAAGAACGAATTGAATTAAGCCTAACCTATTTTATTCACAACTTCAAGCAATCTCAAGATCAAGCCCAATGAAACTAACTAAAATGGATGAAAACAAATGTATTTCTCATCCACAAGTCTCTTTATTGCACCAAGCCATGGTGGTTGTGTTCTATGATTGATTGTGATGAGTGGATTACTATGTTAGTGCTCAACTCATTATTGCAAAACATTACATTTAAATTGCATATAAAAATGGCTTGTGGAGAGTGTTATTTATAGATTTTTGAGTGAGTCAATGGAGAGCTAGGAGTTCCTTGAGGGATCAAGGACTAAGGTCGATTGAGAGGATGAGAGGCATGAGAAGCCTCCAAGTGGCATCATGTGAATGGTGTTCAAAGGGCTCCAAGATTCAAGGGGAATCAAGGGTGGAGATTTTCATTGGATAAAGTGGATGGTGGGAGATTTAAAAAAAGATTTTTGAAGGGATGTGAAGATCTTGCCCATTCCCAAAGTACCAATCGTGTACAAATCAAAGCCATACCTTTGACTCCATGTACACATTTGGGACTTGTACAAGATTTACTTTGACTAATCATGTTTGGAATCTGTAAATTTGATTATTGAAGGTTAATGATTTTATTTTGACAACTAATGAAAAGTCGACAAAATAGAGAATTAAATGAATATTTATATTTATTTAATTTTTGGGATGGGATGAGATGAACTTAGATAAATAAATATTTGAATTTATTTACCTACTATTGGACTACAGATGAAGGATTAATTAATTAAATAAATAATCCTGATTTATTTAATTAATATTCACGTGAATAGTGATGAATAATCGATGAATAGTGAATTTATTAATTAAATAATAATAAATTATTTAATCAATTTTGGAAGGAAGATGGGGATAATTAATCAAATAAATAGGATTTTATTCAATTAATTATAGAGGAAATGTTGTGTGGTGTCCTAATGATGACTAAAATGGTAATGATATGATTTCAGGAGTCTACAATTACAATTAAGGAAAATGAAGAGGCTTCAATAAGGTATATACTATGGACTGGCATGATAATATTTAAATTTTGAAAAGATGAATTAGTTTGTGTATATGTTTGTGTTTTATGTGAGTCTTGTATAAGCCTAACTACTATGGTCTATATGTGTGTATGACTAATTGTATGAATGAATTATCACATTGGGGACCCTTAGGACTTCAGGGAGGTCTATGAAATAGTTAGTAACGAAGTGATAGGGACAAGCTTACTAACAATTAACTGAGTGATGGGGACAAGCTCAATGTAGAAAAGTGATAGGACAAGCTTAGTCTAACAATTATTCAAGTGATGGGGACAAGCTTAGTGTAATTAAGTGACAAGAAAAGTTTAGTTTGATAATTATTCAAGTTATAGGGTAAGCTCAGTGTAACAAAGTGATGTGGACAAGCTTAGTCTAATAATTATTTAAGTGGTGGGTACAAGCTCAATGTGGAGGTTGTGATTGCTAATGTTGGAGAAGTTGCGAAACTAGTTTGAGATGAGTCTTGTGTTTGTGTGTACATGTCATTTATCTTTGTTCAACATAGGTTGAATTTTGTGTCTTATGTGTTTGAATTATGAGAATGTGTTGGTAGTAGTTTGTAAGTCTAGCTTTAGAGTAAATGTACACTAGATACTATAGGGTCAAGATTAGTAAATAGAGAACCTGCCATGACAAACCAGCCACAAATTATCTATGTGTGCACCTCTTTTTCACCACTATGAAAATGAACACGTCACTGAGGATGTTTAGGTGGAAAAACATGTTGGGTACTTAGGTTTGGCCTCTAGTCAAAGCTATTTATTTCTCATTGATTGTTGGTGATATCTCCTCTATGCTTGATAGTTTGTGATTAATTTTGAATTGTGACCTTGATCATTAGTTAATATATGTTAAGTAAACTTGTAGTCTTGAGACAAATTGTCTAAACAGGTCTATTTGATGTTGTCTTAACATGCTTACAGGTGGAATGGAATGATGCAGTGGAATGATGCAGAGAGGGTTTGGGACCATGTAGAATCCCTTAAGTGGAGGCAACAGGAAGCAAGAATGCCCTGGGTAATTCTAGGATGATCTTTAGATTCTTGTACTAAAGAACACCTAAAGTGACATTATTCAATCGAATACAAATTTTGTAATGGTCTTAAAGAAACTGCAGAACACTAATAATCTTGGACCTCGTTATTTATGATAGATTGAGTTGTATTACCTTGAGTATAAATAGTCAAATATGAATGAGCTCCTGGTTGAAGTATTATTTATATATTCATTTTGGACTCATCTTAGAAGGTTGCATGACTAATTAGGTGATTGCGAATAAGATGAGGAAGATTTCCTAATTAATCTGTTTTGTTCACATAGTTTCAAAGCTAATTTTTGGGGCCTTACTCGTGAAGGGATTTTCACCTGTAACTTAGTCTTTAAGTCCCTTGAATGTAAACAAATGATATTGATGAAACCAATTCATAATCCCTTGTGATCGTTATTGTAATTTTAGTTTTGTGTTGATCTAGAGATAGCTGCTTGACAGGGCATATGGCTTAGGATTTGTATAACATGCTGAGTCTCAAAATTATGGAGCACAAATGGAGTTTAGGATTTCCTAGAACCCGTGATCCTCTCTATATATATGAGACCAATACCAAAGTTCAGAATATGACTTATTCTTGTCTGGAAACCCCTCACCCTTCACAAAAGATATCTTAATAAATCTTGCATCGAGTACAGAATTAAAGTTTGTATATTGATTCTTAAGGTAATTCTAAGTTGTAGATCCTTCATCGATAACCTGTACCTAACATGTGCCCTCTCTGGGATAAGTTCAACTTAAGCCTTAGAAGTCTAGAACTGAAATATGACTAAGTCATCGCTTACCTGGACTCTCACATACACTTAGTTAAGGCAATCCAGATCATTTTTGGACCGGAAGCTCGCTCTCAGTTTTTTTTAATAACAGTATAAACTCTGAGCATAATCATGTGTTTTGAGTTTGATTGCTGATCCTTTGAGTTAACCGCATATCGATGCATGTCCCTTCATAAATAAGTTGGATGGGAGTCTCTTGTAAATCTAGAAATGAGATAGGATTAAGTTAAAACCCTTAAGGGAACTACAAGTATTTGCTAGGATTCTGGTGAGAATTATCATTGAGTTCTAGATTTAAGATCTCTGGTCCCTTTGAATTTATAGGGGTATTCACACCCTTAGATAAGCATAGTAGCAGATAAGTTAGTATTAGAGGTTTTGGTGATTATAGATCCTTTGGTGAAATCTATGGTCATTGATATCTCAGAAGTAACCACAAGATGGGAAAGTTGATGGTAATTTGTTACCAGAGACTCCAAGCATATAAAAATATAAAAATGAACCTTACCTTGTCAATCAACTAGATTTTATGGAAATGTTTGGGTTTGGAAATGTATGGATTTCATATCATAGAGAAAAGTGGACCCGAAGAAGGTGAGTAAAATTTTCCTAACTAAGAATTTAAAGTTTTAAGGATATCAATTTTTCAAGTTTGAAGCCCATTGTTGTTTCCTAGAGTCGCTCTCAAACTATGTCCGTGTGCTCTCACCAAACTCTGTCTGCATGTCACACGAGGAAGGCCCTGTGTCTAGGTTGTAGACTTAATCTCACCAATATGTTAAATTGGACTTGCTCTCTCACATTTGCAAATAGTAATATTTGGAGTTTGGTTGATTGGCAGACCCAAGATAGCGAGTCAACTATAGAATAAAAGGACCTCACATCCAAAGGCATATGCCTATGATGTCATGTTTAACACAAGGCTTGTGACCAAGCTAATTGATGTTTGTTGCATGTCACCCTTAGAGGTAGGAAAAATTAATGGGTTGCCATCTAGAGTAAACATGGCCATGCTGACTTATTGCAGCCATATCTCTCCACATAAGAAAATCATAGTTCTTTGAGTATGAACCTAAATGTATGAGCTCAATGCAAAGAGGTATAGTCTAGAGAAGCTCTAAATGACTTACTAAAGGAAATTAATGTTGTTGTAAGATCACATTATTTTACTATAGATATTAAAATGTTGTTAAAAAAAATTGTCTATCTTTTGTTTGCTCATTTGGGGTATTATAGATATTCAATGCTAATAAGTATAGTTAAATACCTGTAAATACAAGGACATAGTAATAAATCGTGCAAACTTGTCTTAAGTGGGCTTTAGGTGGGAAAGGAATAGGTGGGAGTTAGCCAAAATCTGATTTTTTAAAAGTTGAAACCATGCCTATGGAAATGACCCAGGGCATAGAAATGGTAAGAATCAAGTAGATTTAATAAAATGTATATGGATAGCTGCGTGAATGGATGTAATTAATGCATAATTTAAGTGAATATATCAAAATGTGCATGTAGACAATCATAAACTTATATAATGCATAATTTGAGTGAATATATCAAAATGTGCATGTAGACAATCATAAACCTATATAAAGTTCATACAAATAGAGATTTGATTGAAATAAGGTATGAGTAACCTACAGTGAAAATCTTTTCATTTCATCCATTAAAAACAAAGAAATTTTCTTTGTCCAAAATTCACACTTGGAATATCCATAAAGGCAACTAAAGCATAGTGTGGGAAGCACATGCCTGTCTTACAAATTGGGATAACCATAGGTTCTAGGCAAGAACTAGTAGCAAGAAGTTTCATAGCGTGCCGAGCTCACATTGGTGTTTCACTCCAAAAATTAAGATGATGGAAACAGGAGAAATAAGGATGTTGAAGACACTGGTTTGCTGTTAATCTTTTGTTGGGATCCACCTCCAACATCTTCAAGAGCAAATCCATGCCTTCTAAGTATCCCATCTTCTCAGCTATACTTTCAAAGCAGTTCCGCAAACCAAATTTGGACAGACAAGACCTGATCAAAAGCTGGAAAAGGGTGGTTACACAGTTTACATCTGACAAAGCATCGCAGTATTTGTCTATCATCTCATTGGAAGAGCCTCTCACATGCCGAAATACAATATTTAGCTGCTCTTCTGGACACTGCCCACAAAATATGGGTTCTCCTATCACCATCTCTGCAAATATGCATCCCAATGCCCAAATATCAATTGCAAAGCAATTGTATGTTCTTTGTTGCATCAGTAATTCTGGAGCTCTATACCACAAGGAGACATATTCGTTCTCATTCCTCTCTATCAGACCACTCTTTTTATCCTTCACCACAGTAGCCAATCCGAAGTCTGCAAGCTTAATTTTGATGGCTCCTTCCTTGTTAATGGAGAGCAGACAATTAGAAGGCTTTAGATCTCTATGTGCAACGCCCTTGTCATGGCAATAGGCCACACCGTTGCAGAGCTCCCACATTAGATATCTCACCAACTCAGGCCCATTGTTACCACTTAAATAACAATGATCATATGAATATCCTCCATGCATAATTTTCTTGATGAATGACAGCAGGTCCATATCCATAAATTCCATAGCAATATAAGCAATTTCATTTGCATTTATACTTGGACTTGCATGATGATAGTCATTGTTGGTGATTTCCTTCAAGAAACAACCCTCTACTATTTCTGCCTTACCCCGTCCAAGAATCTGTACCACATATGGGCTCGGAGATAAGAATTTCAGTATCTCGCTCTCCTCAAACGCAACATCAATATATGAAGATGTTTTGATGGCCACTATATTTCTTCCATTAAAACCCAAAGCCTTTGCCACTACTCCATAAGCCCCACAACCTAAATATCCCATTATCCTGTACTTGTAAGGATTGTAAGGAGGGATCTCCATCAGCTTCTGCTTTGACCTTAAGATGCCCCAACACAGAACACGCAAAGAAAATAATACTACAAAAAGTCAATCTCCAGTTTATTTAAGAAAAAACCCTCCCTATAAAGTTGCACTTAGCAAGTTGGGAGATGCTGAATGCTTTCTCTTTGGTTCTCTTTGGTTCTAGCTACCGAGTTTCAAGGTTGTTCAAATTAGTCAAGCCTGAGATCTTCTTTCAAAGCTGATCCAACCAAGAAGTTACACCCAGAACTTGGAGATCCTGAATCTGCAACAAGGAGAAAACCTCAGTTTGGAAGCCCATCAATACACCAGCTAATTCTCCAAGACATTCTAATAGTCCTCCCGTTGAAAATCTTGCTGGATCGTCTCAAAATTGGAACACAGCAGTAGAAGACATCCTAGAGTTGCTCAAAGAATGTTTCGTATTGAAAAAGTAAAGAAATGTATTTATAAGTAATTTTTCAATGAGCATGCAATTTTCTTACCCACATTATCTAAAAATACTAAGAGTTCTTTAAAAAAAAGTTATCAAAGAATGTTTCGTATTGAAAAAGTAAAGAAATCTATTTATAAGTAATTTTTCTATGAGCATGCATTTTCTTACCTACGTTATCTAAAAATACTAAGTGTTCTTTACAAAAATTATAACTATTTTTAAGGATGGAAATTTTTTATATGATTAGCATGTGAATATATTTCCACTTTTCTAATATTAGAATGTTTCTAATATTTGCATTGTGATGCTGGCAAGTGTAAATTAATATAGCTGATTTTGGTATCGCCCATATACTAACTGAAAATTCTATGCATTCATTTTCAGCATCAACACTAGAAGGTGGTCTAGGCTACATTGCCCCTCCATTATGACTGTTTTAATTGGTGGAAATTGTAATGGATTTAATGCACAGTATGGAATTGGTGCAAGGATTTCAACTAAGGGAGATGTTTGCAGCTATGGAATTGTGTTATCAGATATCTTAACAAGAAAGAGGCCAACCCACTAGAAGCTTGCTGATGTGGGTTAGCATGGCCTTCCCTGATATAGTTTTAGAGGTGGTTGATAATAGCATGCTGTGGTGCAATGGAGCTGATGCTACATTTAATTGCCTTATTCAACAGATTCGAGTAGCTTTCCTGTGCTGAAAAGATTCACCTAACAGAAGTGGAGTTGTTATAGTATTTTAAAGTTTTACTTTTTATTGGTAAAATTGTACGGCTCATAAAAAGTCTATTAAGAATATATATATATATATATATTTTTAATAAAACATTTTTTTATTATTTTTTTAAATATTAATTTTAATATTTTAATTATTTTATGTTTTTATTGAAATTTATTTTTTGGGGATGTAATTGAAAAATTAATCTTTAATTTGATTAATAGGTTATTTTTAGTATGATTTTTTTAGGTAAATCTAAAAATTTTGATATTTTTAGTACTTCAAAAATTAATTTGTTTTTATTATATCCACACAAAAAATTAATCACTTAATATATTATATTTAAACAAATTTCCTTGTATTATTAAACATTTAATATTTTTAGTGTTTGGTAGTAAATGAGAGGGCAAATAAGACAAAGTTGCACTTTTAATGCCTTGAAATTAAATGATCAAGCATTTGAGATCTCTAATGTGTGTCTTGTTGTTTAGAGAGTAAATAATCACTACCATAGCTTATTACCTATTTTGACTATAAAAGTGTTTGGAAGTGTGTTGTATATTTTTCATGTTTTATAGTTGAATGGATTTTCTATTTTCGTCCATTGTTTTAAGGCATTCTTGCAAATTGTAGAATTGTTTTTGATATGCCTATTAATATCCATGCATGCATAAAGGTTGGACAAGATATTTATCATTGTATTGTGAACAATTGAGTTTTATGGAATAGTGAAGAAGGTTGCTATGCTAGATTTTATATCTCAAAGGGTTTTCTCAGGTGAAATATTATGTATTGTGTATTTGGTTTCTCTTTCATTCTAAATTAATTTTTTTAGAATATCTATGCATTGCTTCTGTTGTACAAGTTTATCGAGTTTCTTTTTCCTACAAAAAGGAGAAGGAAAGGAGATCAAGCCTCCATCCTTAGAGGTGTCATTGATTTTATGAAAGAACTTTAGCATGTTCTCCTATCCCTAGAGACTTAGAAAACATGAGGTGATACAATGAGGAAGCATGTCAAAGTTTGGATTTAGTCTTATGCCATTTCCAACACTATAACTAGTAAATAGGTATCACTGGATTTTGATTTCTATCAATTGAAACTAAAATATTTATCATTGGATTTTGGTTTCTCTTAATTGAAACTAGAACCCCACATGATTTTGTTGGGTACTATTTTTGGGTTTTAAGGGTTTGGAAATGGCAAAGCAATGATTTTCAAATATTTATGAGCCCTCTTTATGTGCTCACTGCAATGCATATTTGGTTACCTTGAATTTCCAGAGATTAACCAATGTATCAAATCACTCAAGTTTCAGTCAACAAGTCAAAACCACTAATGGAAATGATTTCAAATGATGAGTTTTGTGGCTATGTGTCTTGTTTGGTAGATTTTGTTAGTTATCAATAGGTTGTAGGAAATGAGTTTGTGACAACACAAGACACGCATTTTTTGAAATGGAAATCCTCTGTATGTTAATGGGTTTAACTCTTACTAGTTAATGTCTATAATATCATCAAATTCATCATAGAGAAGTAGAGTTACCTGTATTTTTAAAAAAGCTTCAGGCCATGGTCTAAATTTGGTTAGGAGTTGGACCTTCAATCATGGCTAGTATAATACGATGTAAATTTCTCCTAGTTTATATGACAAGCAAGTTTTTTAGGTCTTTTCTTATAGTGTCCTATATTGTACTTTTTGAATATTTGTCATTTTATTCATTATTTTTTAATAGTTTTCTTATTTTTATTATGCAAGCTTTGTACTTTGTGGTTTAAAAGGCCAAAATTCATAACATCAAATTAATTTTAGCCTGGTGAAGAACAATCATTCCATAAGTTATTGCCTGCTACAAGCTTTAGTAATGTAGCAATATGGCCTTCTAACCATGTAGATCAACAAATAGCCCATTGTGTAGAGCCTATAAAAAAATTGTAACATAGTTTTTTATTCCGTGTTTTTTATCCCTTTCTTCAACATATAGTTAAATTTTGTTTGATTCTCAATCTAAAATATGTATTCATCATTTAAAAAAATCTCTATAACAATGTATTCCTTACAAGATTTCATAGTTACAAAGAAATTTCATCCATCTTCATCTATTGAAGACATCAAATCAAATTTGAAAAAACATCAAAAGATAATATACAATACCCTATGAATGTCTATGGGCAGACCATGTACAACTACTTTCCATTTATAAATAGAAAAATTTATAGGAAAATTTGAGTACAAATAAATCCTATTATCAAGAAAAAAAAAATTGTGTTAGAGAAAATCACCACAATATTGAAGAAATAAAATTTTGTTCATATATAAACTCAATATAAATTTAAATACACTTAATATTTAGCTATGAAGAAGCTTGTGTATTGAATCATAATACCTCAACGAGAGTGAGACCAAGGGGTTCCACTAGAGATGGACTAACAAATAACCCTTGGAAGCCAAAAAGATTTTTGAGTTAATAGTAAGCCATATATACTTCATCAACCATAATAATAGGTTCTTTTGGAATTGAATAAGGGAATTTAGGAGAAATATACACCTTTCTTTTTGCAATAAGGTGATAAATTATTGGAACATTGGATTGTGTATTATGCTTAGGGTAGGAAACTTGTCCATATAAGTCATACGTATCTATCATATTCAAAATAATTATAAAAAGAGAGTGAAAAACAAAACCACTTTATAGTGAAAAAGATCCAAACAATGACTAAGAGTGTAAGGCGTATCTGAAATTTTAATTAATAATTATGATATTGAAAAAAATAATTAATTAGTGATATTTCTTAAAATAATTTAATATTCCATATTTACATACTTTATAAAGATTATTTTATTTTATAATCACTTGCAAGAAAGGAGATTAATATTTATTTGAGTTTTAAGGAGATTAATATTTATTTGAGTTTTAAATTTGTGGAGCTAATTTTAGTTTAGGAAAGAAAATGGCAAAAGAGGTGTGGGCAGTGGAAGGAGATGAGTCGTCTTGGACTTTACAAGAAAGAAGATGAAAGTTTGGTTTTAAAAGGAAATTTTAGGAAAAGAAGCTATAGGAGGAGAGCATTGGGAATTTGGGGAATTTTGGGAGTCACCCTAGAGGGCTATTTTCCAATCAATTCAGTTATTCTGAATATCAAATTCTGTAAGTTCTACATGCATTAGACAAAGGTAATATTTGATGTTTAATTAGTTGCAAAACGTATGCTGTTTCTTTTAATCAAATTTTATTATTCCCCTTGAATGACATTAAGTCTTTCTATATAATGTTGTATCTGCAAATGCATGATTGGTTTTACTTTGCAATGTTCTTCCTAACCTTAAAGAATTGTTTTGGATTGCAATTTGCTTATAATATGGAGGAATAAGTTGTCATCGTAACTTGTACAAACCTTTAAATATGATGTCTTCCCCTGTGTTGGGATCTAAAATTTCCTACCATTTTTTGAAAAAAAATTTAGGTTCCCATGTCGAAAAATCAATTTCAGCACTCAGAAATACACCTGAAAATATGTCCCAGTGACCTACTTTCGGGAGTCATATTTTGAAGCCTACTCAGTTTCATGCAAAATCACTTTGTAAGCATGTTCATCTATCATATGCGAGTGCACATGTCTGATTTCAGCTTCCTATGATGAGATTTGACTAGGTTTTGAAGTGTCAAGTTAAGGGGTTTTGGTAAAGTTTTGTTGTTTGCACAGTGTTAAATCTGTCCCGAAGGCCAATTTTGGAAGCTAATGTCTCACAACTAGATGATGTTCATGATGAACTGCTTGGTGTTTCAGATTGTCCTCATGATAATATACTTTCATGCTAGTTTTCAAAACCTTAACATCTCATTTGCTATTTTTTCAAAATCAAAAGCAAATGCAAATAGTGTTGTTTTTACATCTGCACTTCCAGAAAGTTGTCACAATGGTCAACTTTGATGCTTGATATTTGGTGAAGAAAGATGACTGGTGAAAACTCATCTTGCACACATACTCATTGGACCTAGATGAGCTAATCCCCCAGGTTACAGCTTCCCAGAATTAGATTTGATATTTTTTTAAAATGACAAGTTGGTGAGCCCTAATCAGTTTTAAACAAATACAGTTGCAGAAAAAGCTAAGTGGGCTACTTTGGATGGGAATATCTTGCACATCATGATGTATTTTGTCAAACCATTTATTGCACTAAATTCTTGGGTCAAAAGTATACATGCCAATGTATTTTCATAACTCTAGGAGAAGATTAGATCAGTTTTTCAGGGCGATTCTGGAGGCTACTTGGCTTGTTTTGCTCACAATGCAAGATATTTGAAAGTGGATTCTAATGATTACCCAATTCAATTTCTCACTTCAAAAGCACACTAGAGTGGTCCCAAATCAATTCAGGATAAAATTTTGTTTCAAACGGAAAAAAAAAAAAAATAGTCAAGCCCACAAGGGGACCCGACATGTGTCACATGATTTGAGGAAGCTTCTATCCAGTTAGGTCAAGAGGTTGGATATGGTGATGTCCGAGGATCCAAAAAGATCCAGATTATTGATGCTTTAATACATAGCAAGAATATGATGCGAAGAAGTATTGGGGCCATGCATTTCTAAGCTGTCCAGTAGTCAGTTGTTTACTTATAGATTTCTACAAAATGCCTGTGGACTGGAAACCACAAAAGTGATGAAAGAATGTTTAGATCTATAGATCAAACAAAGGGATGTTGTAACATCCAAATCCGAAATAACAAGAAGTAACTAAGTTTTTACAACGGTAAATTTTTTTTTTTACTAGGAAGTCAAATACAAAAGTTACTCACTTATAATCCAATACAACATTTTTCATTTTATCATAAACATGATCTCATTTTCATAAAGCTGAAATAAATGATATACATTAAACATTTTATTTTCTATCAGATGAAATTTTCTTGAAACAACAAATATTGGAAACATACCATTGTCATGCATCTCGATTGTCGACCCATCACATTCAAGACTTGGCATTCCTCAGTTATTTGGAAGAGAAAGTATCTTCAAGGAGCTTAACCTCCAACCACAGACCGTCGGTCTCCCGCACTCCTTCCTAACCAGAAGTGGCCCTACCCTACTCAAGAGGATAGACTTAGGATAACCATCGGCATTTGCCATCTGAGCTCTGGTGTTGTAACCTACGTGTCTTGTTATCGCGCAGATCCCTAGATTCCCTCTAGTCATGCACGACACTCCACAAGAAACACCATCCAGTTACGGTGAACGTTCGATGCACTTGAGGATAGTACATCACCTTGGCCAAAGGATTTGTTTTTAATTAGCGTTCTAGGAACGCATGACTTGGTTCACCCACCCTACTCGACTTGAACTGGTCGAAATCCTACAGTTTCCTATTTGTATAATTTTAACTATTTGACGACCTTGATGACCTCAAGGGTTTAGGATATCCTCCTACAATAGCGCATGGCGCAATCTTTTACTCTAATCTCGAGTTCAGAATTTCATAATCCATTTTCATGTAAAAACCTTTCTTATAAGCGCCCACTCCTAAGTGGTTTTCTATTTGTTTACTTGCTTCCCATGTTTACACAACATACTCAAACATTTAAAGCCATTTCCCATTATTCTGAAATTCGAGGATTCTAGACTCATATGGTCTTCAAAATAAAACGATTCTAGCACCGTCGCATGCAACGTAATTTCAACTCACATGCAGGTTTTCAACTCAAATTGTTCATTTCAGAACATGACGGTTTCCTAATCATTACTAAAACTTTATCCTCCTACTCCTCTTTCCGTGTCATTAGTTTCACATGGTTCAACAAGATGAAAGTCATAAATAAAATATAAATGATTATGGAATCTTTCTTATGTCATTAAAGATGACCAACACATGGTCGACCTCTAGTTAAAGATGTATGATGGTTAAGACATCAGCTATTTACAACTGCATTTTCCGGCTATTAAACACTCTAATTTTACGTCAAGACGTGCTTAAAACTGTGGTTTTTGACTCCTACGCAACATGCATGTGGAGCAACATGTTTACTCGCTGTGGAGTTATCGTTCAAGGAAGGTATATTGCATCTTGCATCAAGATAAGTTCGTTCCTAAATGGATATGCATTAGAGAACTGCGTTCTTTTATTACACCGCTTAATTCATGGCAAAAAATGCTACAATTTCTGAGTTTACGAATTCAAGAAGACAGCATACTACTTTTTCTGAGTTTTTAAATCACAAACACAGTGATGAGACAGCAATACTTCTATTTCTGAGTTTTCAAATCTCAAACACAGCAATGATACTATTACGTGGATTGACCGCATACAGATATCATACTAGGTTTATGTTGTCGTACATTTCTTCTCGTTTTAAACGTATTGATCTTTTGCAAAGTGAGCCTTACTTACAGATCTAAACTGAGAAAAGTAATGAAGGAATTGAACCTGTTGATAAAAACAGAGGTTGCTGTGGCAATTCCACGTTCTCCTCTGCTTTTCTTCAAAGCTATCTCTCTGATCTCCTTCCGAAATAATGACAGTCCACACTAAACAAACCCCTCTCTCTGCCGGACACTATTTAAGTCAAGGCAGGCTCCTTTCTTAGAAAACGTTCCCCCTCAAACAACTACAGGCCTCCTTAGTTATCTCTCTCACTGGTTTTTTTCTTCTCCCCACACCGTGACAGCCACTCCAAAACAACTCTCTTCCCACTACTCAACTCTCCCCCATGCTCTTTCACTGTCGTTTCTCCTTTTTTTACAATGCCGGGGCTCTCAGTCTGTCTCTCTCTGTCTCTGTTGTTTCTCACTCTCCACTCCCCGTTTACAACCTACCAAACGCCACCTCCTGTCCCGCAGTGATGGCCTTCTCTCCCCTTTTACTGCCGACTCCACTCTCACAACCACGACCACTAACTCCTCTAACTCCTTTCTCCCCTCTCCGATGATGGTCTCTAACAACAATAACCGCCATGTTTATTCTTTCTCCCCGCAGCTTCTCCCTATCCATTGGTATCTCCTCAACGACGGCTCCTTCCTCTTTCTTCGCAGTTCTTTTCTGCTATTTCTCCATCAGCGACGGCTACATCCTTCCTCTTAACACCTTGCGAAGGGAATCTTCTCACTAAACTCTCGTTCCACGTTTCCCTTCACTCCTACTGCCCACGAAGAAAGTTAAAACAACTTTCAACCGCCTTCCATAAATCTCCTCACTTCCAAAACTACCTCGACTTCTCCCTAAACTCTGCAGTTCCATCTTCTTTCACACAACAGCCCCCGAAAACTCTCCTCCTTCTAGATAATGGAGTATCACATTTAATATCGGTTACGCTCCTTCACAAAAGCAACCTGCCTTCCTCTCACGTCATGGTAAAAGGAATCTCTCCAAAGAGTTCTCGGTTGACATAAATTTAATCATATGGATCGACATAGTTGATTTTAAACCCGACTTCCCATTTATCACGACAAATCTAAAGATGGTGGTTCCTATGGTGACGTGGCTTGCTAGAAGACATAACAACTCCGCCTTCACTCGAATACCAAGTTATCTAATTCAATTCAAAAGCCACCAAAAGATGTATTGTGGAGTTAAGCTCAGCTTGGCGGTGGTTAGGAAATGACTAGAGCATCGTTTTGGTCGAAAAGGAACAAGAGGCAAAGACCAACTTACTAAGAAAGCTCAAAGTTAGATTGACAACAACTCGCGGTCAAAGACAGAAGAACAACGACCAAATAAATTATTTCACGCTAAGGCTACAAATCGACATTCGTCGATCTACAAGAATAGAATAACTTCACAATACAAGTTCGACGCGTTTTACGACAATCACGACGGATTGATCGTAACGCGAACGAGTTCTTACGACATTAGTCGCACAAAGCCGACTTCTCGCGTCTTTTGACTACGAGACAAGATTTACAATTTCGCCACAAGATGGTTCAATAAACACTTATAAATGAAAATATTAAACGTCTAAATAAGTCGACTTACTATGATGGACTTACAACGACATCGACGACTCCAAGATTCTACATGACGACTTTTGACTAGGTTATCACACTTTACCCTTTGACGTCGACATCTAGTTAACTAACTCAACCGACAAACAAAACTAACTGGTTGGTTCCAAGGTTTATCTACCTGTTTGGCGATCTCAGTAACAAACGCCCATGGTTTATTTCCAGAGTCTATACTCTCTCTCGAAGATACTTTCTCTTCCCGTCGAACACGGTCCACCTGTTCCTGCATTGACAGGCTCACATACAATTTTGTGGTCAAAGCACCTATGTTCAAATCAAAACATAATATATCCAAACATCATTGCATTTATTATAAAGACATTTAGTCTACTATATCACCTTGAACGTGATTGTTAGATTCCACAATTCAATATAACAACTTTGTAAGATAAATCGTCGATTTCCATGTCATTCACAACATATTAAATTACTAAAATTCGCAAGAAAGTAAATAGCATAATTGTTTTCAAAAAGAGGGATGTGACAGATGTGTCAGTCATATTGTTGTGTGTAAGGCCAATTTTCTAATGATGGCATATTATCTATTGGACTTGCGACAACTGCTGGAAGATCTATCAAAGGAGGAATATTTCACTAATGCCACCACATCTTTAGAGGCTCAGGCATCACTCCAAAACCTAGTTGATGCACTAGAAGCAATATATGCTTTTACAAAGCGTCATAAGAATAGCAGTCGTATTCTTCTCCTCTATCAATCCAATGTGCTGGTTGCCCAAATTACCAAACAATTTAAAGAACTGGTACATTGTTTAAGTTTGATGTTGCAGAGGAGCACAATGCTTTCTTCAACAATAGAAGTTCAAATTAAGGAGATGCATCAAGTAGTTGATCCAAGTCAGGAGCTCATCTCAGTAATACAGGGAAAAAAAGTTTTTGAAGAGGGTCGCATTGCATTCCAAGCTTTGTTTTCCTGAGACATTTTACCTCAGAGCTTTTCCCCTCCTCACAGTACCAAGAATGCCCGCAATCCACTTGAGGAATTCTCGAGGCAGATAGAAGCTTGGATGATGAAAAGCCCAATGTCTATGGGCGTGGTTGGAAGGTCTCTGAGCTACGTCTCAAGTCATGGAATGACCTACAAAAACTCTAGTATGTTCTCTTGAAGAAGAAAAATATGTTGCTGTCTCAGTGGCAGATGATGCAAGCTTAGAACTTGTGTTTCCCTAATCCAGAGCGAATTCCCAAGGTGAGGAAATCAATGTGTCGTATCAAGCATGTTCTGACTGAGAGAGCACTGGTGGAACCCAATCATCGAAGACAAGTTGAAATGAAACGCATGATTAATGGTTTGTGAAGAATCATAGCACAACATAATATATATAGGGTGCTGCTCATGAAAAACAAAACTGCCACTAACACAATAATGGTGCAATCACATAAATAGCACAAACCAAGGAGTATGGTGTTGTCTATAAAAATTCATATATGTAGCATTAAATGTTACTATTATGATGTTACAATTGGCATTGTCCTTATGTTACAAATAAGAAAGAGATTGGTTAATGAGACTCCTATTTGCATACAACAAGAAAATGTAACAACTATTGAAACAAACCATGAGTCATCAAAAGAAGTAGAATCAGAATTTGACTCCAATGAAACCCAATAACTCTTCAATGAACTGTAGATGCTCACATAAAGTGTTATAGTTTTAGCTACTGATGAGAACAAATAGTAAGCAAAACCATGACTTCTAATTTGAACACAAACTCAAATGTCAAGTGCGTAGTTCACTCTAGAAGCGTCATAAATGAGGCAATCACGCCTATCACAAACAAGCACTCCTACATGAAAAATATTTGCACATTGCCAAGAAATCAAATCGTTATGATTGAAGATTTCAAAGGGAGAGTGTGAGAAGATGCCGCTGTACTGGTGAAAGGTCGATTTGGTTGGGGAGTTGGACGATTGAGCGTAGGGTGGATCTTCCTTGACCATGTCGTCGGCCTATAGGACGTTGCCCTTGTTAGTTTTTATGATCAGATTTAAAACAATCAGAAAATGCAACACAATGAACAATGAACACAACAAGATACCCTGGGAAAACCCTCCAACTTGAGGGGAAAAACCCAGCAACAATATATCTCTTATATATTGAATGATAAGAACAGCAATCTGCTTTACAATGGCCGAATCCAAGGCCTACAGGTATGGCTTCATTTCTTGAAGCACAATGAATAAGTCCACACTTGATAAATCTGATTTTATCTTGAAATAACTTGATCTACTCCTTAGAAGTCTGCTCTGCCTTGTGAATTTAGCTTGTAATTGAATGTATTTGAATTGTATATCTTGAACAATGAGTAATCATTATATATACAATTTAGAGTGAAGAGACGCATCTCTTCAATCTCCCTGTCGGCTGGATTCAATCTCCCTGTCAGCTGGAAGTGGGAGCCCGATGCTGTCCTCCAACATCAACACTCCCTCTCAGCTAGGGAGGATACTTCCAGCTGCATAAGATATATCACCTCATCATGATGTCAACCACAATGGCTACACTCATATGTGAAAAGAGAGATACCACCACATTGTGATATCAGATATCACCTCAATATGATATCAACCATAATGGCTACAACAATGTATAGTTTGTACAAGTGTTCATCACTTACATGACATCCACCATGGCTCTCCCAGAGGGTGGAATCAAGGGATTTCACCCCGAACTTCTCTCACAGAGAAGAACTCGTTATCAAGGGATTTCACCTCGAACTTCTCTTACAGAGAAGAACTCGTTATCAAGGGATTTCACCTCGAACTTCTCTCATAGAGAAGAATTCGTTATCAAGGGATTTCACCTTGAACTTCTCTCACAGAGAAGAACTCATTATCAAGGGATCACTGATACTGAGACTCTTTCTCAGTTAAGGCTGTATTCTCCACTATACCAAGCTTATCTCAAAAGTACACAAACTTTAACTTGGAGAGAGGCTTGGTGAGAATGTCTGCCAACTGCTCATCAGTGCTGATATACCTCAACTCTATAGCTTTCCTCAATACCATATCTCTAATATAATGGTATTTGATCTCAACATGCTTGGTTCTGTCATGAAACACTGGATTGACAGAAAGCTTCACACAACTCTGGTTATCACAGAGAATGATAGTAGGCTCCATTGATTGTCCAAACAATCCTGCAAGGAGCTTACGAAGCCATACTGCTTCTCGAGCTGCCATACAAGCTGCAATATACTCTGCCTCTGTTGTACTCAATGCTACAGATGACTGCTTCTTGCTGCACCAGGAAATCATAGTAGATCCCAAACTAAAGCAACATCCAAAGGTGCTCTTCCGATCAGTGACACACCCTGCCCAATCAGAATCAGTATATCCATGCAGCTTCAAGTCTACACCAGAAGAATATCTCAAGCCATACCCAACTGTGCCACGCAAGTATCTTAGGATATGCTTCACTGCAACTAGATGTATTTGCCTTGGTTCACACATGAACTGACTAAGTGCACTCACTGCATAGCAAATATCTGGTCTAGTATTAACTAGATACATCAATGATCCAATCATTTGTCTGTACATGCTAGGATCCACCAGATCTAAACTAGTTGCAGCCTCTTTTAACTTCAACAAATTTGTCTCCATCAGTGTAGACATCGGTTTGCAATCCATCATACCAAATCTCTTCAAGATGTCAATAGTATACTTCCCTTGACTTAGAATGATCTCATCTAGTTTCTGCCATACTTCTAAACCAAGGAAGTAATGTAAGAGACCAAGATCCTTCATTTCAAATTCTGAAGCTAACTCCTCCTTACATTTGAAAATGAGGTGATCTTCTCCGGTAATAAGTAGATCATCAACATAGAGAACCAAGATTAATGCTTCACCATCAATTACCTTGAAGAATAGGTTTGAATCAGCATCATTCTTGGAGAAACCCAAGCTCATCATGTATCGATCAATTCTTTTGTACCAAGCACGAGGAGCCTGCTTAAGGCCATACAAAGCCTTCTTCAGCTTGCAAACATGAGACTCCTTCCCATGAACCTCAAAGCCATCAGGTTGCTCAATATATACCTCTTCCTCAATTACACCATTTAGAAATGTTGTCTTCACATCCATTTGGTGTATTTTCCATCCTTTAAATGTTGCAATAGCAATGATGGTTCTGACAGATGTATAATGAGCAACTGAAGCAAAGGTTTCCTCATAATCTACTCCCTCTTTCTGAGAGAAACCTCTAGCCACGAATCTAGCCTTGTACTTCTCAATGCTTCCATCAGCCGCATGCTTGATCTTGAAGAGCCACTTAGAAGAAACAACAGATTTTCCTTCAGGTCTAGGTACGATATCCCAAACATCCTTCTTGAGGATGGATTGATACTCTTCAGCCATAGCATCTCTCCATACTTGCTGACTAGTAGCTTCCTCAACACTAGAAGGCTCAGACTCAATAATTTGACTCATTAATAACACATAATCTGAGAACTTATGAGGTCTCTTGCTTTCTCTAAGAGATCTTCGGGGAGCTGCATATTTTCCCGCCTCTTGCATGTTTTCTTGAGTCCACTGAGGCCTTTTTCGTACTACAACAATATCACTAGGTCCATCAATTGGTTCCAAAGGCTCAACTGGATCATCATCTTCTTTTGAATCAAAAACCTCCCTTTGAATCTCAAGAGTATGGTCAACTTCCATATCCTGAGGAGACTCTTGGTCTTCATTATCTATCTCCATATGAATGCTCTTAGATCTTTTGAATGCAACATCCTCTTCAAATGTAACATCCCTACTGATCTCAATCAACTTCTGACCTGGAATGTAAATTCTATAGGCTTTTGAAGTCTCACTGTAGCCTACAAATATTCCCTTCTTGCCAGATGGATCCAACTTTGTCCTTTTATCTTTTGGTATATGAACTTACACTGGACAACCAAAGATCCTCAAATGACTTACTTCCGGCTTCACCCCTGTGAATGCTTCTTCAGGAGTCATGTTCTCTAAAATGCGGTGAGGGCTTCTATTCTAAACATAAACAACTGTCCTAGATGCTTCAACCCAAAGCAAAGTTTGTAGATCTTGGTCATGAATCATAGCTTTGGTGGCTTCCACAATAGATCTATTCTTCATTTCTGCAACACCATTCTGTTGAGGGTTGTAAGGGACACATAACTCCCTCTTAACCCTTGCTTCAATGCAAAAGTTACGGAATCCTTCAGAGGTGTACTCCCCTCCGTTGTCGGATCTCAGAACTTTGATCCTCTTCCCAGATAAGTTCTCTACCTAAGCTTTAAACTCTTTGAACCTCTCAAGTACTTCTTTAGATTCTTTAGATTTCAAGAAATAAATCCAAGTCTTTCTAGAGTGGCCATCAATAAAAATAATGTAATACAAGAAAACACTCAAGGAAGCAACAGACATTGGACCACATAAATCAGAATGAATGAGATCTAGAATACATTTAGATCTACTTTCTCTACTATGAAATGGACTTTTAGTATTCTTACCCATGGCACAACCTTTGCAGGTACCTTCATGCTCCTGGTTGAATTTTGGAAGACCTGTGACCATCTTCTCCATGAAAGGTAGAGCCCAAAAGTGTAGGTGAGCCAATCTTCGATGCCAAAGATCACACAAGCTTGAAGAATCATGTACTAATGCTTGAAGTGGACGAGTGAGAAGCCTATAGAGGCTCTCATGTCTAACTCCAATTACTCAAGCAGTCTTGAAGTTGGAATTCTTTATCCACACAAGAACTTTGCCTTCAGAGAAGGTAACTTGGTATCCCTTGTCTTCCAAGGCAGAAATAGAAACTAGATTTTGTTTGATGCTTGGAACATAGAGAATGTCACTTAACTTTAGGGTAATGCCAGAATCCAAGTGGAGAGTAGAGATCCCAATCCCTTTCACCGAATAGCTAGCATCATCTCCAATGATGACTTGTTCACTAGAATTTCCCTCCACCAAGTTTGATAAATGCTCCTTAAAACTAGTGATGTGCCGAGATGCACCACTATCAATTAGCCAAGTGTTAGTGTCGGTAGGTACATTGCTTGACAATGCCGAATAGAACAAGTATTCACTTGAGTCCTTCTGAAGAGAGGCATCATCAACATTTGCAATGGTGGCTTGATGCTTAGGCCTGGATGGACAATACTTGGCAATGTGACCATACTTGTCACACCGAAAGCACTGGATTTTGGAGAGGTCCCTCTTCTTCTTGAATGCGGGAGCACCATCAGTTCCATTATCTCTATTCCTCTTGAAGAATCCTTTCTTCCCATTGTTGTTTTTCTTCTTAAATGATTGAGGGGCAAGGACATGAATGTCTTCATTTGTAGAGCTTTGACCAATTCCTCTAGTGGCCAATCTAGACTCCTCTTGAATGCAATCTACCCTCAATCGATCAAACTTGGGAAGCTTCAATCTTGCACTAATTCCTTGAATGTAGGATTCCCATGATGAAGTAAGACCATTGAGAGCAAGCATGGTCAAGTCTTTGTCATCAACCACATGACCAATTGAAGAGAGCTGATTTCTCAATTCTAAAATCCTCATGAAGTAAGAAATGACCATTTCTCCTTTCGACATTTTCACATGATGTAGTTGTTGCTTCAGTGCAAGAGCCCGGTTGGTGTTGTTAATTTCGTACATCTCCTCCAAGGTTTTGAACATGTCCCTTGCCGTCTTCAACTTGGAGACAATCGGAACAATATGATCTTTAACGGAGTCAACCAATATCTTCTTCACCTTGATGTCTTTCTTTTTCCACTACAACTTCTCTTCTTCCTCCGAAGGTTCGGGAACTTTGGTTTCCACAAACTCAGCCAAGTCATTTTCTTCCAAGGTGAGCATGATTCTAAACCTCCATGCTGTGAAGTTGGATGCTCCTTCGAGTCTATCCTCAATTTTAAGACCATTGACCATCTTGCCTAAAATGGGGAAAATAGAGAGTATTGCTGCAATGACAAATCTGATCACGATCTTCTTCAAACCCGCTCTGATACCATGTTAGTTTTTATGATCAGATTTAAAACAATCAGAAAATGCAACACAATGAACAATGAACACAACAAGATACCTTGGGAAAACCCTCCAACTTGAGGGGAAAAACCCAGCAACAATATATCTCTTATATATTGAATGATAAGAACAGCAATCTGCTTTACAATGGCCAAATCCAAGGCCTACAGGTATGGCTTCACTTCTTGAAGCACAATGAATAAGTCCACACTTGATAAATCTGATTTTATCTTGAAATAACTTGATCTGCTCCTTAGAAGTCTACTCTGCCTTGTGAATTTAGCTTGTAATTGAATGTATTTGAATTGTATATCTTGAACAATGAGTAATCATTATATATACAATTTAGAGTGAAGAGACACATCTCTTCAATCTCCCTGTCGGCTGGAAGTGGGAGCCCGACGCTGTCCTCCAACATCAACAGCCCTTGCTACTGAGAATGGGCAGGCTAGAGGCCATCCCTCTGCCTGAGCACGCCGGTCTATATCCGCCCCAACAATGCCTCCAAACAACGACTCAACCTCCTCCTACTGTTGCATGTGAATACAGGGCAAATGTGGTCTTATCGCCTTCGAAACAACATCACATAGCCAAGAAAGAGCAATTTGTTGTCTTCTCCACCGAACAGAATGATACCCAGACTTGATTTCATCTCCTCCCGCTTTGATACCATGTAGATTTTTCCAGACATATAGAGATGAAAATCAAGCACAGAAAAAAGGAAAATGCATTAACTGAGTTCTTCATTGTTTCATATTATCAAATGCATAGATTTACAGATATATATCCACCATAGGAGAAGAAATTACTGTGAAGACTAAATTAATAGCCTTAATTTAGGCAGAAGGAAATGGATCTTAACAGAGCAGTGATCCACAATCTACGTGTGGTGATCTAAACTAAAATGAAGATCACTAACAGTTATGTTAGTTGGAATTAACCACTAACATATTTGATCTCCGTGCGGGAAAAATTATACGTTATATAATTGGTTGCATGTTGTGTTAGCTATGTTTAGAATATTGTTAGCAAGGATTACCGAAATCATTGGATTCAAGATGACCAGTGGATAATCCACGCAATGATAGTAGTAATCATTTGTTGTATCAGACCATTAACTGTCCAATTCATTTCTTTTCCTACGAGTTACTATTTTTATATAATGATCGTCAATTTTTAAATCATTGTATGATCTAAGTTTTCAGTTATTGAGTTATGATAACAGGGCCAATGTATTGTAACTTTCATGTATGCTATTAGGGTACAATGAAGTACTTCATGGTTTTCTATAGTTTGGTCGTCGTCATTTTTGGTAATGTTTATATATAAAGTTTGCAAATATAATCCTTATATGATTTTGTTGGTAGAATGCATGTCAACTTAGATTATACAAATATGAAGTTTGAAAAATAAAACTTTGTTTCTTGTATTATTTATAAAATATTATGTAATTCAAAGTAGAAAAATGTTATTTGTAAAGAATTTACTGATGTCTCTTCGTTTGGACCAGTTGGAGTGAGCAAGTTATCGTCTAGCTGCTAGATTTCTATTCTAAGAGAAATAAATAAAGGAGGAATCTTACTAGTATATTTGCTTTCATGAAGAAAAAAATCTTTCTGGCATGATTTGTTAAGCATAGTAATAATTTATTTACGAGTTTGAAGAACATCATTTATGGTTGTGAAACTTTTTTAGAATGTTAAGAAATAGGTAAAATCTTAATCTTTTTATGTTCTATGTAAGATTCGAAATGCGCATGCATATCTGTGTTTTAGAAGGTGTCGATGTCATGAGATTATCTTTCTAGAAGTTTTGAATTGAATGATATTGTCATGTAGTTGCAAGTTCCTGAACTACGAAGTCTCTGCACTACGCGTACGTAGGCAAGGCCGTTGTGAGCCCCCGAGACATTAGGTCGGCCCTTAGGGCCTTAGTCTTGTCAGTTTATGCAATTGATATTTGTTTTGTGTATTTAATGACTATGCAAAACTAATGTTTACATTTAGTGTGTACATTCAGATCTGTTCTGTGCAGGATACCGTAGCTGAGAAAGTATTTCCACCTAGCAAAAGGATGATCTTATGACAGTTATTGTAAATGTGTATAATTGTATAAGAAGCATTTGTATCCTGAAATTTCTTTTAAATGAATTTTGAAGTTTTATTATTTAAAATAAGTAAATTTTCTCTTGTAATCGTAATTGTTAATTTATTTCATTACCAAATTAATTTATTATTGTTAATTATTGTTAATTTTGTGAGTGGGCATTACAAATAGACCAAACAAGTAGTTGCAAAGCATGTCTTAGAACATCGATTAATCATGTAGATCCTAGAAGGTGTTGCCTAAAATAATATGTTGGCACACAACTATAATAGGGCTGACCCAAGACACTTCTAGACAACTTATTGGTCCCATTTGAACCTTAAAGAGTACAAATACTTGACATCAACATTCCTCCACTGGTGTTTACTAAAGTAGTGCAAATTTCCTATAAAAATAGTATATGGAATTGTGTAGGAGCACTCCAAGCTCTATGAAATGAATTCCAATCCATCTACAATGAATCTATGCCTTCCTTGTTTGGAAATTTGCACTACTTTAGGCATTTTTTTCCTCCACATCCATCACCATTTATTGTGTAGTACTACAACTCTTAATTTATGTCTACTTTAGGTTTCTATCAACTTTGTTATTGGGACCTACATGTCATCATGAGAGGATGGCGACCTCATACAAAGAGTATTCTTTACACTTCTATGTGCCAAAGGAATGTGATGGATTTCTTAGAGAGGTAAAATTCTACCATTTTAAGTATGCTTCAACCATCTTATTAGTGCTCTTACAAAATTAATGCATTTTATATGGAATTAATGGTCATTTAAATATTTTTTTAAGGGCTTGTGAGGTAATTCTTTAATATGAATGCTTTAATCTACAAAGGAAGGGTCTCCAATTGAGTGAAAAAAGAGGGGTAATGTGAAGGGTCACAACAAGTCCCCAACAATTTTAAATCAATTTTAAATCAAAATTAAAATTTAGTGTTAATTCAATATTTAATTATAATATTGGTTTGTTTGGTTTTGCAGAGGCTCAAAATTGCACACTCTCCAAAGCTTGTAGTTGCAAGTTACAACAATTATCCATCCCCATATTGCAATTTACAAGTCAATGTGCAAAGAGCTGACCAAACCCTAAAACATGAAGTGTTAAGAAGAGGACTAAAAAAATGATGCCACTTTAATGTCCTGGGTGTATGAATTACAAATATGGACATCATGGATAATGGATAGAGCTTTAGGAAGCATACAAGTGTCATCTGATGGTTACAAATCCTCTTGATTTTATAGAACCATTTCCATTCTATTTGGAGTTTACTCAAGACAATTAGCTAGTAAAAGCACCAAAGGTGCTATCAAATGGCCGATAGGCACAAATATTTATAGGCCTATCACTAAATAGTTTATATTTTTATTTTTATGGAAATTCATTACATGTAGTTGTTGGTAGACAAGGCTATAAATACAATAAGAAGTTCAATAATTTTTTTGCAAATAAAAATAATTGAGTGGTATTAAATGAATAAGCACATGAAGGAAATCATAAATCATGAATGAACTAAATAAATTCTAAGCAATCAAGAGATTAGGTGAACCGTAAATAATGTAGGATAATAAAAATCCATGTTACTAATTTTCTATCAACCAAGCATTGCACAAAATAACTTTTAAAAACATATATGTATGAAGTGTGTGTTTGAATCAACTATGTGTGAAGTGATTGAACTAACATTGTGTGAAGAGTGTGCTTTAACTTTGGCATTCACTTTGTGTGTGTTTGTTCTTTGGCATATTTGAACTCAAGTGTTTACTTGTGTGTGATTGAACTAACTTTGTGCATGAAGCATGTTTAAAATTTGGCACATGTTCACTTTCTATGTGTGAAGTGTGTGTTTTAACTTTGACATTCATTTTGTGTGAATAGTGTGTGTGAAATTTAATTTGGGCATTCACTTTGTCTAGTGTGTGTTTGAACTTTACCGTGTTTTATAAATTTGGCACCCACTTTATGAGTGTGTTCGGAGTTTGGAATGTTTGAACTTAAGTGTTAATGAATGCTTGTACTAAATTTGTGTGAATGAATTATGTTTGAACATTGGCATATTCACATTTTGTTTATGTAAATTGTGTGTCTGTGGGAAAGTTAATTTAGGCATTCACTTTGTGGTGTGTGTTTTTAAAAAATAATTTTGGTATTCACTTTGTGTGGTATATGTGTTTGAACCAACTTTGGAATTTGTTGTGTATCTATGTGAGCTTAAAAGAACTTTTACATTTAGTTTTTCTTTATTTATGAATGAAATTAAGCTAACACATTTTGTGGAGTGAATGAATTTCAACTATCACATTTTGTGGAGTGTATGAACAAACTTTGATGTTCACTTTGTGTAGAATGCAATTGAAAGATTTGAAATTCTTTATTTTGTGTGTGTACAAATGAGCCTTGGATATCATTTTGTGTAGAGTGTATGAATGAACTTTGATGTTCACTTTATGTGGAATGTGCTTGAAAGAACTAACATTCCTTTTTTGTGTGTGTGCATGAATGAACTTTGGATATCATTTTGTGTGATCTATGAATAAACTTTGATTTTCACTTTTTGTGAAATGTGTCTACAAACAAACTTCAATGATGTTCATTGTGAGTCTTTGTGTGTTTGAATAAATTTTTACTTTCATTGTGTGTGTGTGAATAAACTTTGACATTCATTGTGTGCATGTTTGAAAGTTAACTTTGGCATTCACTTCATGTGAAGTGTGTGTGTGTGTGTGTACATGTGAAAGTTATTTAGTTTTGTCATTCAGTTTGTGTGAAGTGTGTGCCTATGTATTTGAATGAAATTTGTCACTCTGTGTGTGCATGCATGTGTCTGTGAATGAGCTTTGGCACTCACTTTAAAAATTAATTTAAAAAATGCAACAAAAAATTATGAAAAAAATATTTGTGCACCAAATATTGGTGTTACAAATCTATATTTAAAATTCTATAATTTTGTCCTTTCTATAAATAAAAGTTATGTTGTATGGTATAAACGTCACTTTTTAAAAATATTGTTAACTATAAAAAAATAAGTTATTAAAAGTTACGTTAAAAAATCACAATATATTTATTAAATTTTTTTTATAAATACATTTAGAATCTACACATAAAATGTCAAAAATCACTAGTTCACATCATCTTCAAATTCTTAAAAGATTAGTTGCTATAGATGTTAGAAAGTGAAATTTTGGTTTAAAATGTTGATTTCAATGTCCCACTTTGGCCAAAAAGTGGGACATAGTATCGTGGGCCGACCCTTCTGGAGGAAAGTTACTTTAGTGGCAATGAAACCCTAAGGGTAGGAACCTACATATATAACCCTTGAGAGATTAAAGTGAGGAGAACTACATGTGACTTCGATTTCGTTTAGAAGTAGATATGTAGGTAGTTCTTGGGTGAAGGATGCCCCTGGACGCCAAGTCCGTAAGGGAAGGGTTTAGGGAATTTACTCCAAGGTTTGGGGTGTTCCTAAACTTGATCAACCTTCTCTCTTCTTGTTAGGGTTAGCCGACAAAAGATATCAATTAAATGCAAATAAAGATTAAACAGAGAAATAGAAATACACAGAACTAATAACAGCGAGAGACAAGTTTTAACGTGGTTCACCCAAACTCGGGCTACATCCACCAAACAGAGAGTCCAATATTATTATCCAGTAAATCAAACCGATTACAACCAGCAATCCCTGCAACTCAATACCATACAGTATATCAAAACCCTAACCCTTAGCCGCTTTTTATCAAGCATTTTTGTTGGTTACAAAAATAGGATTTTCTTATGTCAGTCACAAAAAATTAGGATTTTTTATGTCGGCTCTAAAAAAAAATTTCTTGGGGGTTGCGCCCCCGAACCCCAGCGAGGATACATGGCTAGTGTACAGTACTTTCCTGATCAGTCGCCACCTACCAACAATCTCCCACTTAGAGACTGATCAGGCTCCACACCAAACAATCTCCCACTTGGAGAATGATCCTGGACGACACCGCTGTGCGTGCAGCTCCTACTGGAAATAAGCACCCTGGACTCTATTGTTCTATTTTTATTGTTTTCAATCTAGAAGACCAACCGAAGTTGAAGAGGAGTTCAGCTTCTCCCTTGTCACTGCCTTTGTAAACATATCCGCTGGATTTTCATCTGTACGTATCTTTTCCAGCCTTAATTGTCCATTATCCAACACTGACTGAATAAAGTGATACCTCAACTGTATGTGTTTGGTCTTTGAATGCAAGGCAGAATTCTTCGCAAGATGTCTGGCACTCTGACTGTCTGTATACAAAGAACTGTTAGCCTGTTGTTTACCCAATTCTTCCATGAAAGATTGTAGCCATATCATCTCCTTGCTTGCCTCTGTTGCAGCTACATATTCTGCCTCTGTAGTGGATAAAGCAACCACCTTTTGCAACCTGCAAATCTAACTCACCGCTGTTCCACCTACAGTAAAGACATAACTTGTAGTACTCCGTCTGGTATCAATATCCCCTGCCAAATCTGAGTCTACATAACCTGTTAAATCAGTATTAGAGCCCCCAAAACATAAGTGTTTATTAGATGTACCTCTCAAATATCTGAGAATCCATTTTACCGCATTCCAATGCTCAAATCTAGGATGACTCATATACCTTCTAACGACTCCGACAGCATGTGCAATATCCGGTCTCGTGCATACCATGGCATACATTAAACTTCCTACAGCTGAAGCATATGGTACCTTGGACATTGTGTCTTCCTCCTCTTGTGTCTTTGGACACATTTCCTTAGTCAATTTCAAATGACTAGGCAAAGGTGTGCTGACAGCTTTTGCATTCTCCATATGGAATCTCTACAACACCTTTTCAACATAAGCAGCCTGAGATAGAGTCAATTTTCTGTTCTTCCTATCTCTACAAATTTTCATACCAAGGATTTATTTTGTTGCCCCCAAATCCTTCATATCAAATGACTATGCTAACTGATGTTTTAACTCTCTGATGTGATCCATGTTAGACCCAGCTACAAGCATGTCATCAACATATAAACATAAAATAATGTAGCTGTCATTATCCAACCTCTTAAAATAAACACAATGGTCAGAATTACACTTGTTGTAGCCTTGCTCAGCCATAAAACTATCAAATTTCAAATACCATTGCTGAGGTGCTTGTTTCAGGCCATACAAACTCTTCTTCAATCTGCACACTTGTTTCTCCTTACCTTTGACCTCAAATCCCTATGGTTGTGCCATGTATATCTCCTCCAAATCACCATGGAGAAAGGCAGTTTTCACATCTAGTTGTTCCAAATGTAAATCTTCAGCCGCCACAATACTTAAAACAGTACGAATAGAAGTCATCTTGACAACTAGAGAAAATATCTCATCAAAATCAATGCCCTATTTCTGTACAAATCCTTTTACAACTAACCTGGCCTTAAATCTTTTCTTACCTCCATCTTCCTCTTTCAACCTGTAAACTCATTTGTTTGGTAAAGCCTTTTTACCTGCAGGTAACTTACATAATTCCCAAGTCTGATTTTTCAACAAGGAGTCCATTTCTTCTTTCATAGAATGCTCCCACTGAACCTGTGTATTCACCTGCAGAGCTTCATCATACCCTTCTGGTTCACCAGCATCTGTTAACAAAATAGAATACAAAGAGGGAGAAAACTTTTCAGGAGGTCTACTTATCCTTGTTGACTGTCTAGCATTCACTGGAGTTTGTGGTATTTCTGGTTGATGTTGCAGAGCATGAGGAACCACTGGAACATCACTATTTCGAGTATCATCCAGCACCACATAATCCTTTTCTTTCTTCTCATGCTGCTACAACTGATCTTTGTACAACACTTTCTCATTGAATATAACATCCCTGCTTCTCACAATTTTTTGATTTTCAAAATCCCAAAGCCTATAACCAAATTCATCAATGCCATATCCAATGAAGGTACACTTTTTTGATTTTACATCCAGCTTGGTTCTATTTTCAGAATCTATATGTACAAATGCTTCATAGCTGAAGGTTTTCAGAAAAGAATAACTCACCTTCTTACCTGTCCATGCTTCCTCTGGAATACCACAACCCAAAGGAACTGAAGGACCTCTATTAATTAAATATACAACAGTGTTGACAGCCTCTGCCCACATATTTAAAGGCAGCCCAGCATGCAATCTCATGGTCCTTACACACTCAATTATTGTCCTATTCATGTGTTCAGCCACTCCATTTTCCTATGGAGTCCCTGGAACCATTTTCTGCCTACGAATTCCATTAAAGGAGCAATAATCTTCAAATTCTTTGCTGCAATACTCACCACCATTATCAGATCTGAGACATTTTAGTCTTTTACCTGTCTCATTTTCAACCAAGCTTCTCCATTTCTTAAATGTTTCAAATACATCAGATTTCTATCTAAGGAAATAAATCCAGACCTTCCTAGTTGCATCATCTATGAATGTAACATAATACCGAGAGCCACCGAGAGAAGATACCTGAGCTAGTCCCCATACATCTATATGCACAAGCTTCAACTTTTTATTTTTCTTTTGCTTCCCATCTCTGAGAAAACTGACTCTCTTTTATTTGCCATACACACAACTTTCACAGAAATTCATATTAATACATTTCAAACCTGGTAAAACTTTCTTAGAATGAAGTACCTTCATACCTTTTTCACTCATATGCCCAAGTCTGTTATGCCACAGTGTTGTCTCAGAACCTGCAGCAACTTTTCCAGTCTCTTCCTGCAAACCTGTAGCAATTGTTCCTGAACTTATTTGTTTTTTCTTTGTAACAGCTAAAGTAGAAGGAACGGTATGACCTATACAAAAATATAAGGTGCCTACTTTCACACCTTTTGCTACTACTAAGGCACCTTTTGAAACCTTCCAATTTTTATCAGTAAATGTAACAGTGCAACCTTGTTCAGTTAGATGCCCTACTGAAATTAAATTCCTATTGAGCCTTGGAACATGCCTTACCTCTTGTAGTAGCCAATGATTCCCATTCTGCAACTTAATCTTGATTCTTCCCTTTCCAACAATCTGACAGGGTTCGTTATCTCCCAAATAAACCAGCCCAAAATCCCCTTGGACATAATCAAGAAAATAACTTCTATGGGGTGTAGCATGAAATGAGGCCCTTGAATCTAAAACCCATGAATCATCAGCATTATCTAGGGAAAGAATCAAAGCATCATCTTCAGATTTATTGCTTAACACATTTGCCTCCTTATTGCCTTCTTGTTTGTCTCCTTTATTTTTCCAAGACCAGCAATCTTTCTTCAGATGACCTGGTTTCCCACAGTACCAACAATCCTTTTGTCCTCTGGTTTGGGATCTTTTGTCTTTTGATTTTTCTCGTGACTTCCCATGACCTCCAGAACCTTTTCCTCTCTCCTTTGATCTGCCCCTACTCTCTGCATTCAAAACACTGCTAATGTGGATCCACCTGAGCTTTTCTTACGAATTTCCTCACTCAGAATAACACCAATAACATCATCAAATTTCAGGGTATTTGAACCAGAAACTGAGTTACTAACTGCCATTACCAAACTATCCTAGCTTTCAAGCAATGAACATAATATCAAGAGAGCTCTAACTTCTTCATCAAATTTTACATTTAAAGAAGTCAATTGACTGACAGTCGTATTAAATTTATTTAAATGACCTGTCACAGATCCACCTTCAACCATTTTCAAATTAAACAAATGCTTCATGAGAAATACCTTATTTGAGGCTGAGGGTTTTTCATACAATTTAGCCAAAGCTTTCATCAGACCATCTATTGTCTTCGCTTCCGTTATATTGAATGCCACCGATGGTGCCAGGCACAACCGAATGGTTCCCAGTGCCTTTCTGTCAAGAAGATTCCAATCCTCATTAGACATTGTTGCCAGTTTCTTGGCTACTCATTCCAACGGCATCCATAAATCCTTTTGATAGAGGTAATCCTCCATCTGCATCTTCTATAATTGATAGTTCTGCCTATTGAATTTATCGACCTTCAATTTTCCCTCGTCCGCCATTGCTCCCACTGAACCATGAGACCTTCCTGCAAATGATAATCGAACACAACCCGCTCTGATACCACTTGTTAGGGTTAGCCGACAGAAGATATCAATTAAATGCAAATAAAGATTAAATAGAGAAATAGAAATACATAGAATTAATAACAACGAGAGACAAGTTTTAATGTGGTTCACCCAAACTCGGGCTACATCCACCAAATAGAGAGTCCAATATTATTATCCAATAAACCAAACCGATTACAACCAGCAATCCCTGCAACTCAATACCGTTGCAAATGCTACAATACAATATATCAAAACCCTAACCCTTAGCCACTTTTTATCAAGCCTTTTTGTTGGTTACAAAAATAGGGTTTTCTTATGTCGGTCACAAAAATTAGGATTTTTTATGTCGGCCCCGAACCCCGGCGAGGATACATGGCTAGTGTATAGTACTTTCCTGATCAGTCGCCACCTACCAACACTTCTGTATGCTTTATCTTGCGGCTAAAATTTGCATCAGATGATTGTGAACTCACCATCCAATTAATAAGTCCCCACTATATAAGCTTGAGCTAATAAAAGGCACTATATCATCACTAAGCTCATCTACTCTAAGGTTGTTGGGTTTCACTCTCTAAATCTACTCCAATCTTGGATGAACTTTTAGAATCACCATCTTCATGGTTTGTCTCTAATGTGAATGTATGAAGGTGCCTTTGGACTTTTCTAGACTAAAATGATCAGAGTTTTGTGTATTAAACACTATGGGCAATTAATGGTGAGAATTATGTACATGGTGTTTTTCCTTGACACCTAGTTGGTAGATAATTGTATGCTAAGATTTGTGATTGGTATTATGCAAATGTTATGCACATGGAAATAGAATATTGTCCAATATAACTATTATGGATTTGACTTCTGTGTAATGCATATTATGTTTCCAAGCAACAAGTTGACTATATGGAATGGACTTGAGATTACTGGATTAGTCTGTATGTTGACCAATAATTTAGACCCTAGGACCTATAAGACCATGTTTATAAGTTTGTAGATTACTTGTGTGCATGTATCCTGGTCAACTTGACTAGTAGTTATGAATCCTTGTGATATCCTAATTATTTGTACCTGGCTATAAGATGACCCCACATGTCAAAACTAACTCTGATACAAGTGTGGATATTTGGTTATCACCAGTACCATGCAGGTGATGAATGATAGGTGTTATACATCATATCTAGAATTAGCCAGTTGTCACTCGTAGTATGGAGGTGACGGATCGCAGGAGCTATCCATGTTATGATACAAGTGTGGTTTAGCCAGCTATTACCAATTTCATGCAAGTGACGTATGCTAGGTGTTATCTACCATATCTTAGGGTTTAGTCAATTGTTGCCCATAGCACAAAGGTGACAGATGTGTAAGCACTAAAAGGATGCATGGGCCTACATGGTAATCCTATGATGAAATGTGATCCTAAACACGTACATGTAAGTGTGTAATTATGACCTCTCAGCATGCGTTCTTGGTGACATATGGATTGGACTCTCTTTTCACTTTCCTCCTTTGTTTTTACCTTGCTAACTTGTGCAATTATGTCCTTTCTTCTTTCATCTTTTTCGAATTCTTTGTTTTCTTTGCTTTCTAGCCTTGTCGTAAGACCTATGAGTGTTGTTTCCTAGGAAACATTTGTCTTGTGGACCTTTTTCATCATTTTCAAGAATTTAGAGACCTCAAATTGACATTCTAATTTCAACCCCAACCCCAGTTTCTGTCAGCCTTTCTTTTTGACATGGTCACCCTATTATTTTTAGGTTGCCTCCCAAGTGACCACCCTGCCAATGTGGGCGACCACCCCTTCTGGCATCTTTTTGACAAAAAAAATTTGCTAGGTGTCTTCTTCAACCTCCCAAGACCACTCTCCAACCTTCAGTTTTCACCCAGATATTCATCTGACCCTAGTTTCTCCCCTTTTGACCATGGTCACCCCTCATGTGACCACCCTGCAAATGTGAGAGACCCTGCCGTGTTTTTCTTCTGCAGTTTTACTTCGAGTTTGAGCTCGAAAAAGTGTTGTTTTTGCTCCAATTTGCATGAGATTTTGAGCCTAACTGAGACTCGTCTATTCTTAACCTTTCAATCAACTTTAATCATGCAAATTTGGCTCAGTTGAACTATAATTAACTCCTCCCTCTCTCATGCAAGCTCCATTTTCTCTCTTGTGATAAGCTTTCAAGCTCACTTCAGTGCCCAATCGATCAAGTTCACTAAGTAATCAATTGAGTTAACTCTCCAATAAAGGGAGTTAACTCTCCAATCAATTCACCCCTCACTCCTCATTCTAACCTATAAATACCCCCCTCCTCCAAGCAATAGAGGAGGAAAATTCATTGTTGCAAACTGGTTTTGCTTAGTTTTTGTTCTCCCTTAGCATTTTATGCTTGTTTTAGGACTCTCGTGCCTTTTTCTTTTGTTATTTATGCCCAATATTTTTTAAAAGCTTCATACATTGTTGTCATGCTAGCCAATTTTCAAGCCCAAGTGCTCCATCCAAGCTTTCATAGCTTCAATCCAAGCTTTCTCAAGGTTTTTGTTGTCTAATCCCTTTTTCCAAGAGTAGTACCCCATTATTGCAGAGGAAGGGAAGACTACTACAAGGATCTCTAAGGATATGTCAGGCTCATGCACCTTCAATTTCAGGTTCCTTCATGCTTTTTGTAATAATTAGAAAATCAATCTTTCTCATGGAATAGTAATCTTGTTATTGCAAATTCCTTGATAGGTTAATTTAGATTGTTAGATTAGCTTGTTTTATTGCAATTTAGATTAGTTTCATTTCAAAGCATTTTTCCAATTCTTAGAGTAGCCCAAAAATGATCTCAAAAAATACAAAAAATAGAGTAATTTCATTAGGTAATTTCATTCTAGTTTGCATTCATATTTCAATTCCTAGTTTAGCTTAGTTCATTTTATTTCAAAAATTATTGAAAAAGAACAAAAAGTTGTTTGCATACATTGTAGCTTGCATTTCATACAAAACCCATAAAATACAAGAACATTATACCCAATAAGAAAGAAAAACAAGTTCACAAACCCTTGATTTCATCACAAGGTCAACACAAGTCAAGCAAAACCAAAAATCTGAACAAACCTTAGGTCATCACCCTAAGTCAACGTAAATCAACTCATGGATAACTCAAACCAACTCTTTCCATTCAAGGCCATGAATGTGCCCTAGACTTAGAGGTGAGTGGGTGAGGGTGATCGTAGAGGAGATTTGAAGAGTTACACCCTAGGCCTCAACACGCACAATTGACCATTCAAGAATAGGAACATAGGCTTAGGTTGATTGAACAAAGACATCAAATCCAATGACTCCTTCGAGCAAGAGAGGAAAGATTCTGACGCATAAGACTCATAAATGACTATAACAGACAACTGAATAGGCATTGGAATGTAGATAACCCAAATAGGAGATCGATGACTAGTGACCCTTTGGGTCATATCATTATCTCCACATAGTCATTGGACACAACTTAAAAAATAACCCATAAGAAAGGCCCCAGGACCAGCTAACCATTCTCTTCGAAGTCTAGCTCTCAAGCAAGAAGGACCACCCTCGTGTATCACCTCCTCTCAACTAGCTTCTACCTCGAGAGTGAGAGTGATGTGGAGGTTCACCCGTGGAAAGAAGTGTTCATGTGCTCCTTCAAGGCTAACTTGACTACCCCGAGCTACTGAGTCACGTTTTGAAGTGTACAAGATGCTAGGAGCTACCCAATGGTATGATAGGGCTTAGTTGGCTTTCACCTATAGCATGTAGGTGATAGCCGACAGGAGCTACCCCATACCAGGTTGGACTAACTTTTGCCAATGGCATGGAGGTGATAGATGTTAGAATCCACCAACTCAACAAGTTTAGTAGGTTGTGGAAATCTTATTAATGGCCATATGTGATGTATGTTGTTACACTTGCTCCTTAGCCAATGATGACAACAAGTAGCATAGGATGCTTTCTTGTCATCATAGTTGGCTATGAATTGGGAGAAAAGATGGGATTCACAGTGTAGCATGAGATGCATTGCGAACCCTTTTCTCAATAGGAAATATTTATGAAGTAATGGGAAGATGCATGTAGTAGGTTTCATCTACTTCCTATTACTAGTTGGTCACTATGTATGTGTGATTCAATCACTATGTGCATCTGTATTAAGGACCTTATGTATTGTGTGTTGTTGTACTTGAGCCCTTTCCAGTGATGACCATAAGTAGTATGGGATGCCTTTCTTGTCATCATAGTCGGTTGTGATTCAGGAAAAAGGATGGGACCCATGGTGTTGCATTAAATACACCAACATTCTTTTTCTAGCTAGCATATATATTGAGGGCTTATGGGTTAGTGAACCAGGTAGAGAAGATGCTTCATTAAAGAGGCAACCATTCCTTTTTGCTAGCTGGTCACTATTTGTACCTATGTTGCATGCATGAGCCAATCACATTGTGTATATATGATGCCTACCTGAGCTATTCACATTGTGTATATGTGAATATGTGAATTAGTCACTCTATGTGTATGTGACGCATGCATGAGTTGTTCACAATGTCTATGTATTGTATGCATGAGCTCATCACTTTGTGTGTATGTGACACATGCATGAGTTATTCACACTATGTATATGTAGTATGCATGAGCTAGTAGCATTGTGTATATGGGTTGTACCCATGAGCTAGTCACACTCTATATGCACATGAGCTAGTCACATTGTGTATATATGGCACATGCATGAGTTATTCACCTTGTGTATATGGGTTGTACCCATGAGCTAGTCACACTATGTATGTGTAAACCATGTGAGAGATAGTCACTTGTGTACATGTGATGTATGCTTGAGCAAATCACTATGTGAGAACAAGTGATGTAAATATATGAGCCGATCACTATGTGTTTTTGTGTCTTTTCATACATTAATGTTGGTATTGTACTAACATTTCATTGGATTGCATATTCTATCATACTATTACATATGAACTAAATTGGAATCACAAGATTCACTTAAAGGCTATGATCTAAACGTGAGATTAGGGATCCCATATCAAAGGAGAGGATGAAGCCTCTCTATTATTGGTGTACGAACTACAGAGCCTCTAATTCCCAGGAGGGGATATGTAGGTGGGGCCATTACAAATGAACACTTGAGGTTTATGTCTTAGTCTATGGAAGACCTTGTCATTGGGAGATTTCCATGTTCTAGTATGAATATGAATTATGGCACAGTGTTGATGCCATGACTTTAGTTGGTAAGTCCATATAGTTAGCACTTCTAAATCATATAGAAGATGCTTGAATGATTAAGTTAGTACTTGATGTGTTAAAAAAATTAGTAGTAACTAGGGTGGTTATTACATTAGCAAAAGGAAAAATATGGAAGCTACCAAAATGCCATTAGTTTGCAAAATGGGGAATCATGGACATAGGCATGTGAACTGTTCAACCAAATGTCACCAAAGAAATGTAAAAGGTTACAACTCTATAGACAAACTCATGTAAAGAATAGATCTCTAGAAGTATGATCCAAGATACTGAATGTTATTTTGGTCAATGTGAATTGATTCTAGCATGAACTCAGGAATAAAAGTATAGAATTCAATGGTGAGCTTTGTGGTCACAATAAAATCAATGATAATTTATAGCTAACATGATTATTCTAATATATTGCTAGAGGCCATGGGATGCTATTGACACCATTTTATGTGCATAGCCAAGGCAAAAGCCTGCCAGTGCATAGCCAAGGCAAAAGCCTGCCAACTATTTGACAAAATACCCCCAAAGGCATTTGTTAAAACATCCAGCAAGCATGTGAATTATTTGATGAAATGGCTCAAAATGAAATGTGCAACAAATATAAGTCCATGTAGGAGAAGAGGGGAAGTAGTGGTACGGGTCGTTTCTAATGATGTGGGCAATGTAAAAACTTGTCTATTGAGTTGGAGCACTTTGAAAGTCAAAAATAAATATCATTTCCTCAAGGATCTACTATATCAAGCTAGAAAAATTGTTTACTTGATAGCAATAATAGATATAAAGACTAATGAATTTTGTAGAGGCTATTAAGTTTCTTGGTAAATTTTTATCTAGGGATACAATAGGGAAGATTGAATGGCTTGGGTAAATTTGTTCATCAGCTACAACAGAAGATAAGTTTTGTGGAAGAAGCAACTAAGAATTACAAAAGAGAAGTTAAGTTATTTGCTATAAAACTGGATAAGGCTTGTGAAACTATTTGGTACCCTTGAGGATGAGCTAAGATTGCAAACCCTATATGTTGAGCCACAAAGATGAAAGCCTCTCTCTCTCTCTCTCTCTCTCTCTCTTCTCTCTCTCTCCGTCTCCTCTCTCTCTCTCACTCTCTCTCTCTCTCCTCTCTCTCTCTCTCTCCTCTCTCTCTCTCTCTCTCTCTCTCTCTCTCCTCTCTCCTCTCTCTCTCTCTCTCTCTTCTCTCTCTCTCTCTCTCTCTCTCTCTCTCTCTCTCTCTCTCTCTCTCTCTCTCTCTCTCATCTCTCTCTCTCTCTCTCTCTCTCTCTCTCTCTCTCTCTCTCTCTCCTCTCTCTCTCTCTCTCTCTCTCTCTCTCTCTCTCTCTCTCTCTCTCTCTCCTCTCTCTCTCTCTCTCTCTCTCTCTCTCTCTCTCTCTCTCTCTCTCTCTCTCTCTCTCTCTCTCTCTCTCTCTCTCTCTCTCTCTCTCTCTCTCTCTCTCTCTCTCTCTCTCATATATATATATATAAAGAGAATTCTTTGTAATCAAAAGCACCACACATACACACACATATTATAATAATATTTTTGGATGAAAATATAATGAATTGATGTTGTAAAATAAATTAGTTATTTTACACTTTAGAAAAATAACTTTACATTTTAGTGTCAAAGCCAAATTTGGGGAAAAAATTTATGGTTAGAAATTTTTCAATTTTAATTGAAAACCAATTTAAAATGATATAAAGCTCATTATTTTTAAGGTATTCAAATGTTTTATTTTCATGATATTACTTACTTCTATGTTAACTAGCTCTAACATAGTAAAATTTTGTGTATGCAATTGTGCAAATGAAATATAGAAAAACTACTATACAAATGAGTAATTTGGTTAGCCACTTTATTTTTTGGTAGGAAATAAATGACATCTAAACATATGGGGTACTTTTATTTTTAAAGTGTTCATACAACCAAAAGGGAGGGGGGAAAGTAAGTACTTGATTAAAAAATCATTGTTATAGGCTTTCTACAGTTATCTATGTTGTTATATGGAGCCTAATCAGACTCAGAGGTTAAATTTTCCCCACTTTTGTCGGCATGATTTCCCTCAAAAGTATTTAACGGGGGAGTGTAGGGGGGGTAGAGCCCCTCCTACGGGGCCCGACCCCCAAAGCAAAATTGCCTATTATTTAATAAAGGCGTCGACAGTTATTTTTCTATTGGCCGACATATAAAAAACCCTATTTTTGTAACCAACATAAGTCTTGATAAAAAAAAGGCTGGAGAAGGTGAAAAGGTTTAAGAGGTTAGGGTTTTAGTTGATATTGTATTGTAGCATATTGTAATGGTAAAAAGTTGCAGGAGATTGTTGGTTGTAATCTGTTCTATTTTTGTTGGATAATAATATTGGACTCTCTGTTGGTGGATGTAGCCCGAGTTCGGGTGAACCACGTTAAAATTGTCTCTCGTTGTTTTATTTTTGTGTATTTTTTATTGCTCTATTTAATTTTTGTTTACATTTAATTGATATCTTCTGCCTACTATTCCTAACAATCTAGATATTATTAATACCTTAGACAAAATTTATATAATTTGAAAACATTTGGGAATATTATCAAATTTTGATTAATAACTATACATGTTTTCTAAACATGAATATTTCTTCAATTTAGAAAGGTTCATAAGTTATCATTATTTTTTAAAAGGCATTCATTACATGTATACATGTCATGTGATAAAAGTAATAATAAATACTTTTAAAGAAAAATGCCAATTTACTATTTCATGGTGAATTGTGACTATTTGTGGTTGTGATGTTAGTTGAATATGTTTGAAAGAATAAACAATATAGAACAAAAATGAACAATGGTAATAGTTTTTTCATTTCCATATGTTTACATTCTAAACTATCAATTTAAATAAAATTTTACACTTTTTACCTCTTACCCAATAGATGTAGCTCTTTACATGAGAATCGATGGTCCTATTTAATAATTTAAATATTTGTGATTGGTAATAATCCATATTGTGGTAACAAAATATGGTAGGGGAAATAGGAATATGAATAAAATGTAGTGATATGTGAAAATAAATAAGTTGAGAAACCCATTCAAATTTGTCCAACCTTAAAATATTGTGTTGGGACTGAAATTCCCAAGGTAGTTTTTGGCAAATATTAAGTGATGTAGAGCACACAGTGGAAGTCAAACAATTGATACCATACTTCACAACAATGGGCTTCTATCCCACAGTTCAGACAGATTAATCCTTAATCAACTTTAAAAATCCACTCTCTAGGTCCAAACAACACTGAAACATATATATTCTGCACTATTGGTAAGACAACTGATGTCGGAAAGACTTTCCCAAGTCTTACCGTAGACCTATCTTATACCGATGTGTCCCTGACACCTCCTTCGCTGTGACTTCTTCCGTCAGCGTAACTTAAAACTCTTCCACCGATCTACATCTCTTCCCGATACGCCGGTACGACTAACTTGTATATGCATAGCATGACCCACTATTACCAATGAACTAATGTATCTGCCACTCTTATCGATATGCCAAACGATTGTATATACAAGACATGACTTGTTATCACTGGTTCTCTTTATCATTTCTACCAGTCATCCTTTGCATCTGACGAAAGATACATTCCCAACATACATTCTAAAAGATACATTCTCGATATGCTTTTGTGATATATGTATGCAATGTACATTCGGTGAAGCGATACAAAACTCATGCCAATACACAGTAATATACATCGTGGAACCGAAAGAGATATGAAATATGGTTTTATTGTTGTATGTTTCAGATACATTCATTGTTGTGTACATACAATGCGGAACTCAAAGGAAGTTAAAGTTTAATATAAAGGATGCATCAGACTTTATGTATATCGAAGTATGCATTTCATGGTATATACAAGTCAGAGTCAAAAATAAAAGAACCATGGTTCATAAAAGCAAAGAGTCCGGAAAGGAGATACAATTGAATTTGTATGTATCAGGCATTGTATATGAAGGTTGGATACAAGTAGTGGGTCCCGCCGCTTGCACATTGGGCTTGTATAATAACAATGTATATCTTCGATATACAAGCCAATATACAAGCGAAGATACATTCTAAAGATACAAGCCAGATGTCAAAAGGAGTTCAATATAGAAAAGTCTTTGTATCGGCGAAGCTGAATAAGTCAGAACAAATCCTGCGAGTCTCACCGACACGATAGTCACAACGATGTCGAGGACATGTGAAATTCATGCCGATACAAAACACAGAAACCCTAAAATGACATTAAAATCTGAATGGTTAAGATATTCTTCTGACAGTTGAAATATTGGTTTTTTGCAGGATATACACAACGAGGATCAAGTTTTATAAACACCCACGAAAGGATCTTGAGCAACTGATAAATTATGGACAAGGGAAGTAATTATTTGAGTAAATACATATGTTTATATAAATTTGTTTTGATCATTCGATTAGAGATTAATTTGTGTTTTATCTGGTCTTTTTAGGAATAATAAAGAAACCCTCGAAGGATATTAAGCAAAATTACAACTAAAGATTTTGTTTGACCCTGAAATAGTTATCTATTTGATGATTAGTGGCAAGTATTAAATTTCTTGAATCTGTTTTATTAGAACAAATACTGATTTCGGTTATCAACCGTTACAACTATTGTAACTGGTCTGAAGCTTGTATGCCGCTCTTTATAAGAGATGACCAAGACCAGAATAGGATATATAGAATAGGGAGAGATTACAGAATAGAACAGGGGATACTATAGATTAGATTTGAACAGCAATGCTAGTTCACTTTTAATATATTTTATTTCTGGTAGACCATGTGCAAGCATTCTCTAATGAAGTCAAGTCTGTGAACATGAAGCAGCAACTGCAGATTTCGGTATTAACTATCTATTTAATTTATTCAATTATATGACTGTCTCCTTTCAAAGTTTTCTCTGTTATTCAATTTGAGTTATCAAGTATATCTTCAAGTTGTCTATACACATTTGTTGTTATAGTGTGATAAGATTAACTAGTTTCTGCTTTCAGAATTAAATCCTTTAAATCTATCATAGTAACTGTGAAGACATTGTCATGGATCTGTAAGAAGAGTCATATAGTTAGGCTTTGTATTCTGTCTCCAGTTTTTGATAAATCTGTTACAATTGCAGTATTATTCTGATAGGTTCCTTCAAAGAGGGATTAAATCCTTTTAGATGAATGCAGGTAATTTGATTTTATCAATTGGATAGATATAAGTATGGAATATTAACTATTTCCTTGCAGGGTTGTACAAGTTACATACCTATTCTTTCATGCCAGATAGTTCGAGTTTTTACCAAACAAACAGTCATTTATTTCATGATCATACTGACTCTATATTCAATAAGGCACTGGTCTAGAGTTTTCATTATCACTTATATAAATTTATTTCAGATTTACTTAATTAGATTGCATTATTGTTTTAGCATTACAATTTAGATCATTTAGAATTAACTTGTTGTCTTTTCATCTATTTTATAATTTGTGCCATTATCAATAGTTAGATTAATTCTGATCAAAGTAGTGATCATCTCTTTATCTGCTTTATTAATTAGAGGTTTACTCGCCTAGGTCTGGCAGAGCCTGAAGTGAAGGGGGTCTAGCCATATCTACCCTGTGTCAGTTAGCCAAAAATGTAATGCCCCACCATGCAACCCTAAAGATAAGTTTAACTAAACAATAAAAAGGGTGAAATATTTTTTTTTCTACGTAGAAGTAATGATAACAAAACATAACATAGACTAATAGCAACAAAGTTAAACTAACATCTCTAGGGATTACATAGCTGCATTATTGAAATTAAACAATAATCAACAACATACATAGTTTATTCAAATAACTCAAACTAACAACTTGATTACATCATCAGATACATACATCAACATCTTTGCAATAATGTTTACAAGTGCAGAATAGCTTATCTTATAAGAGGAATTACATAATTTCTATAATACAAAACTCTTTCTTTCTAAATACATCAAATTACATAATGAGTTCCACTGATACATAGGTCTAGATACAAATAGTACAATTATGTGTCTTCACATATAGGTGCAAAATTGGAATCAAGTGAGATACATCTTCTTTACACACAAACCCTGATGCTAGAGAACCAATGGAATAAAAGCACAACCACCCGACCATGTGGAGCCCTAAGGTCCACCCCCCGTGCTAGGAGATAACAATAAGGTTCGACAAGAAAACATTCAAAAAAGATAGTAGATTAACAGGTGCAAGGACTACACATGACTCCAAAATAACACCAGTCAATAAGGACATCACAAGTAACTCAAACATCACTTCTAGAGGCATTCACAAAACAAAGGGGAGAACACAACTAGAGAATGCTAGACTGCAGTAGGGATGAGTGTCATCGCATGGTCCTATCATGGGTTACCCTGACAGTCTCTAGCTAGACGTCGGCCCCCATCCATGGGTTACCCTGACAGTCTCTCGCTAGGCGCCGGCCCCTATCTATGGTTACCCTGACAGTCTCTCACTAGACGCCGGCCCCATAGGGTGACACGTGTGGAATCAAAATTCCTTTCATGAGGACAAGGAAGTTGATTTTGCCAACCACGGCCTTCTCATCTCATCCTTAGCCTGAACAAGCACTACAGGCATGAGTGAGGCATCCAATTATCTTGATTAGTGTGAAAACAACCCAACCCTCTAAATTTATTATTAATTTATCACTGGATTAACAACTTCCAATGGGTTACCCTTACAAGCCACTTTGGGCACCGGCCCCACATTAAAAGCCACTCCCCCTTCACTGCATCTAGATTCTCAAAGCCCAAAACAAAACCCAAGCATGAACTATCACATTTCTCATCACGATACATTTACAACACAAAATATACATCATTTCACATTACATAGAGCAAGGCATTACCCATCTTGCATAGTTATCATAACCACACAAATCCATAAACAAAGGGGAGTCAACATATAACCAATACATATTCAACCATTAGCAAGATTACATAATCACAGGAGTCATACACACGACTACCCCTCTTGGCCTCTGGAATCAACTTTCCCAAATTACATAAACACTTGACACACTAAACACTATGGTCTCACATCACATTCACTCTCAAATGCACATCATCACCTAATAGACCAAACTAAGATCCTTCATCAATAATTCAAATACAACACCACAATTGCGACATATGACATAATACACTAATTATATGTCTTGAAGAATGTAACATTAATTGAATCATGATCAATCATCTAAAAATCATAAAGTAAATCTTCCTCAACAATATACAACTATCATATTCCAACCACTAGTAATAGTTACTTTTAGGATCATAAGGTATAAGAGTCCACGAGTAATAATGTTTTAACTAATAGTTCCCAAGACTTATGTTAATTTTATTTAATTAAAATGACTGCAAATAAACTGTAAATAACTCTAACGCATACAAATTAAACACAACAATTATTTACACTATTTACATTGATATAGATTTCATTAATAATCTAGCTAATTGTAAATACTATTAAATATAACTGTAAAAACAAGGCTAAAAGTCTATAATATTAGAATGCTATAAATATCTTACACTAGTTAGAATCAAAAGATACCAAACCCGAAGCTACAATGAAAGAACATTGTTCTAAGGTTAGCTTGAGAGGAAAGGAATTTAAAACAATAAAACATTCCTATAGATCTAACATCTTCATCAAATCTACCACACTTTTAACCACATGCATAAGATAGGATTATCCCAAAATGAATTTGTTGAGAAGGCTTTAAAAACTACCAACAATGTAAAATGTGAAAGCATATAAAGAGCATGCAGACTAATTGATGAAATGCCTCAAAGAGAGTCATATTATGGAAAGCAATGATCATAGGATATGCACAAAATAAATTTGTTAAAAAAATTTAGAGAAACCCAATTCAAAAATATTGAGTTATTGGTGACGCAACTAACTGTTTTAACAGAGACGAAATGGTGAGAGGTAGACAATCATAAAATATTCATATCTCCAAAAAAAGAAACTGGGTATGGACGATTTTTAGATATGATTTAGATAACTAGGTCATAAACCATATATAAAAAAACTTAGAGAAACCCAGTTCGTAAAACTAAAGTTATGGCTAACGTAACAGATTGCTAAAACAGAGAGGAAATGACTAAGAGGTAGACAGTCACAAAACATTCATATCTCCAAAACGATAAACTAGGTATGGATATTTTTGGATATAATTTAGAAAACTAGGTCATTCATAATATATAACAAATTTAGAGGAACCCAGTTCGTAAAACAAAAGTTATGGCTAACGCAATAGCCTACTAAAACAGAGATGAAATGGCTGAGAGGTAGATAGTCACAAAACATTCATATCTCTAAAACGACAAACTAGGTATGGACTATTTTTGGATATAATTTAGACAACTAGGTCTTGCACCATATAACAAAAATTTAGAGGAACCCAATTCGTAAAATTAAAGTTATGGTTGCCGCAATAGACTGTAAAAATAGAGATGAAATGGGCAAGAGATAGACAGTCCAATCAATCAGTGATTCCCAAAAATGCAATGATACAGACATGAACAAATGGATCTGATAACAAGGTTTCTAACCTCTCAAGCAAATTACAATCAATAGGAAAAATTATAAATCAAATATTTGCTTCAACAGAAAAATGAGACAGAAATTAGAACCAAAGGAACCTGATTTCGCGTGCTTGACTGGGCTGAAGATTCGATGCCGAGTTCAACTGCTACAGCCACAAATCAGTCTCTCCCCAAAAGTTCCATCTACTGAAGATTCTTATGAGAGAGAAATCCCCCCTAAATACAGCCCAAAAACTCCCTATTTAGAGAAAGAAATCCTCTAAAATCTTCTAGAAGATTCCCCCCCACAAGAGGCAATAACTCCTGCATGAACAATATCTTACAGTTTGCTATTTTTAACATTTTACAACTAGACCAAGATAAATATATTTTATGGCAATGCATAAATATTATTTATTTATTTATCTCTAGTTGCAATTACATTTATTATTATTATTATTATTATTATTATTAACTTAACTTCTAGAATAATATATTTTTCATAAACTAAATTTACATAAGGAGATTTTTATATTTATTTATTTAGCAAAAATGCTTCATAACTAATTATTATTATTTTAAGGCAACAATAACCAAAACAATACCAACAAAATAACCCAACTGTCAAACCATACTTGACTACTATGCAAGATTGGAAAGCAAGACCACCACAACAATGACTGACTATCATGACCCAACTGACAACACTAACAGGGTACACAACCGGATACTCATCCTTTTCAAGGATGATGGAGAGGCTAGGGGACCATATGTTATCTCCATTCAACAACTTCCATTAGTATGAAGGCACGCTCAGACCTACCAATTCAGGTGGAGTTGATACTTGGTACCTACAACCTGTAGCAAACAAAAGTGTCGAATACATACACATAATCATCCAAGCAGGCACATAGTGACAGGGAATCGTAGTGTAGTAGGATACTCATTGTGAGTAATACTACATTGTCCCTTCACAAAACACATCACAAGTATCCACATTAAACAAATTCATTAGTAACTAAATAACCAAATAACACATAGACAGATAATCACATTAATCACGTAGTAGAATTTATTTACATAATCAATTAACGTATAACTGATCACAATATAAGCATAATGTATTAATCATAAAGTATCAACAATGTCATCATAATAAACATCAATGAGTGTCATCAACTATATCATAACAGTAAGCTTACCATCAACATATCTATCATACACTCTGTATTCCGAGTATTTTACCTTCTTCATGCTCCTTAGCCCGACCACCTACTCATCTAGGGTGAGAATGGAGGGGCACTACAAAAAATGTCAAGAGAGCCTGGCAACCTCTTAGGGTTAACGACCTGCATTTTTGAGACCTAACATATTGGATGCTTAAAGTAAATGGCAGTTAAAAGCAAAGCATTAAGTAGATCAACCATGAGAACTTGGCGCATAAAATAAGAGCTAATAAATAAGAATAATTTAATTAAAATTATACTAGTAACAACACTAGAAGGTGCTATCAAAAGGTCAATGGGCACAAATATTTATGACCTTATCATTAAATAGTGCACATTTATTAATATTTTTTTGCAAAGCCATTATGTGTAGTACTTGGTGGATAAGGCTATAAATATTTGTGTCAATCGGTCATTTGATAGTACTCTTAGATGTTGTCACTAGTTTTTAAAAAGTATTTTTCTTAAAAATTGAAAGAAATCGTAAACTTGTATTTTTGTGCTATACACATTGTTAGAATTCATTGCTAGGTGTATCATCACTTCTTGAATGCATTTGAAAGTTTAATCTTGTTTATTATCACAATCTACTATTGTATAATTAAATGTGTTATGTAGTGGTATTTATCTTATTACATTAATTGACCTACATACTCATTAAAGACTTATTTTCTCTTCAACCTTCAACAACCAAGGACAAAAATTATATAAATTTATATTTAGATTTAACATTCTAACCTACATAAAATAATGGTAAATAGAGGATTTTAGATATAGGGAAATCTCTATTTAGGGATTTTTCGTGGGAGCCTAATCTAGATTTTCATAAATCAATTATTCAAACTACATTGAGTTAGTTAGAATTTTATGGCATGCCTCTCCATAAACTTGTGGTGTCTTATTTCCACAATCCTTGAAGCCCTCTTAGGGAAGTACTATGAATCAAAGAGATAATATATTTATAGCCTTTTTATCCAAGCACCATAAATTTATGTTTTTAGAGTCAGTATATGCTTTACATAGCCAAAAGGTTCTTAAACATTTGTATATCAACCATTTCATAGCACTCTTGGGTTTTGTTTATAAAATAGAAGCAACTTTGAAGGTCTTTTAATTTAAAAACATTGATAATTATGTCCAAAGATACCCAAGAATATCACGATGAGTATTAACTATAAGATCTTGGATAAATTTACACTCATATTTTAAGTCATGTGACCTCAAAACTGCTAATTAGTTGAATGTGACCTTAAAACTGTTAATTTCCTCATCATTCCTACCAACAAAGATGATGAGGAGGGTCTCTTATGTGACCTATAGGGTAGCTTAGGTGACCTAGTTCAAAGTGGCAAGGTCACCTGAGTGACCTACCTTGGTAAAATGGGCAACCTACGCCATGCTCTATGCTCTAGTGATCCTTAGAGGGCCTAAAAATAGTAAAAATCAAGAAAAAAGTTAAGAATTAAATGTGTTAAAAGGTAAAAAGCATGAAAACTATTTGTTTGCAATGAAAAATTTCAAGTTCAACATGCTTTTTAAATTAAAGAAAGAAAAAGGTATGCCTAGGGTTTGGAAGGAGGTTTTTGTCATTTCTCATAGCTAAGAATCCATAGTTTCTATCCCCTTATTGATAGCTTTTTTCCACTACTTGTTCACATGATTTCATCACCATTTAACTCTTTTCCCTATTTCCCTCCCTTTCTGTCTTCTCTCGTCTTCATTATTGCATCTAAAAATGGGCTTGTTTTGCTTCATTTTTCTTTTGTATGGTAGGTTTTTCCTTTTGTATCAAGGCAATGTGAGGTGGCATAGTTAAATATTGAATCACACATCAACGATACGCCCTCTCATCTTTGTTTCCCACTTACTTTGATCCAATCATTTATCAACATGCACTTGAATCAGTTTGTCAATATTTGTTTTATAGGCTAGATGAGAGCAACAAGGGCAAATAATAAGGTAGTATCTCTTAACCATGCATCAAAGGTAAGCCTTTTCATTGTTGTTTCATTTTGGCTTTCCAAATTATCATATTACACATGATTAATTCATTCATTTTCCAAATCTATATTTGGGACAACAAGGGTAAGTAAAAGTAAGTGTAGGTCACACAATACCAATCTTCGAGAATGGTACCTACCTTCTATGTAGACTAACGTACATGAGGGGAAAATATGTAAGTGCCCAAAATTATACAGGCTGACATAGCAATCTAATGATGATCTCGTAGATCTAGCTCAAGACCCATGAGGCATAAAATACACTTCATCTTAGTATTTTTAGACTTGATAGTTCCCTCATCCCTCTTACCCCCTCATCTATCTTGTTCATCCCTCGAACTAGGTTCCAGGTTCTTATGAACTTCCAAATTCCTTTTGCACACCTTTAGCTATAGGATCACCTAAGAGACCATAAAGTCACCTAGATGACCTAATTGAAGTTGTAGGGTTGTTCAAGTGACTTGTCCTAGTAAAAGGGGTGACCCATACCTAGAAAGGGGTGACCTTGTCATCTTTTGGTGATGCATAATTACTTTAATTCTAAACATTTTTCCAACATTTTATTGTGATTGAGAGTTCTTTCTAGTCTTGATTGAGACTCTACTCCCCTTGACTAACTTTCTTTTCCTTTCTCAATCAACTCTTCAATAATCAATCAAGTATCTCTCTAGTTTTCTTCCAATCACCTTCACCAATTTCTGAAGCTACCGACCTATAAATACTCCCCTTGCCTTTGGCATCCAAGAGGTTGTCCATTGTTGCATTTGTAGTTATTTCCTTACAAGAAGCTCTCATTTTCTACGTCTTTGATAGGATTCAATCACCTTTTAGGACTTAGGCTATCCTTGCTCCTACAACCCCTACCAACATTCTTATTCTCATTCAAGACTTCCCTTGCATTTTTTATTTTTGGTTTAGAAGTTTCAAAGCTTCCCTTACTTTCTAGATCATTTCTAATTTACTCAAATCTAGAGCATCCTTTGCCTTCCCTCTATCATCAAAGAAGAGGGACCCATTGTCGTAGAGGAAGAAGACAAAGGTTGGACCACCTGAGGATGTAGGCCAACAAAGGAATCATAAAAAAGATTCTTCAAAGCTTCATATTTTATAGGCTCCATTATTCAAGTTATTTCTGTAGAAAAAGCTTTTGATTATTTAGTAATTAGAAAATATCTTGCCCAAGAAAAGTAACATTTGCTTGCATTTTCTTGGTTAGATTAGAAATTTATTGATTTCCATAGTTTCAAATTTAAATTAGTTGCATTGAATTAATTTTTCATAGATTAGATCTTGCTAAGAAAATATAAACACAAAAATAATTAATCACATTGCATTTGTAAGTAAAGTTATTTAAATTGCATCCATATTGAGAAAGTTGATTTTTGCAGATAGTTAATTATATAGCATTTAAATTTGGGAAAATACAAAAACATAAAATAGTTTTCTTTTGCATGCATATAGATAAAATTGCATTTTGAAATATCATTCAAAACTGTAAAAATAAGAAAAAAAGGGAAATATAGGCACTCAATTTCATCACAAGGCACCTGACAAATAAATGAGTTTAAACATTTCAAACAATAAAATGTGTTAAATTCCTCAAGACTAACTCACCCATATATCCCCTTTGTAACTCATAAGGCATCTTATGTTGTGTCCTGGAGTACAAGAGGATTGGGTTGCAACTATCTTGAGAGAGATCAAGGATAAGCAACCAATCCATGAGGCTATAGGCCAAACCTAGGTCCAAGTACAAGATCATATATTGTAAGAAATAGAACAAAATAGAATAAGAGATTGCATAGCAAGAATTTTTCAAATACAAGGTCAACTCATAAATTTCTTTCACACTGACACTAGATAAGAAATAAACATTATCCAAGAAACAAGCATTTTAGCTTCACACTTCCCCTTGACAACAAAAGCCTAATTAATCATGTTTAGGAAAAATGATAAAATCTATAATTTTTTTGCATTTGCTTAGCATGCATTAGTCATAGGCCATAACACCTAGTCAATCAAATTTTACAAGGGTATCTTGCATCCATTGTCTATTTAATCTGATGCTCACATGCTTGGTAATCCACAAAATCTTTTTCTAAATTCCAAGTAGCCAATGTGTATAAGTTCATGGTTAAATGTTTTCATGCCCACAAACTTGATAAATTGCATTTGTGGACCTTAAATAACTATAATTCAAATACTAGGTTGGGTCCCACATCTATATTGCATGATTTTAATGCCCAAATGTCTCTAAGACCTAGCAATTCCATTTTTCCAACCTAGTGTTGGCTTCATGTTAGTAATATACAGGTAGATCAAACCAATTTCACATAACCCAAAGGAGATAATGATGCATATAATCTTACAGATTTACCATAATGCAAAGATCAATAGACAATCAACAAGATAACACAAGATATACCCTGGGAAAACCCTCATTGAGGGAAAAAAACCCAGCATCCATACTCAATGTATTATTCAGCAATAAGAAATTACAATACACTCACAGAGTCTCCATGAACACCTCTGAAACATCAAGCTCCTCTACTGCAACCTCCATGTATCCAAGCATGAATCCACACATCCCATGCCATGCTTTACAGTATGCACTCACAAGAGAAAACTCAATACAATGATAGCCTCACACACAACCTATAAAATAAGAGCCAACCCTAACCACTAACCATGTGCTTGCTTTTATAGACTCAAGCTCACACAAATACAACTTGTGTTATTGGATAAAAACAATGTGACTCAAAACCATGAGCACAAAACCATTGACCCCAATATTTATTATTTTACACAAATAATAAATATTTGCCTTATGTCTCCCAATGTTAAATACAACTTTTACAAGTGATACCAAACAAATATTTAATGTGGCTAAACACATCATTTAAGATGCACCACAAAATAATATTTATTTTACATAATTAAATTAATTAATGTTATGCAAGGTGAACAACACCATTTTCCCAACACTTCAAATCCATGATGCTTTAAATTTCAAAGTCTACCTACCTTTTGTATTTTCTCTCACTTGTGTGACACCTTTGGGAAGGCCTCGTGATGGGCTAAGGAACATAAATAGGTGAATATACATTTGACATTATAAATCCATGTCCTAGAAAAGGTGTGAGAGGCTTGCGCTTAAGCACTATAGCACCTAATCATGAAGATTAGTATGGTAATGTTAAAATAGATGTAGGAAAATAAAGAGTAAGCTTTTCGTGATTCAAAGAAGGTGGCACAAGCCATGTAAAATCTAGTGTAGTGCTTTGAAATGCTTATATGGAGTAAAGCATGGCATGGTAAATTTTGGGTGGCCAACATATGATAGGAATATGGAGGCAACTATGGAGGCTATTACCTTAAGAGAAAGTATGGCATGCCAAATTTAATTTTGTGCCCTTCATAAGTTGTGGCATAATAGTGGCATAGGTGGACACCCAACACATATAATAAATGCTAGCATTGATGTTGTGATACCAAGCATTAAAGGAAAACTCTAGTGTAGTTTAAATATGACCATTGTAACTTTTGAATATTGGTAGCATGTGTGTACATGAGGGTTGCTCCTGATTGTGTTGTTATCTATGTAATAATGAGTTTCACCCTCTTTCTCTCAAGTTGACATGCTAGCCTTGGGAATTAGGTCTATCCTCTAGGGTTAGTGGAAAATATCGCAAATCACCAAAAATGGAACCTTTGTTGGGGACCAATTGAATATTATCTATACTTCTAGGTGTCAAACTTACACAAATCAACAAGTTTCTTGTGTTGGTCATTGAAGGACATCATTTTTCTTCTTAAGTAGAGATAGGTGGCTTTGTTTTGATCAAATCTAGTTAAATACCAAACTAAAGGATAAACAATGGAAGAAATAATATTTTCCAAACATTCACAAGATGTGGAAGACCTAGGCGCATCCACAAAGAGATGACAATTAGCTTGGAGAGCTAATGAAATAGGTAAATCGACTCAAACATTTTCTCTTAAAGATGGTGTTAGAATATCAAGAAGAAAATTGATTATAGATTTGAGGGAACATTATTCCTATTATTCAATAGATAATATTTTTAGAACTAATAGAGGGGATTAGCACTATGGTCCTCAAATGCAAGAGCTAGGGTCGAGAGATGAAAGAATTGGTAAACAAGTTTATGATGAGCAATTATAAAATTTGACTATGCATGGCCCCGACAAAGAAGGTCCCACTATTACCCAATGTCATATTTCCCATGTTCCTTATTATGAATATGTTGAACATGATACACTATTTCATGATGACCAAAAGCATATTCAACCTAACATTGATAACATTTAATAGACTAGAGATGAATGACTAGCACTACTAGATGAATTGAGAGTTAAACATAGGGAACTCCAAGCTCAAATAGAATAGAAACAAGCTAAACTTGTTCAACTGGATCAGAAATTTCAACAACCATGCCAAACTCCTAGACAACACATTAACATTGTGCATCACCTCTGACATCATCACTTTGGCTTGTCACATCATCTATATAAATGTAACATCAAGATGATGCCATCACTCACATATGCCCATGTTTTGTGTTTTGTAGCATTTTTACAAAAGAATCATACCTTTTGACCTATTTATCAATTTTTCACATTTTTATAATTGTTGGAAAGGTGATATGCCCATGTTTTGTGTTTTGTAGCATTTTTACAAAAGAATCATACCTTTTGACCTATTTATCAATTTGTTTCTTTTTTGGTTCCATTAAGATAGCTTTGGAAATAGATCATTATAATAATTATTTGTAGATTCTTTGAGGACTTATTCTTTGGTTAATTTTTAACTTTTTAACCTACTTTATTTTACTATTACATTGTATTTGTTGAATTATTGTATCACCCAAATTTACAGTTTTGTAGATATGGTTCAAAGTATAATTTTGGGGTGTCATATTCTGCACTTTTAAGTGTTGTTGTGGGTTGTAAGGCACATTTTTTGTGCCTAGAGCTTCTTGTCTCACTTTTGCATCCCTCTTGATTCATATTTTTATTTTGGTTGAAAGCAAGTAGAGGTGTAGAATACACTTCCTACACTAATTATGAAAGGAGGTATATGCAAAAATTAAATTGATCATAAAATTAGAAGGAAATAAACACAAGAAATATACCATAACATTTTGATTGACATAGGAAAAACCCTTTTACAATAAAAATCCCACACTCCAAAGAAACTCAATGTAATATTCAATAATCAATAGTTTAATACACTTGCAGAGTCTAAGCCTTTATAGAAGTATCACCAACAAGAAATCTAGAGAAATTCCAATAGCATAACAATACCTACAAAAACTCACTATGAAACCTCCAAATCAAGCACCTAATAAATAGGACATGCAATACATCAAACCATCAAATGGTAATTAGGAAACCATGAACTAAAACTAAACAAAATGTGGTTCCCAAATCCCAGGATGAGTCCACAAACTAAAAACAGCATATTCATTACACCTATCACAAGCTCATCATAATCCTCTCACAAACTTCGGTGCTCCATATTGGCTCCATTATCTCCATCCAAAGATGCCTTATGACATTTCATAACATGTGTCATAAGTTGGTCAACAAGTGTCATCCCTCGTACAATTTTCTTATGCATCATAGGTGCTCATACACTTTTGATGTGGGAGTCTAACTTCTAGAGGCCATAACATTTGATCTAGAAATCTAATTGAGACTATTTTTTAAATTGAAGGTCTCAAAGAGATCTATGTTTTTCTCCTACTTTCTTTGGATAAGGCCTATTTTGACATTTTTTGGGGCCAAAATTGATCTCTTTAGCCCAAAAATTACATTTTTGTGTTATATAGCCCAAAAATAGCATTTTTGTCTTCTTAAGATTAGAATGCAAAATGTTAAGACACCTTTACTAATAGTCTCCCACTTGTCAAACACCTTACAAGAGAAAAGAGAATACCAACACTATCGACTATTTTGTAGGGTCCAAGAGACCAATAGACTTACTACACCACCTAAACTTCTCTATGATGGATAGATTTGTTAATGCATCTATGACATTATATAAAGTCTCAGCTTTCTCTAGCATCACCCTCCCATACTCTACCATGTTATGAATAAAATGTTATTTGGCATGTACTTTTTTCTCACATGAAAGGTTAGGTTTTTTACATACATATGGCACTCTAACTGTCACATAATACTCTGATAGCTCCCTAACTTAGCCCCACATATAAAAACAATATTTTAAGCCAAGTGGCCTCATTAGAGGAATTAGTAGCTACCATGTAATCAACCTCTATTATGGACAAAGTGACCACAACCTATTACTTACTCATCCAACTAATAACACCACCAAATAAATTTCACATATCGATTAGTGTCCAACTTCTGCTATCAATAACTCCTACCCAATCTAAATCGATAAATCCATAAATATACACTAAGTGTTAATCTCTTATAGAATTATGATGATAATAAATAGAGTACTTGGAGGTATCTCACAAATATTTAATGACTCTCTTAACTAAATCCCTATGATCTCATCTAGGATTAGACATAGAGTACCTCAAGACTCCTAGTTCTTGGGTAATGTCTAGTCTAGTACAAATAATGGCATACATCAAACTCCCAACTACATTAGTATAAGGAACATAAGACATGTCCTCCATCTCTAAGGGTTCCATAGGACACTACTCAATTAAAAGATTAGCTCCTATAGAAATAGGAACACTCAATTGTCTACTATTGACCATGCCAATCCACATACTCTGGCCCAACCAAAGATTTTTGTTCACTCTATCTTTTCTTATCTCCTTAACCAAGATATACTTGGTATCCCCCAAGTCCATCTAAAAGTATGGTGAAAGATGAGACTTCAAATCACAAATCACATCCTTATTGTTAGCTAAAAACAACATACCATCTATGTACAATGTGATAACATGGAATAAATTATCATCTAGTTTATAGTAAACATAATGATCTAATTTGGATCTCAAAAACCCAAGACCAACACAAAGGAATCAAACTTTTGGTACCACATTCTAGGAGTTTTAATGAGTCCATACAAATATTTTTTTCAATCTATAACCCAAAGACTTCTTACCTTTAACAACATAATTCTCTAGTTGTCTCATGTAGATCTATTCTTCCAAGTCACCATGCAAGAATGTTGTCTTCACATCCATATGTTCTATCTCCAAATCAAAATATGTTACTATAGATAATAGGAACCTGATAGATGTTAGTTTAGAAATCGGGGAAAATATCACCAAATTCTATCCCCTTAACAAGGAAATATCCTTTCACAACTAATATTGCCTTATACTTTTCAACATCACCATATAAGTTGATCTTCTCCTTGAAAACCCACTTACAACCAATAGTCTTCCATCCATTAGGGAATAATATTAAGTCCCATGTACCATTGTTTTTTAATGCAACCATCTCCTCATCCATAGCTACCCTCTATGATTTAGAATCATCCATATTCACCATACCCTTCATAGTTATAGGTTCACTGGTATTAGTAAACAAGGAAAAATTATGTCTACAATCAATAGGGATATATGTTTCTAATTGTTATCTTTGTTGAGTGGACATCCTCAAGATCTAAGATGGAGGTCTTATTAGAAATATCTGAGCTCTCATGTTATTTAGGTTCTTCATGAGCTTCTAGTTTCATCTCACTAATGAGGTAGTTTGCATAAGTGGAAATATCATTCTAAACATATCATGTATCCATAAGTTCATGCTTGTTATGTTTAATAGTGAGAGAGGATGGGAAAGATATATCAGCAACTGGCGGTACATTATCCTCACTTATTCAAAGTACAAACTGTAAAAATCATCATGTTGTTCTTCAACTTTAGGTATGTATAATCATATGTTTGTTCAATAGAGGGTACAAAAAATGTAATCCACTATCATAAGAGGATACATCATAAGAAAGCATGAGAGGATCCAAAAGTGAGTCTCCATCAAAAATTTGTGCATCATCATGATGCAAAGCAAAATACATGGGATAAACTAAGGAAGGACCACTAGAAGGAGAAGAACTAGAATCAAGAGTAAAGCATGGTCTAGGGAAATAGTAAAGTAATCTATGAAAGCACGTGACAAATCATCGATGGGTGTGTAATAAGTATGAATCGAATCAAACCATTATTTATATCTATAAACCAAGGTATCACCAAATGTACGTATAAAAGTAGTATCATCATATAGGCGCATAATATGAAGATAAGAAAGATCTAACATGTAACTTTGCATCTTAATTACCATTAAATGACTTTATTATAAGTGTATTAGAAGAATGTGCATCATAAACTAAATTGTCATGAAACAAAGAGTCATCAACCACATTATGAGAAGATAAAGAACTATCACTATGCTCATCACTAAACATATTATCAATAGACCATGAGTCACAAGATATAGACGAATAGATAACATCATGTGAAGGTAAAACATGTGTATCAACATCAATAGGATCCTCAAGACAATATGAAGCAAGAGAGGCACAAGTAAGAGAACCCATAGGTGAATAAGCAAAACTAGCATGAGATGTATAAAGGATATGCTTACTAGGTATATCGTCATCACATGAAGGAGTGGTACCATCACAAGGCATAACAATGTCATCAAGGACTAAGAAACGTGTAACCTCATCACATAAAGTGTCATCCCTAGATATGTCACTAGAATGTAAGTCTACCTCATCACCATAATGAACTAAAGCATGTGAAGGAAGAGTTACTCATTTACATCACTAACACTATATGGGAGGAGTAAAGAAAACATAAATTTCATGGTCAAGTGTGTCTAAAATATAACGATAAGTGATAGCAAAATCTATGAAGGAGGAGAGATCACAAAAATGACAAAACAACACCTCCATAGAAGACACATACCCATCCATAGGATAAAAAACATGAAAGTGTCAAGGATTGAAGGATCGAATATGACAAATCAAATAAACATGTCAAAACTAGTTAGAGCATCATTTATAGAAGCTAGAGGTAATGAACTATGAGAATTCATGGTAAAATATGTATAAATGATGAACAAACCAAGGGTGGATAGCTGGATACGGATCAAGTAATTCAATGAAAAAGGCCCAAACCCTAATATAGATAAATCAAATTATATCAATAAAGAGTGGACCCAAACCCTCATTAGACATGAGGTTAAGGATAAATGATCAAAAAATAGATATAAAACCCTAATGTAGAACAAACCCTAAGTAGGAAGGCGATGTAAGAAAAGTGGGGTTCACCAATTATGTAAGGGAATAAATCTATTTTAGATAAATCTAAGCTAATTAAAACAATGGAATCAATAAGCACAAATTGACCTAGATTAATCAGTTGGGATTTGATACTTGCAATAAATATTTACAAATTAAGTACAAGGAATTAGAGTACTTAGCTCTAGAAATAGTGATAACAAAAGGATGTTGTTGATGCACAGAGTTAATTCACCACTTCTAAAAATTTAATGACCTAGATATGTTGGATGCCTTAGAATCTAAACATGTCCAGAAAACCTTGTGGTTCAATCCCAAGCATCACAAGTTTGGTCCCAATTGTTGTGAATTTGAACTTTGATGCATGGATTTGAACTAGAAAGATACAGACTTTGAATCCTAATCACCATGATAGCTTATATTTGATGTGCGTGTAAGGACTGTGGTGTCTATAAACACCTTGGGTCAAGTTCTCCTAGGTCAAACCCTTAGATGGCCAAGCTTTATAACTTGGGAAAAATATTCAAAGACTACATTCACCAACATATAGATGAGGTTCTTCGTCCCTTAGGAAATTGTAATTTTCTCTAATGATTTCGCATTTTAATCTCATATAAATCAATGGCACATTGAATGTCTTTAAATACCATGGCATAGTAACATGTATGTGTTAATTTGCCTCACAAAATTAAATTTCTAGTTCATTCTTATGCACCACAAGATTGATCCAAGTTAATCCCAAGCATCACAAAAATGAACCTTGGGATAAAATAGTAATTTTGAGGCAAGGAATAAATGTACAAAAGTGCATGCGAATGAGGGTACAATAATAATGAGTAAATGATGAACATATGTGAATAGGTCTAGATAGGGTTAAATGAAGGTAGATAAGGATTAAGCCATGAAAACTTAACACAAAAATATGTCACTTGTCAATGTTATTGTATTTAAGGCATTCCACCAAGATGGGCACAAAACTAGGTGGGAAATGGCAAGGGTATGAAAATTTTATCATTACAATTTGATTGGTTAGCAAATATGACTAAACTAGATGTCTAATGCAATTACTAAGGTAAATTGATTGCTAAATCAAAATCAAATATTATAAAATTGTTTGACCAATTTAGTTTAGACAAATCATTTCTTAATTTAAATTAAATTCTTAAAAAATAATTAACACATTGATTAGTCATAGTGATTAATTTAAAAGAAAAGGATTATAATACTTGAATAATTCAAAAGATCAAACTAATTAAGTTAAATAAGTTAAACTTTTTGACTAAAAAGGGACAATTATAATAGATTGATATTAATTATTTCTTGAGTTATTAAGTCCTTGTTAATTAGATTTAATGTAAGTAAAAAAAGAGAATACAAATAAAACTAATTAAATGCTTGATAAAATTAAAACATAGAAATCGTTATTGAATTTATATAATTAATTGAATTTATATAATTATTATAACAAATTCATTATTATATTCTAAGTGATTATTAGTAAAATAGTTTTATCTCTCAAATTTAAATTAATAGTTACATTAAATATCATTTTAATTTAAAATAAATCAATAATTAATTTATGATTAATCACAAGAATTTATGAATATAAAACAAAAAGATTTGATAGTTGAAAATATTATTAAAAAGATCAAACTTAATATGTAAAACTTGTTAAATATTTTTATGTTAACATTTGGTCCATTAAATTCAAAAAATATAAATGGAAAATCAATCAAATCCATTATTAATTTTAAATATCTACACAAATGTATCATATATTATTGGTAAATCCAACTACTCACTCTTTCATTATTAATAAATTAATTCAAAAATGTTGATTAACCTAGAAAAGATTAATTGGACTAATCCATTATTCTTAATTCTAGTTCCATCGTTAATTTGGTAAAAACTATCCAAATCTTACATCCCCTAGGGTTTTGGCTTTAGGGATTTATTTTTTGATTTCATTTTTAGATCTGATCACTTTATGATTTTTACATTAGATCTGAATACCATAATGGATCCTTCTATGTTCTATAGTGATGATTGTTCTTCAACCTCTCATGATGATGTCATACACAAGGATTGAAACTTCATATTGACTTTGTATCTTGCCTATGTTTCCTTGTTAGGTGTACAGCCTTTATTATGCAAATGTATTTTAAAACCCTAACTAGGATGAGCTTTATGATATTTACACATGCATGTGCTTTGTAGAGTTTACTTTGCTTGCATGTACATGATATTAGATCATTTACAATATACATGATGTCTCATGCTTTACCATGCTATGATATCTTCTTAGATGTTTATTCTTCATTGTGTTAGTGCATATGGTCTAGAGTGATGTTTATGTGTGCTTCATTAATTTATTTTTTAGTGACTAATCTTTAGGAAGCTTTAGGGAGATATCCACGGGTTTTAGTAATGCTATTTATTTTGATACTCCTCCTTCCTCCCTTGGTGTTCATCAAATCTTTGATTCTTGACCTCCACCACTTGTATTCCATGTCGTGCAACTTACAAGAGATGACATTCCTTCCTCATATTTATTTTCACCCTCTTGTAGTGCATGTTATACCTAATTCACTAAGATATAACCCTCACATTTTCTATGTGACATCTACTTCACAAGGTTATCATTCAATTAGGCATACTTATCTAAGAATGGCTAGGGGATAAAAAGTCGCATCACATCAGCAAAATTTGACATCAGTATTGCCTCCACCTAAGTTGAGAGCAAAGGCACATAAAGAATATGATTTAATTGATCAACTTAAGAACACTCCAATAGAAATTTCCCTTTGGGATCTAATGCATAAACCAAGGGAATATAGGGAGGTTTTGAAGAAGGATTTTAAAAAATCATAAAAAAATACCATACCATCAAATTTCAATCCTACAGAAATTGCCACCATGTTAGAGCTCATTTATCATCGTGGTTAGATTTCATTTGGTCCTCATGAGTTTCCTAGCCCTACTATTATTCAAGAATTTATACCATTATATATTGTGGTTAAATTTGGGGAACACAACATCAAAAGATCTTTAGTAGACAATGGATTCAATTTAAACATTTGTAGACACATTTTTTGATCAAGTGTGAGTCAATTGAGTAAATTTACAAAAAAAATGTTCACTATTAAAATATTTGATAATGCAATGCAAAAACCACTCGGTGTTATTAGTTTGCCTCTCACGTGCTTAGACTACTCACTATTGATATTCGATTCCATGTATTGTTAGGGAAGTTAGTGTACAATATTCTTTTGGGGCATCTATGGATATGTCTTTTAATTATGGTAAGTTGGTTTTGAAGGGACCATAAACCCTATACAAACCTCAGGTTTTGACAAGACCTTGAAACCGTACAAAGCTTCAACGAAGCTTCCCATGGGAACAACACACCCACAAAACAAAGGGCCAACCTACCTAAAATCGAATCCCAAATGAGCAATCCACACATCCTTGACCTAGGGGTGAGAGTTAGCCACTGAAGTGGGAAGACCCTTCTTCCTATGACAAATAACCATCCAAGAAACACCATTATCTGAATCATCTAATTGAGGAGAAAGGAGAGGGGATTCCTCTACCATATCCTCCACAAAAACCACCTCATGTGGGGAACGAGAGTGTCTATCCATGGAAGTTGGCAGTCAATCAGACTCTGAAGACAAAGCTAGAGTAGGGGTCCTCATGCAACGAGCCAGAGCAGGTGCGGGAGCAACTAGAGATGGATCAAAAGAAGAGTTCTTGGTAGGAATTGAGGGAGTTCCCAAAACCACGTCACCCCTAGGGGAGGTAGCCACTGGAATGAGATCCGCCACCACAAGGGAAACTGGAGAAGAAGGCATGTCATACTAAGAGTTAAAATCACCCAGTCAAGTGGTTGGACCGGGTATTCTGCCACCACCAAATCAGGTCACCTTGTGATAAGAAGAAGGGCAACCAAAAGCCATGTGACTAATGGAGAAGCAATGCCTACAGTGAAAGGGGAGACCCTCATAATCAAGCAGCTAAGTCCACAGCCTATCCTCCACCAACAAAATAATCTCTCCAGGAAGAGCCTTGGAGGTGCCATATCCACTAGAATATGAGTGAAAGTAGGATGGCTCATGAGAGTGTTGGTATCATAAAACTTCAAAAATAGGCCAATAGTATTGCTAATGGCCTCATAAAAAGACTCGACCTAGAAATGGAGAGGAAGATGTGGAAGTCTTACCCATACAAGCCTGATATTGAGCAATTTCGAGAGTAGATTGAAAGACATACACTATAGCTTGAGCAATAGGGAATGCTCACCCCACGTCCACACCTAGCAATCCAAAATCAAATTTGTATCATGAGAAGACTTTGTTATGTAGAAAAGAGAGACTAGCTTAATAGATCAAACTAGTTCAAACCCTCTTCTACAAAACATTAGGACACAAATCGAGCTTGGCTTCTACCCAAGAAGGAGAGCCAAACTACAGGGGTTCTGCCCTTTTTTTGTATTAGAGGAGAATCAACCAAATCCAATCAATCAAGCTAGGGCAAAAACAAGAAACCCTAGTTGACAAAGATCGAAGTATAACAGACTTTCAAAGGCAAAAACCAAAAAACCAAATGAACAGCAAAGACCAGGGGTCATATCAGAACCTAGATCTAAGAGCAGAAATACCTAGGACAAGGGTGCTTGGATGCACTAGACCCTGATTAGGGTTCACAGAAACTGATAACTCAGATGTCTTCACCCTCCTATGCTTCTATTTTCTGCAATTTGTCTTTGGCCAATTCCTTCAGATCTAACTTACACACATGCAAGAAGGAAAATGGTTGGGTGCTATTTAGGAGCATGCCTCAGTAAAGCTCTATGAATAGTGTTTCCACCTCCACAATAGCAAAGATGATAGATAAAGAGTGTGTGCCCTAGGAGGGCAAAGGAAAATATGAAGTAGAATGGAATGCTAGAACGAAGCATGAAGGAAAGAAGTCACCATGAGCATGGAAACCCTAGCATGCTTGATATGGTGTCACAACTTGACTCAAGAAGTTGGTGTAGCCTAAAGAAGTAGAAGGATCTTCAAAAGACCTGCAATAAGTTAGTGTCGCAGCAATAATCCACCATAGAGAGCTTTAGAGAATAGTAGAGAGCATGAGAGAGAAGAAGAATCCTTCAAGAAGTTAGAGATAGCTTAGGTGTGTTCAAATGAATAAACTAACTTGCTTTTATATGTATTCCTGTTGATTTCTAAAGAATTAAACCACATGAGGCCAACATTGGTAATCATTTAAGAGGTCCCAATCCAACAAGCCCTTAATTAGGCCAAGGCTAAAAAGGGGTTAGCCCCAAACTCCCAGGATAAGGCACTTAAAGTGTGCTTAGCCATGCCTTATAATTACTTTTTTGGGTTTTGTGCATCGAGATCAAGAATTACACGCTCAATGCTCAAAAAGATGCTATAATAGATCCTAATTAACAAGTGTAAACATTTTAGGTCCGCCCAAGTGCTAAACTAAGTGTAAAATGGTAGTGTACACATTTTACGACGTAACATTTAGCCCCCACTTTAGTGTGGGTATGAACTTACATTTGAACTCATAATAAAGGATGCAGAAGACAAATTTCAACCACAACAAACATAGAAGCTAAAGAATTCTACCAAGGTTGAGGGGTGATTAAGCCCCCAAGCTAAGGATTCTAAGGTTGCAAACACGTAGGATCATAGAAGCCATAGAATGTCACCAAAATTGAGGGTAATCAAGCCCCCAAGTTTAGGATCCTAGGAGTCTATAATGATTTTCATACATACAAGACACATGACATAATTCACATACACATGAAGCACTTAGCAAACATGAGATAAGACAAGATATACACAAGGCATACACTTGAGAAATCACAATGCATACACGTAATACACAAAGTATACACGTTTGACACAAAGCATACACATAAGGCATAAAATATACATATGATACACATGAAATACATGTGAAGCACTCAAGAGACATACGTAAGGAACGCATAGAGAGAATATATGTGAGGCACACGCGAGGCATGAAAAGTATATAGAGAATAAGAATATATGAGGAGAATACACGCATCATACATCAATCACAAGAAACATAATACGAAAGACCTTGAGTCAGCATGACAAAGGAGACCTCAATCTAAGTGTTGTCTCAATCACCATGCATCATTCCCCAAGATGCAATAAAGAAGAATGCTAAGGGGTTGGTTAGAAATGAGAAGCACAAGAGGAGTACAAACACATCATACACACAATCTCAAAAGGAAAGTGCTTCCACTCAAGGGAATACACCAAGCTACCTTCTGCAAGAGGATTTTCATGAAGTCTTGCAGAATAAGAAGGCGAAGCGACCTTACTACCAAACTCTAGTTGGTGGCGCAACCCTTCTCCCACACATGCAAGGAGCTTCAACTTAGGAGAACAAGATAGACTCAAGATCTTGTTTCCAAGTTAGCCATAATCCTTTTCAAGAGAGTGGAATAACAAAGATAATCAATGAGTGTTTAGATAAAATGGACGAGAGTAAGGCTCACAGTACGATATATGCCCCCACCTTAAAGTGATTGCTAACTCCATCAGGGAGCAATTGCCTTTAAGGTAGAGTGAGGAAGAAATATAAAACAGGCACAAGAGCTTTCTAAAAGCACATGCCCAAATGATGTGTTTTCAAAAGCTACATCGCGACAAGGGGTTACCCCCAAGATGAACAAACCAAGGTGATGCTTATAGGCATGATACATAATGTCTTGTGTAGTCATGGTATGACGTCGAGCATTGCAACAAGGTGTCACATACATATGAAGACAACGGAAGAAAGATCACATGAGAGTACACATAAATTGAATCATGAAAGGATGCTAAATCATCCAAGAAAACATAATGATTACACATCATGACATGTAGAAGAATGAAGATACATGTAGAGAAATGACACAATGTGTTCTTATGCATTGTACCTTTGTGCTAAAAATGGTGCCAAGGGAGAACAAACAAAACACCAAAATATGGGGATAACAATACGTACAATTATAACATAAATGAGAAGAAGGGAACATTCTTGCGAGTCAGCCTATAACAAATTATCCTCCCCCAACTTGCTTTATAAAATGGATGGAGGACAAGGTGCTCTAGGGACTACATCAAGCATGGTGAGAAGTGCTAGAGCCAAACCTTGTTCGCAGTTGTTGAATTTTGTCACCCAAGACTCGGCATTCGTTAGTGGAATGGCCAAGTGCTCAATGATATGCACAATAATGAGGTGATGAATGATTATTTTTTTGAATCTTTTTGTGTTTTGGAGTAGGAAGAGTGATTAAGCAGTCTTTGAGTAGACTCAACAAAATACACTCTTGTTGAAAAAGAAGAGAAGATATAGGTGGAGTGGGAAACAATTCTTTTTGTTGTGAAAATGGTGGAGAGAACGTAGGAGAAGGATGGAAACCTAAACCTACTTTAGACAAGTGTGGTGTTGGTTCCACAGGCTCCTTAATTCCTTGTTCTTTAATCCTAACCCATTTCCATTGTATCCTTGTTTTGAAAGGATTTTGAATCCATGCCCATAATGCATCTCCAAGTCCGAAGGAAGAGGAGAGGTCATATGGATGTTTTTATTGAAATATGTTGAAGAAGAAGGATCATTCTTTTCATCATGGTGAGGAGGGTCTACCTTTGTTTCAACCATCCCATGGGGGTCAAAATCTAAAGAGACCTCGTCACTACCACGACATGTACTAGAATTAGATGGTGCTTTATCACAAGTGGCCACCATTTATGTAGAAGAAGGCGGATCTTCATCTATTTTAATGGTTCCATCATCATTCATCTTGAGTTTAAACTTTGTAGGAGTAGAAAATTGTGTCAAAGAAATTTCATTTACCTTCTAGGTCTTTGGGTGTGAGGGTGAGATTTTATATTCACCCGCAAAGGAGGGTGTAAAATCTAACAAACCCCAATCATCACCGAAAAATACATTCGAAGGACCAACACTATCCTGACTAATATTGTTGTTAGAAATGAAGAATAGTGGTTTTGCTTTGGCTAAAGAAAGGATCAAATCACTTAAAGGAATTTGATGTTGCACTTCTATTTGTAAGCAACTTTCCGAAATCGAATCGGTTTTAATTGTATGTACTTTATTTTCAAAGATGAATTTTATTGACCAATGAAGGGTAGATGGAACTACCCCATGGCATGAATCCATAGTCTACCAAGAAGAAGATTGTATGAAAGAGAATTAGGCATGACATGGATAAGGGTAGGCAATGTCACAGGTCCATCCTTAATAACTAAGGTGATTGTACCAAGTGATGTCCTACCAACATTATCAAAGCCACGAATGCTCATTTTATCTGATTTGATGAGAGATGTATCAATATTGAATTTATGTAACAAATCTATTCCACAAACATTAAGGCTCAATCCACCATCAATCATAGTGAATCTTATCCTCATGATACCAAACATGATGAATATCATAAGAGGTTCACATTGATTTTGAACTTCTACGAGAGGTAATCATGTTGTTGAAATGATATATCGGATGTTGTCGCATGCATACAACTAAACAGAGATGATGCATCACTTGGTCTAGAAGAAGGTGGAACAACTACCTTTTGTAGAGCCTCATGGGGCATTTCATGGTATGTAGGTGATGTTTGTATTAAATCCCATAGAGATATCTTAGCCGAAGTAGCACGGAGCTACTTGACAAGATAATATTCTTTACCAATATGTGGAGGAAGATGAGGTGCTTGAGGTAGGATAGGTTGAGAAGGTGGAAGAGAGATGAGCACACTTGGTGCATGCTTACTTTTATTACGGGTGTTATATGTGTGAGCGATTGTCTGATGTTGTGACACATTTTGAACACCTTGATTCTTTTGAGCAATTTGTTTTGCCAAATTGAGATAGTAACCCAGGGGTTGAGGTGGTGTTGGATCACCTTGAACCGTAATCATCGGTTTGAAACGAGGAGGTGTGATAGGTGCCTAATGCACAATTATTTTAAGAACATTAGGACACTCATTCACTATCCCTTTAGTGGGCAGACTAAGTCTATTAATGATGATTGAATTGACATTGTTTTCATTTTGAGTGAGCTCAACATCCATCCTCAAGGGATTTAATGTGAGAGACCTCTCTTCATCCACTAATGCTTTGTCTTTTGAAGAGAGAGCATTGGGATGGAGGGAGAGTAAAGTGTTAAGAAAATTGTTGATGATTGCATCTTCGGTGATGTCTGGAAGGGGTTTGAACATGCAACCAAAGGAGAAATACCAAGGGTCTTCACATCCTTAGTGACATCCAAGGTACATGAACATTCAATCAAAGGTGGAATATCGAGGGTCTTCACGTCCTTTATGATAGCCATGGTACTTGAACATTCGACCAAAGGAGGAAGATCAATAGAATGAGCCATATAATTATCATGTGCTATGGTAGAAGTAGAAATAGTATGTTCAACCTTATCTCTAGAAGAGAGACTAAGGAGTATGTCAACAATCTCATCCTCTTGCACCAAAATGTCTTCATTTTTGGGAGAGGGATCCAAAGCATAGGGTGAAGTAGGCAAAGCTAAGTCACCATCACATGCTTTAGAGAGTATATCCATGGCATTATTATGATTTGTAGTAGTAGAAGAAGAACTATCACCATCGATACCATGCATAGATGCTATGTTATCTAAAATGTGAGGATGCATATTAATGAATTTAGAAAAAATTTCAAAACCTGTGTTATATACATGCAAAGATTCCAAAAATGAACAACAAGAAGTGTCCATAATGCAATGCCTTGTCTACTATATGAAAGTATGATATGGAACAACAAAGCACAATTCGTTAATCAAGTACAACCAATATGAAAATAAGATTGCAATCAAAGACCTACAAGTGCAAGAGAAGCAGGGTCTTCCAAAAATGTGATATTCTTGGTAACCACAACAACTAAGTCTTGCAAATGTAGGATGTGTAGTATGTGCAAAAGAAGTGCCTAAATGATTTATCCACTTAGATGCAACAAAGATTTAGAGAATTTTTCTTTGATAAAGATGCCCTAAATGCAAGACTAGCTAGGGTTTACTAGCAAAACCCTAGAGTTTAAATGCTTACTTCCTAAACCACAATTTTTCGATGCAAGAACTCTTTTTGAACACAAATGATATTTATGACATGCTACAACAATGCAGGATCAGATTTGAAATGTAAATGATAGCAGAAAAATATGAAACAAGATCTTGATTACAAACCCTAGATTTTGAAATTGACTAGGTTTTCCAAAAAAATGCAACTTTTTTTTGACAAAGCCCTAGCAAATAGGAGTTTTAAATGCAAGAAATGATTACTACTGTAATATCAATCAAATCTGATGCCAAATCAGAAATTTAAAACTTTCTATGATGATCTAAAACATATGAAATGAAAACAATGCACAAATATGCCTTTTTGCAAGCCTAAAATGCTTGATTTTTTCACTTTTTTTAATGCAAATATGCAAGAAATGTCCTAGAACAGAAAGGATGGTAAGGTACAACAGATTAAATCATTTTAACAACAAGATCTAAAACAACACACTAATCTACAAACCCTAGGTTGAAGACTAGCTAGATTTTCTAAAAATACAAGGTTTTTTTAAATGCTAATAATGAAATAATGCAAAATTAAGCTATATAATTATGCAAAATGGTGAACGAATGTAACCTAATCAGATCTAGGGAAGAAAATAGCTCAGATCTGAAGCAAGAAGGATGCCAAAGTGCAAGAAATGATAGGTTCACCAAAATGTTATGTAGAAAAAAGAGACTAGCTTAATAGATCAAACTAGGTCAAACCCTCTTCTACAAAACATTAGGACACAAATCGAGCTTGGCTTCTACCCAAGGAGGGCCAAACTACAGGGGTTCTGCCATTTTTTTGTATTAGAGGAGAATCAACCAAATCCAATCAATCAAGCTACGGCAAAGACAAGAAACCCTAGTTGACAAAGATCGGAGTATAACAGACTGTCGAAGGCAAAAACCTAGAAACCAAATGAATAGCAGAGACCAAGGATTATATCAGAACCTGGATCTAAGGGCAGAAATACCTAGGACAAGGGTGCTTGGGCACCCTAGACCCTAATTAGGGTTCACAAAAACTAATAACTTAGATGTCTTTGCCCTCTTGTGCTTTTGTTCTTTGCAACTTGTCTTCAGCCAATTCCTCCATATCTGACCTGCACACATGCAAGAAGGAAAATGGTTGGGTGCTATTTAGGAGCTTGCCTCAGTCAAGCTTCGTGAATGGTGTTTCCACCTCCACAATAGCAAAAATGATAGATAAAGAGTGTGTGCCCTAGGAGGGCATAGGAAAATCTAAAGTAGAATGGAATGCTAGAACAAAGCATGAAGGAAAGAAGTCACCATGAACATGGAAACCCTAGCATGCTTGATGTGGCATCACAACTTGACTCAAGAAGTTGGTGTAGCCCAAAGAAGTAGAAGGATATTTACAAGACCTGAATAAGTTAGTGTTGTAATAATAATCCACCATAGAAAGCTTTAGAGAATAGTAGAGAGCATGAGAGAGAAGAAGAATCCTTCAAGAAGTTAGAGATAGCTTTAGGTGTGTTCAAATGAATAAACTAACTTGCTTTTATATGCATTCTTGTTGATTTCTGGAGAATTAAACCACATGAGGCCAACATTGGGAATCATTTAAGAGGTCCTAAGACGACAAGCCTTTAATTAGATCAAGGCTAAAAATGGGACAAGGGTGCTTGGGCTCCCTGGTCCCTTAGCCCCAAACTCCCAAGATAAGGCACTTAAAGGGTGCTTAGACATGCCTTATAATTACTTTTTTGGGTTTTGTGCATTGGGATCAAGAATTACATGCTTAATGCTCAAAAAGGTGCTATAATTGGTCCTAATTAACAAATGTAAACATTTTAGGTCCACCCAGGTACTAAACTAAGTGTAAAATGGTAGTGTACACATTTTATGACGTAACAGACTCGAATGTCACAATATAGAAGCCCCTAGCGCTTGGGTATAACTCAATTTTCCCCTCAACAAGTGGTTGCCAAGAGTCCAAAACCCATGAGTGCAAATCTGGAAGAGAGGGTCACAAGCTAGTAAATCTACACACCAGTCCATGAGGGGCATAATAATGTTCATTAGTAGTCACTTCTTGATCACAAACAATAACCGGGGAGGATTGAGAGCAGGAGATAAGTCAAGATCTACTATGAGGAGGCCCCTAGCCAACAATGGTGACATATGAAGGGGGTCACGAGCCAAACCCTTAACAAGAATATCATTGGGAACAAAAGACTTCGCTCCATCCATACGGTCACATAAATCTACCCCCAAGATCATGCCATCACCAATAGCAACTGACGCAATCAGGATAGGGATGACACCAGGAACAGACGCAAGAACAAGGTTCCCCAACACCACACTTGCAACAACATCCCCCAAACCAGGCAGACAAGCTAAGGTTTGTAGAGCCATTGAACTAGGCGAGAAACCACCATTCAAACCAAGTGGGAGAACATTTGAAATCACCATTGTCTTCCTATCTATGGATGCATGTTATGTGAGTAGTCGCCTCTATAATTCATTGGTCTTTGAATTTCATTCATAAAAATAAATAGTATGTGGCACATGCAAATAATAATTCTTATGTTTTTTCAGTTGATTGAAGCATAAAATACTCATTCCACCTACTAGATTGTTTACATATCCATCACCCAAGAAAGAGTGCCTTCCTTTATTGAAGCTTAATGTTGATGTTTAGGATGATTGGGGCCCTCTAGATTTTACACCTCTATCTATTGGGGAATATAAAGTGAATGATTTTAAGATTCCCCCACTATAAATGGATCCTCATAGATATAGTCAACCACCTTCATCCTCACATTATGATATTAGAGAAGACATTCCTAAGGATGCATGTGCTTGTGGTAGTGGATCTAAAATGGATTCTAATGATGATTCTACCTTATCATTTTCACAATTACATAACCAAATAGTAAAGGCTTTGAGATTTTTCATAGATATGGTTATAAAAGGCAAAGGTTTAAACTTAAATGAACAAGGTGTTTTAGAACCTAGTGCATTAAAACAGCAACAAACTACCAAAGATTTGGGCTATCACCCTAATAAGAATAAAACATCCAAAGGTAAAAGAAAAAGCAAATTTAGTCAATACGTATGATACCTCATGAGATAGATTATGTTTTCAAATGATGAATCTCTCGTAAAAAATTTGGGTGTATATACGGACTTTTCATCATGATAGAGGCTTCCTATATACTCTTGATATGTGTTCTTATTTTAGGGAAACCTCACCTTACATGGGAGATTCTCCTAAATTACTTGATTGCTTACGTAACATGCCCTTTATTGAGGATTAGAGCACATTAAGAATTGGAGGTACTATGGATATAGAAATGGACAAAGATAAAATTATAAAAAATAGTGAGTTGTTTGTTCACATGGACGTATCAGGATATGTCAAGTATTTCTAGTGACAATTGTGCATAGTATTGTTCTTGATCTGGATGTGCCATTAAAACAGAAAATTAGGAAAATGCAACCTAAGATCTCTTTGTTGGTCAAAGAAGAAATTGAGAAATTGTTAAAAGCGATATTTATTAGACCAATTGATTACTCTCCATAGATTTCTAATATTAGTACTAGCAACAAAACCAGATAGACATATACGCATATACATGTATTTTAAAGATCTTAATAAAGCATCACCTAAGGATAGCTTCTCATTGCCAAATATTGATGTGATTCTAGATTCTACTACCAAACATGAGATTTTATCACTTACGGATGGGTTTTTTGGTCATAATCAAATACTTTTAAATCCCTAAGATCAAAACATGACTACTTTTACTACTTCATGGAGTAGATTTTGTTATGTCGTCATGTATTTTGAATTGAAATATGTTGGTGCCACATATCAATGGGCATTGATTTTCCATGATTGAATGCAAAATATCTTAGAAGATTGTGTGGATGACATATTGGGTGAATCTAAGGAATAAATAAATCATATTAGAGATTTGAGGACTATTTTTTGTCGATTGCCACAATATCAAGTTTGGTTAAACCCTAAGAAATGTATATTCGGTGTGGATAGTGGTTGACTATTAGGCTTCAATATATTTAGATAAAAAATATTGATGTTATAGTTAATATGCCTCCACCTCATAATCTTACACAATTGCATGCAATCTATGGGGAAAGATCCAAGCTATTAGACATTTTATTACACAATTGGTGGACTAGAAATTGCCTTTTGCTATATTATTAAAGAAAGATACCAAGTTTGAATGGAATCAAGGTCGTCTTGGGCATTTGATGATGTGAAACAATATTTGATAAATCCTCCTAATCTTATGTTTCTTATACATGGTCGTCCATTTTTGTTGTACATTTTTTCTATAGAGGCAAGAATTAGGGGATTGTTAGCACAAATGGCAAAAATGGCAAGGAACATGCTATTTCTTATATTAGTTGTACACTACTTGACTATGAGACTCGATATACCCCTATGGGAAAATTATGCTTGGCAATTGTCTACTCTGGTTAGAAACTAAAACACTATAGGCTACATTCCAAGACGTGTGATCATCAAGGTTGATACTTTAAAATATGTTTTTTATAACAATATTTATGGTTGCACAATGATGTGGGTCATGTTAAGTTTATGGAATTTGAGTTAAATTTTATCTCTCCAAAACCTATCAAAGGTCATGCAATGGTATATCAATTAGTGGAGGCTCCTTATAATGCTCATGTGCCTACATTTTACATGTTGAAAGTACTTCTCCATGGACAATGTTTTATGATGGTTCTAAATGCATGACTAATTAAGGAGTCAAAGTCATCCTTATTCCACCTTCAAGAGATTTGATTCCCCTATATGTTCAGCTAGATTTTCCGTGCACTCAAAATATGTTGAGTATGAGGCATTATTGTGAGTTTATGAGCAATCCTTTCTTTCGAAGTCTATCAATATTTATGGTGACTCGTAGTTCATGGCTTAACATATTATCAACACTTATCAAACTAAAGATGCTAGATTGACACAATATCATGAGTTGGTTTTACAATTACTAGATTATTTTGATTATGTTACTAGTGATGTTATTCCAGAGAAAGATAAGACATGCAGACATTATGCAACATCACTTATGGGCATTGACAATAATAATCCTCATTTTACATTGTTTACTCACTGAGTACGATAGCCAACTATACAAGACAAGGATATACAAGAGTGTGCTACATTATAGGAAAAGAGTGGTTTCATGACATTTACAATTATTTTGACCAAGGGACATTTACCCCTAATTCATCTATAAGTTCTTACATTTGTATCCATAAGTCTAATGTTAATTTTTTTATAATCGCAGGTGTGCTTTATAGACATGGATATAATGTTTTATTTCTTAGATGCTTGGATAATAATGAGAAAGGCATTGCTCTTCAAGAGGCCCATAGGGGAGACCCTTTGGTGAAATGGTGGGGCTTTTTGCCTATAGTGCCAACAACCAAGGTTCAAACCTCGCGGGGTTGCCATCTACCACGTCAACAATTAAGGGACCTTAAATAGGGAGATCCTATGGTGAACTGGTCGGGCTTCTTGCCTGTAGTGCCAACAACCAAGGGTCAAACCCCGCGAGGTCACCCTCTACCGCGTCAACAATTAAAGTCATTTACCTCCAAATTTTAGTCGATAAGGGCGTGGTTCGGTGGTCAAGTCGCACGGTTGTTGTGGCGGCCACCAAAATTCAAACCCCCGCTAGGCCAAAGAGCTCACAGGCCTTGTGCCTTCGCTGCACTGATGTGCTCAAAGAATATGTGCCTTCTCTGGGTTGTCGTGCTCACAGGGTGTGGGCCTTCACTGGGCCAATGAGCTCGTGGGTTTGAACTTGGCGATAATGCCTTGGGGACTGGGACCCCCTAGAAGTGGTCTCTAGCAATAAATCTATGGGAAGAGATCCCCCGAAAGGGTCTCCCTGGCCTCGGTCCAAGCTAAAAACCGAGTTCTCCCATAAAAAAAAAAGAGGCCCATGGGGACATATGTGGTGGGCACATTAGTGGTAAGATGTTATAAAAGCTATCATGCATGGGATATTATTGGTCTATAATGGAAAAAGATGCACATGATTTTGTTCATAAACATTCATGTCAAACACTTAGTAATATAAAACATGCACCTACTCATGAGCTTCAATCATTCACTTCTTTGTTGTCATTTTCTATATAGTAGTTAGATTTGGTAACGAATATTGCTCTAGTTTCTTCAGATGGCCACACTTTTATTATCACTACTACAAATTATTTTACAATGTGGGTAGAGGCCATCCCTCTTAAGTCTACTATAATTTCCAACATCTATGTTTTTCTTGTGGAAAACATTATTTCAAGATTCGGTTTGCCTTCATCTATTATTATCAATAATGGCACATCTTTAAAAATCAAGTGAAAAAGTTCTTAGACAAGTTTCACATCCAACAATGCTTCTCTTCTCCATATTACCCACATAGTAATGGTCAAACAGAAGCTACCTATAAGAGAATTGAGCAGCTTTTGAGAAAAACATAAATAATCATGGTACCAATTGGCATACACAGCTTTTACACACCTTATGGGCCTTTCACACAAGTGTTTGCACTATTATTGGTCACTCTCCTTAATCTTTGGTTTATGGTGTTGAGGCCATTATGCCTTTTTAGTAAGAGATTGCATCATTGTGTGTATCTTCTTGAGGTATCATTGATGATAACACATACAAGGAACAACTGTTATAAGAGCTAGAGACATTGGATGAACAATGTGTTCATGCATTGGATAATTTGAGAGTATACTGACAACAACTAAAGAAAACTTATAAGCATATCATAGAAAGATTTTGAGATTGGTCAATTGGTTCTTCAAGAAAATCCTAAAGATCCAAATGCAAGAGAAGAGCTAAAAAGCAAGTTTTGACCAAATTAGTTGGGATCATTTGTTATTACATCCAAGTATGGAAGAAGAGCATCTGGTCTATCTACTATATATGTTACGCCATTCAAGGATCCAATCAATATCATGCATTTACAAAGGTATTATTCTTGAGTTACAAAGTATTCAATTTTATAGGGCTTTCTAATTCAAAGTTTGCATATTCAAATGGTTTATAGTTTTAGAGAATTTACATATTCAAATGACTTACAAAGGGTTTACAATTTCAAAAGGGTTGCAATTTCTGATGGTTTACAGTTGCAAATAGCTTTAGTTTCAACAAGTTTTTCAAGTTCATATGGTTTACAAATTCAATGTGGTCGTCGGCTTTGATATATCTTTTGGCCCATTCTCTTTGTCCTACTCTCTCACCTACATGCATTCATTATTATATCTTTGGCCTTAGGTGATTTTATATGTACATACCTGGTGTGCTTTCATGATTACATCCAATGAGATATGTTGTTATATTTTACTTATACGTTTACATCTTATATGATGTATTTTTGCTTACATGATGTATCTCGTATATTGGCTATTGTTTCTTTGTCCTTACCACTAGAGGCATCTCATCGCCCTTCCATACATGTGCTTACACGGTCATATCCTATAATTGCTTATCACACGATGTTTTTTATTAAGCAAGAAACAAGGGTCATGATCCCTTTACAACAGTAGCCACACAGGCTAGGCAAGGCTGGCCCAAACAGGCCACACACAGCAGAACAACAGCACCAAAACAGTTGTAAAACAAACAAGGATCTAAACAACAGATCCTGAGCAAGCAAATCTAACTCCCCGAACCCTAGGGTTGGGCAGTCCTTTCTTTTTACATTGAACCACAATCTAGGAAACCTCCTCATCTAAATGCTCAGAATGAGGTGAGAGGAGGGGATTCTCAACGAACATTGTGTCCATAGAGATACCACGTGAAGTAGCTAAGCTAGAAGCAGGAAGAGTCGAAACAACTGGAGCCGAAGAAGGAGCTGAGACTCGATCTGAAGAACCAGAAGTCGTCGTGTTTGTTGTAGCCACATCCGTCCGCACCCCCATAGGCTCAGGACAGCAGGTAAAGTCTCCTGGGAAGGCTCATCCTCTTGGGATGATCCATCCTCCTCGAAAGAACCATCCCCCTCGAAAGCGCTAATTGTCAAGTGATCAAGGAGAGCATCCTTCCACCAAGTTGGAGCACCCTTTCAACAAGAGAGAGAACAACCAAAAGCCAAGAGACCAATAGCAAAACACCATCTACATCTGAAGGGGAGGCCTTCATAGTCTAGTCGTTGCGTCTAGGGCTTGTCCCCTACCATCAAAATTCACGACATTATTGCATGATTATTGAGCTTTATATGATCACATTTTATGTATCATTCTTTCTCCTCTCCAATTCATTGCATCCTTTGAATGCAACCAATTGGAAGGGGACATACAATATCACTAACACTCTTTGATGACTGCGATTCCAATGACTATCTCATGGTTATTTTGGCTCCACAACCATATCTCTTTTTACTTAACTTCTATTTGTTGAAATTGTTTACTTATTGTTAATACTTATTTCAATTTTTTGTTAGATAATGCTCATGGAACAAATTGTGTGCTTGTCGGTGCTCAAATGGAGCATTCATTACAAGCGAGCACATGAGGAGTCTCCGTATGTGTATCATTTTAATGGATGCTTGTTATTTACTTTCATGTTGACTACTTGGCTTACAATGACATGCATGATTTGTATTAATTCACATGCAAGTCAGAGTGGGTGCAAAATGTAAGGGTCAAAAATGCATACCTTGCACTTTTCCCAAAAATGCATACCTTGCACTTTTCCCCTTCGCTTTCAATTCATTTTAACGTGTTTTTACCAAATACAATGATTAATTCACATGCAAGTCAAAGTGGGTGCAAAATGTAAGGGTGAAAAATGCATACCTTGCACTTTTCCCCTCCACTTTCAATTCACTTTAACATGTTTTTACCAAATACTATGATTAATGTACAAGTGGCATGTTTCCCCATAAACATGACCTCAGACTTGACCAAACCTAATTCCATACATCCCAAGATTCTAGACACGATCTCCAATTTTCCTATCCCTTATCCTAGGTCAAATCCACAATTGCAAATTTGACCCTCATTCATATTTGCAACACAAATTTTTCCCCCAAACTTGCCAATTCAAATTTAATCATGGGCCCAAGTCAACCCCTTTCCTACTAGTGGTTATTTGTCGATTGAATGTGAAATGTTTGAAATTACATTTTAGGGTGTTGTATAAAAGGACAAACCCTAGATTCATTTTATACACCATAGGGGGGAGAAAGAAATCATCTTAAGACATCTTAATTTAGCATTGCATCATCATTACATCAACATCCACATCAATAAGAAAATAGGCATTTGCATTGCTACTTGAAGTGTCTTTAAAGTTATTAATTGTGGCATCAATTCCAAGGGTTTGACTAAAGTGAAAGGTGGGGAGCACATCACCTCCCACACCTAACATAGCAAACTCTATCGATGTCTATTGGCACCACCATGTTCAAATAGCCAAGGTAAACAAGATCTGGAAGATCAAATATACTCAAGTTGAATCTATAGAGTTCAAATCCAAAGGCGTGGAAATCATTTCCACAATGCAAAATGACCTAGAGCAAAGTAGTCTATTTATTACCCCGACAAGTGTTGTCTAATACAATTTTCAGCATAGGATACAACGACGAATCATAAGAAGTCGTCCAACACATAATATTTTGTGTCAAGCCTTAAAGCTAAGTATATTTATTTTCTTTATTAATTTTAGCACTTTTTTAAAAATGTACATAAATTATTTTAATCTCAGCTCATATTTCTAGGGTTGCTTGTTTTACCCTAGGTTATTTGAATAAAAAGCAATTATTTTCCATTCACAATGAAACCAAAGGATTATTACTAGAGTGACTAAGATTCTTGCATTATTAGCATTGTAGCTTGTTCCATTTAGCCTCAGTTGATTTCGACAAGGGTGGGCCTCTTACATTGTAGGAAACCCAAAGATATTTCAGCATTATTTTCCCTTCCTCACTCCATCTTCACCCCTCTCCCTCCACCTCTATCTCATCCCCTATATTAAAAAAATGTATTGTACAACAATTAGCATGTGCAACACACACATAGAGGAATCTATATAATTGTTTTTCTCCAATCTATATAATTGTTTTTCTCCAATGGTTAGTCCTATTTTGAATTGGCATGATTGGAAATTATATTGAGAATGTTAATAAAAAAAAACAAAATTCATTGGGAAGAATATTTCAAAAAACAAATGTCAAATTTATAATTACAGTGCAAAGGCCTAACAATGATAATGTGAAGAGAAACTAGATGCTATGATAATATTCAATGTTAACAGGCTAAGAATTTGATATGGCATTTCTACTTTGAAGTGAGGAGAAGTCAAAGAACTGATATGTTTCAACATTACTCCTAGTCTACCAAGTAAAATGCATTTGAAGAGAAAAGTTGGTATGTTAGCCAAGGAAAATCCGAGTTATCCGTATCACTATAGAACCTACAGCCCAAGCAAACAAAAGGAAGACAATAATGCCAGCTAAAATTGTTAAAAATGGAGGATTGCTTCCATCATTTTCCCTCTCTCCACTAAATTCAGATTTGGTTTTCAATTCGCCTGTACTCTCTTGAGAGTTGCTGCTTGAAAATTTTACCGCCAACAATTTCCTCCTTAAATTCCATTCCCCTGCACAAACTATAACTCCAATGAGTAAAAAAATTACTTTAGTTATTGGTTTGAAAAGTCTACAAGTACCATCTTTGAAACATCAGAAAATCGATATAGAAAAAAAATTAACTGCGCCTTTTAGCTGGAACCCATGGATGTCTAGCAATCTTAGTAAGATTCCAAACCTACGATAGAAATTGAAAACATTCTACAACAGAAGTTGAAAAAGAGAAAAAAGTTGCGACTCTCGATGTTTTCCGTAATCTACAATCTTTTCACACATTGCAAAGGGGAAAATATTTCTCACATATAGATAACAGAAATTTGAAAGAAGTTGCAAACAATAAAATGCATAAAATATGCTTAATGGTTCTGATTTTAAAACTGAATCCAAGGTGAGTGAGGTTCTTTGGGGTAACCCATCCAAGGTGAGTGAGGTTTTTGGGGGGAACCCGAAGGCTGATACCCCAATACAAAAGGCATTTGTAAGGCTGGATCTTCTAGGGAGACCCCAGTAACTTGTGCCCATAATCAAAAAGAATATTAACTAGTCCACATAAGGTAGATTAGGTCATCTATTCAAAGCATGTAAGTTTTTGGTAGCTTGTGTGTTCATTACACGGATGTGGAATTGCTTATGGGCTGCAAGCTTAAATATAGCGGCCATTATGCAATATAAGATACGGTTTGTTCAATAAAGTTTATATGGGATCAAATCCAGAAACAATAAGCCAGTCATTTTATTTTATGTTGAGTTAAATTGGAGAAGTGATTTTATCCTCAGCTGTTTCTTCGTGTGAAAACTGAAAGCACGAGTGCTTAAGTAGTAAGGTGTGTTATGTAGGTGCATGGGAAAAGCTTTCCTGCATTTTCCAGAATTTGCTGCTCTTGGAGGAGGACATGAGATGGAGATTCTGAATAAAAGACGTGGTTTTAAGAAAGATGTGGTTTTAAGGAGTGGTCTGAGTATGGTATTGCACATAGAAAGCGGTGCCTTAGAGGCAAGCTGAAGGAGAGGTGCATATCCAGAAATGGAAGGAGTTTGTTTTGCTTAACTCACAATCCACTTGAATTTCTGAGCTGCTGCATACATTTAGTTAAGAAGTCTAGATTTGGCGCACCTTGCTTGAGTCATTTTACTATGACAACAGCATCGCCATTTCCACCATTAACAGCCATGGTATATGATTTTTTTTAAAAGTTCATAAAGTTTTGAACTTTTAAGTTCAAAATAATCAGGTATTTAGGGTTGATATATTGTTTAAAGTTTACAAGTGCTTAAACTTTAAAATTGATTAAATATTTCTGCATAGTGGGCTGTGGTTTGAATTAGTTTAATCATAGAAGCAAAAGTCTTTTGGGGAATAAATCAGCAAACCAAAAATATAAGTTTTTTTCAAAAAAAGGGGAGAATTTTGGATTTCCAAAAAGTAGAAAAATGCAAAAAAAAAAAAGAAAAACCTGTTTTTTTTTTAATTTTAAGGCATTTTAATAGCATAGAGATATAGAGAAGAACTAAAAATGAGGGTCTACCCATGAATTGTGGAATAGAGATTTTTTCATTTATGTTCATATCGCTGATTACATTGCATTGCATAGTGCATAGTGTGCATAAATGATAACTAAATACTAATAGTTTTCAAATTTTCAATTACGATCTACTTTGTACAAAGTCAACCTACAAACAAAGTGCAAAGTTCCGAAAAATCAGACATAACCGATGACTCATGAAGGATGATTTAGATTTTAATAAACATTCAACTTTTGTTTGGTCTTAGGTGATTTTAGCAACGTATCACTAGCATTAATTACTCAAGTCATGGAAAGGGTTTGTCTTGGAAATTTATCAATTTCTTCACAATTTTTTTATTCTACAAATTATGAGGACCGACATCTTCATAGCGAGAGAAATAAATAATGAAGCTAACCCGAGGAGAGACTAGTCCTTTTGAGAAGAACAGTTTCAAAACTATGGATTCAAGGTCCAAGATTCTCATACTTGACAAACTATGGATTGCTATGGGGGAGGTGGATGACCTTTTGCAACAGTAAATAATTTTCTGTGGGAAGAAAAGGATGCTTTTTAGGACAGGGAGTACCTTTGTATTTGGCTAGAATATATTAGCGCTCTCTATGGGAAAAATTTGACAAAGCCTGTGAAGGTAGAAGGGGTTGAATAGTGGTTCAGAGTTTGGGAGGCAGCGCCCATTGATTCTCAAAAGTCACACAACAGGGATAAACAACACCAATAGAATGCTATGTAAAATTTTTCTTTCTGCAAATTGATTAGTTGACATTGCTTTTGAGATATTCATGAACGTTATGTTTGTTACATCTGGGAATGTTTTAGTTGGGCTGTGCGAACAAAAAATAATAATAAAATCAAACTAAAATAAGCTGTGTGTCCTTAATTAGAAGTGTTGCTCTTTTGAATTGCTTCATTTATGATTTTAAAAGTAAAAGAGAGACAAGCTTAAGCCAATTTTTTAAAAAAATCTAGAAGTTTGTCCAGCTTCTATGAAACGTTGGAAGTCTGATTTATATAAGCCAGAAAGGGTTTTAGATTCATTTCTCATCTTGGAAGCAACTAACTGTCTCTGTCTATTAATTCATCAAAATTTGAGGCATAAGAACGACGTTGCTGCAAACAAAAGTAAATATTGCCATAGAAATCTAGTGTTGCTCTTGTCGTTTGGCACAAAAAGAAAATGAAAGAGTAACTCACCACGCAAAATATGCCTCCAAACGTGAAATAAACAAAGAAAAACTCCTCGAAACAAAAGTTAGGTGTGTAAAATCCTAGCACCACAAAAAAAGTAGCAAGCAGTAAAAAAAAATGGTTGAAAATTAGTTAAAATCACATTACCTGCAACCCAACGTTTTTTCCACATTTTTATTGTGATTCAAACGTGATTACACAGCAAAAAGTCAGTCAACATTAATCGTGATTTTTTACCCATCTTTTGCTTCTTTGAGTTTAATATCTTTTTCTCAGGAAGAAATTAGATGCTAAAATTTTGCCAGATTGTCTACATGAGTGTATCAAACTGACTAGCTGTAGTATTTTGGACTATGCTGATCCAAAAACACAGGTCAAGCTGGACCATTGGAGTTGTCATATGGTGTAGTTTTAAGCATTAACTTCATGGAATTCGTTGCTTTTCAATGGGATCTATTGCAGGAAGGACTGTAATTTGATCTGAGGCATGTGTGGGGGTGTTCCAAGCCATCTCATAGGTGCTGTGGAATTGAAGTATGGGTTTCAAAATGAAGCGGAAAACTCATTTTAGCAAAAAAGTTGGTTGTTACTGCAAAAGAAAACATAATGCTGCTCTATCAAGCCAATCTGTCGGAAATGGCGAATTTGTCATAATACAAGCAAAACGTGGAATATGAAGGATTTAGCATTTCAAATCCTCTTTTTGGCATTTGATCTCCCATTTTTCCGTGTACCATAGGCTTCTTGTAAATAGTGGTGGTTCCTTAACAGGGGCATTGGAGAGTTTGGAAATCTTATTATAAGCCTTCTTTGTTCATGTTTAATGATTGTCGTAGAAGAGCAGGGTTTTGGAGTTGCAAAGCCTAATTGCAGGTGTTAAGAGCTGATGTTGATCACTATTAAGCTCTATATATGCCCTAGAAGAATTGTTTCACTTGTAAAAAGGCTGCGACATAGTGGCATATGGAGCTTTGCTCACTCATACTTGAGTTTTCTCCCTATTTAGGATTTCTCTAGCTATAAGGTTTTGTGTTTCAAATTTGTGTGTCATTGTGTTCTACTTGCTTTGTTATGCTTTTATTTTCTATGTTGCAAGTCTAATGAGTAAGAAACATGATCCAAAAATTCAGGTCTTACGTGTGCAAGACCGACAAGATCTTGGTGATACTAACTCGTTGGAGCATTGTCGAGATGCCTAAAGTGTGAAATCGACATCAAACCAGTATAATGGGGATGTCGAAAGAATTGGTGCAGCTCAAGGAAGGTATGGGACATCTTTGAAATGCATCCATTTAAAGTTGCAGAACCAAAAACAACTCGCAAAAGCAAGATTGACAAGTTCATTGCTTGCACAACGGTGAACTCACCAATCACCATTGGCAAACACGCAAACACCACCAGAAAGCACGTCACAACGTGGTGAATGCATATCTATGTGGGCAGTGAGTTAGCATTTGGAATGCCAAACATTTCAAGTCCAGTTTTAATGGTTGATATTCCAACTTCTCAATTCTAGGGGAACGTGTGGAGAGGTGTTATCTACCTTCCCTATGTCTAGGAGAGGGGTAGGCTCAAGTTTTGATGGCATGTAGAGCCATTGTTGAGAGACTATGCATGTGTATGCAAGTTTGTATGTAACACAGGAGTGTTTGTTGATGTATTCAGAACTCTTTAGTCATTGTTGGAGCTTGTTTAGGTCGAGTTGGCTTTTGCAATCGCTGTACTTCTTTCTTACATAGTGGAATGAGTAGTTGCTCCTTAGGCAGAAGTTCTTCACCCAAATTGGGTTTTCTCCAAGTCAATTTGCGCTGTTTCAATTTAAGCATGTTTATTATGTTTCGTTGAACTACAATTGTAGATATTAGGATCTCTGTTATACTCCCTTCCACATGCCTTTTGAATATTGGAATCCATTGTAAATGGTAGAAATGGTTGCTGAGGTGTGTTCAAAGGTCTTGACGTTGCAATCCATTTATTGATGACTAAGCATGTGGAATATCCACCCCAATTTATGGATCAAGTGGTATTAGAGCAGCCAAATCCTTTAGATTATTTGCTTGCTTGCAGAGGTTGCAATGGCATATCATTTGAAGTAAAAACAAGAGCAAAGCATGCAAGCATTTACAAGCAAGTTCAGAAAAAGAGTGGTTCAGCTTGGGAAGGGCATAATGGAATGTGAGGTGCTGATCAAGTATGTAGGAGGTATGTTTGATCACCTACAAAGAGCAGTCATCATGGCCAAACCCCAAAACATAGATGAGTCGTGTGCCCAAGCACACTACCTCGAATTGGACAAGAAAGGGAGCTCTTCCACTTGCAACAAGCGTAGCGAGCAATTTTCATTGCTCTCATTGTGACAAAGATGGGCATGAAAATGATAAATGTTGGAATTTGCATCCCAAATTAGCACCTTCTTGGTTGAACAAGGGGAAAGATAGAAACATTGTTATGGTGAATAAGGGCAAAGAGATAGAGTGTGATTCAAATGTTGGTTATCATATTTCTTGTGCCACACTAAATAAGGGAGATGTTTTGGTGAGGCAAATTCAAATGAAGCGGAGCTTACCAAGTTATTCCACATCAAGCTTCAAGACAAAGGTAAAAAGTTTGATAATTTGTTTGATTCATGCTCTCAATTGAATTTGATTTCTTGCAAGATAGTTGAAGAATCAAGTCTGAAAGTGGTGGACCACCCTCATCCTTAGGCTTTGGGTTGGTTGAAGGACAATGTGAACTTGAAAGTCACAAAGCAATGCAAGGTTCAGTTTGGGTTTAGTTTGGACTTTGTGTGATATTTAGGAGTCCATACTTGTATGAGAGAGAGATGCTATTTATTTCTGAAGAAAGAACCAATACAGGTTAGTCTTGAAAGGGAAAGAGCATTTCTTGAATGCTCATAGAGGCAAGTCCAACATTGCTTTGGCTAGTTCATCAAAGGGGAAGTGTTCAATCAATGCAGGTGGCAAGTTCATGGGTTTAGAGTTTGGAGTGCAATTGAAAGGGCTGAAACAATGCTTCGTGTGTGCAAGGAGCAGCAAGTCAGCTGGAGATGAAAGGGCATCAAGTCTTGAGTGATGTCTACCTTGTGGAGTGAAGCAAAAAGGCACATTAGTGGGATGAAGGGATCCTCAACCCTTCTTCATTGATTCCAAGCTTTTAGGGATCGAAAGCCTCCTGGTTGATGAGCTGTGATCCGAAAATTTGAGTCTTATGTGTGCAGGACTAATAGGGTCTTGGTGTTACTTGCTCATTGGAGTGTTGTCAAGACAACCAAAGTGTGAATTCGTCATCAAACCAGTATAATGGGGATGTGGAAAGAATTGGTGCAGATCAGGGAAGGTATGGGACATCTTTAAAATGCATCTGTTTAAAGTTGCTGACCCAAAAATGGCCCAAAAAGGCAAGATTAACAAGTTTGCCACTTACATAGGTAGCAAACACGTGTTCACCCCACCAAAGTTGCCAATCACCACCGGAAAACACACAAATGCCACTAGCAAACACATCACAAAGCAGCGAACAATATACTAGTAAAACAGCAAACACGTCTCTATGCAAGCAGTGAGTTAGCATTTGGAATGCCAAACATTCCAATTCCACTTCTGATGGTTGATCTTCCAATTTCTCGTCTTGGGGAAGGTGTGGAGAGGCATTATCTACCTTCTCTATGTCTAGGAGAATGGGTATACTCAGGTGTCAGTGCGTAGAGCCATTGTTGAGAGACTATGCATGTGTATGCAAGTCTATATGTAATAGGGAAGTGTTGTTTGAAAGTTTTAACTGCATGCCTTGTACTCCATCCAGAGCTTTTGCCAAGGTTTCACCTCTGGCACTTTTGTAAAATTATCCACTGATTAAAATAATTAGTGCAAATCATCTTTTATCCAAATATTATTATTACTAGACATTCATATGGTATCTTTTCAAGTAAACATTGCTTGCATTCAAATCAACGGTCGTTCCAAATTATCAGAGCATCCCCAGCTATTAAACATGCCTATGCTCTTAATATTCATGCAAGAATAAACATGCTTCATGCACCATATGACACATAACAGCCTATTTCATACAGCTTTTTGTAATTTCTAGAGAGAGAGAGAGGCCCTGTTGACTTTCATTCATTATTGTGCATTTATTATTTACATTTTCCTCTTAAATGGCTCTACTCCATAATTGAGAAAAAATACATGAATCCTTTTATGCCCTATTGGTTTCATTACTTTTAGGAAAAGGCCTTCATAAAATCAAGGAGAGCCAGCTTCATCAAAATGGCTGAATAAATCAAACTAAAAGATAAACATAAATTTGTAATTACAGAGAAGTTTGACAAATACCTTCAATAGCTTTAACACCAAAGCCACTGGAGACCCTGTGGACAGATATTCAATGAATAAGGGAAGGAAACTAAATATATAATGCAAAGCAATCAAAAGAATGCTAAAAGGACAAGTTTCAGATATGACAGAGGAAACAAAATGAGTGCCACAATTTAAACTAATTAGATAAGGTCCCATTAAGAACACAGAAATCAAAATCACGAAGATAAAATTTCAATTCCAATTTTCATAAAACATCTTTGTGTAATCTTTAAAACACCATTTTGACTAGATCTGATATTAAATTGCTGAACTTAACTGATTCATGATTCTCGTCACATGCTAAATATCCAACCATATTTAAGATTATATAATATTATAAAGCATACTAGCAACAGAGTAGAAACCACATTGGAACTTTTCCACACCATTGAGGGATCACATTACTCTACAATGACAAGCAACAAGAAGATATTTCTTATGTCCATAGTATATGAAGCTTATCTACTTTGGAGTTTGATAAGTACTTTAGTTTGTCAAAAAGCATTTACAATCCAAAAGAGCCTAATTGAAATGTCCAACAGAAGAGAAAATGCACCACTCTAAAATTTGAAGATGCTTCAGGGTTATGGACAGATGGGCTATGGAGGAGCATACGAGGCACATGCATAAGCCTTTATCATAGTCAAGAAGAACATTGCATATTCTATTAGTCACCCTCATTAGGCTTATGGTGTTGTCCCAACCTAATGGAGCTATTAATGGGGATTAGATATTCAATTGATATCATTTATTATCGAATTCCAATTCAGCACATTTGAGAAGTTGCATCCTAGAAATGGCACTACTTGATTTTGTTACATGCAATGTCCCCCTTCATTAAGTCAACACATGTGGGACCTAGAAGCCCATTTCTATACTTCTCGATGGGAAAGAGGTGACTGTGTGATAAGTATATACTAGTGAGGATTGGTTTCATTCATTTATCCCTGATATTTTATGAGTTTTGAACCATTTCCTATCTTTTAAAGCTTTTCCTAATTTTAGGAGGTCAAATGGAGATGGGACCCTCACCATTAGTCTCCTCATGGGGGATTTACCCTAAGGGGAGCTTTTAATCGTTGACATGGTTCATGCCCTTGGAGTTTTTTTAAGTGTACATGTCAATTATAAGTGCCCAAGAAAAACTTGTTCTCATTTCTTAGGGGCTTTTGGAGATTTACTGGGGATAAGACCATGTCATGCAGCCTTTCGTTGGATTTGAGTGTGAGTTAGCTATTCAATATGCTTTATCTCAGGTCTTTCTGGCAAGTGGTTCTCAGGCTATGATTGATTTATTGATGGGGGTCCAGGTTTATTGGCTACTTGGGCAATTTAATGTTGCTAAACTAGTGCCATGTTATGTGGTACTTGATTATTTCAAGTAAAAATAATCTCTATTAATTTCTATTGACACTTGGGCTTGGCACCTAGGGTTTGGATCATGTTAATGCATAAATAGAGGTCGTCCAACCTGGTGAGAGTCATTCTATGTTCATTTCACATATTTCAGACCTAGAGAGGGTGGCTACATCAGGCAGCACTCATATACCAATTCAGAGACAAAAACCCATGGATCCAAAGATAAAAGAACAGAACCCTTCTGGTTTCTTGCAGGCAATTTCATCCAAGGATTCCATTGAACTGAAAGTTCTTTTTTTCTTTTGGAAAACTGATTTGTGGGGTAGCTGAAGCAGCATTTTACAGCAACACCAGTTCTAATTTGGGGAAAGATTTTCCCAAGGGCTTGATTTCTAATTAGTTCCACACTACCATTATTTTAATGATGTATTCTGCTAAATTTTATTATTATTCATCTATTGATGTATTATAGCAAATTTGATCAATAAAATAGAGCTCCATTGTTATTGTTAGGGTTTACTTTGTTAGTATATTGGTGCGGTACATAATTCTTTCCTTCCTGGCATCATTCTAGTTTAAATTATAAAAAATTATAAAAAAATAGATAGAGGGCATCACATTACAATGTAATATTGTGCTTTGTCCCTACAAATCCACACATCCTTCCTTCAATTCATGCATCTATGGTGAATGTCATTGCTTTATTTCTGTGAGTTTATTATATTCTTGCACTAGCCTCTTAAAAAGCAATGTTACAGTGGTGCTTTGACCAACAAATTTCTAGCACAAAGGAGGCTGCTAGAGGATTCGTTTTACTAAAACATGCAGCAAGACATTTCATTACACTCCCGAAGTTGACATACTTGATGAGGACATCTTGATGGTACCGCGGGACAAGAACAGAGCATTCAGCAGGTTTCAACAGATGAAATGTGGCAGTACCAGTTGAAGGGGCACAAACATAGGAAAAGGTGTAGTGACACGTAGACATAGTCACGATCATGTCCCTTTGTATCTTATGTGCAATGAGCCATCATGGCTCATTCCATATTTGTTTATATGCATAGAGGTAGGAAAAAGAGAGGAGATAAGATATAGTAATTAAAAGAGAATGAGGAATGATATGTATTACAGATTGATTATCATACTAATTGATATGAATAAAGATAAAGACATTTTGAGTAGAAAATTTTCAGCATTGTGATGTGTATGATGATGTAAATCCTTTATATGCATGAGTAATGGGCCCAATTTAGAACTTCTAAAAAAATGAACAGTTAATAGATAATGATTTATATTGCATTCAAACTTGTTGTGCATGTTATTCTCACTTAGAGTTGAATGCTAATCTATTGACATACATTCAATTATTCAGTATTATGTTATTATTTGGTTCCCAATGTCAGAACTCTAGATCAGTAATGCCCAAGACAAGATAATATATTTCTGGAAACCTAAATTAACAGAGATTGAAGATTGGTGGAAAGGCAAGTTACAAAATATTTTAAATCCAAAGCATGGAGGACTAGGGACCACTTCAACCACATAAGAGCTAACTTTTTCAGAGACCAAGAAAAAGTGTTTTGGGTGGAACTTTACTTCTTTTTGTGGCTTTGGACTTTGAAAAGAGCAATAGCATCCTTTGGTTTGAAATCAAAAAACCTATTATCTGGAATCTCCAAAAACATTAGAAATTATTAGATATTAGTGTCCACTCTACAAGGGCCATCAACTGTTGGTTTGACACCACTTTGGATTCGTACATTGTCTAGTGGGCCAGTCAGGGATAGATCAATGCTGACACCAAGAAGGCAGAGTATGTATCAAGTGCCAAAAAACATTTCTAAGAAAGGACTTATTATTGAGATGGATGCTATTTTAATGTTGACACCAGAAAGCAGAGTATGTATCAAGTGCAAAAAAACATTTCTAAGAAAGGACTTATTATTGAGATGGATGCTATTTGTGAAGAGGTTCACCTCCCCTGGCTGTAGAAATTTCACCTAGGGGCCCCAAGCACCCAGGGGATGGTGCAAGGGAAAGGGGGAGAAAAATCAATGATGAAGACAAGATAAATTGAAGTGAAAAAAGAGGATGAGAAAGAGTGCACTTAGATAAAAAGATACTAGAGAGAGGGGAGGGGGGGGGGGGACATGGGGGGGCAGCATGAGGGGAAGGCAACCCCAACAGTAGGGAAACCTACAGATAGACAAAATCAAATAGTCTAAAAAAATACAAACAATATAAAACATAAAAATGCAAAAATCATAGCTCAATCAAATGAGAGAGAGAGGAAGAAATTATATTAATGTCCACAAGTGACCAAAATAGGTTAATGGGACTTGGAATTACATCTAGAGACAATAGCAAGGGGTAGCCAAAAAGAGGCTCCAAAGAAGCTACAAACTAAAGAAAACTAAAAGCAAAACAAAAGTTCAAAGGCTAAAAGGTATTCTGACAAATGTAAAAGAAGGGGTCAATATAGATGTAATGTCCCCGTTTTTCGGAGTGATCGCAGAACAAGGTTCGGGAGCCAATTTTCACACTTCGGGATTTTTGGTAGGCGAATTGAGCATGGAAAATGGATTATCATATTTTTCTCATGATATTGGTATATTTTTTGCAAATTAATAAAATGGCCTCATTGAAGAACGACCTATTGGAGAAGGTAACATTGGAAGAAGAATTTCAAATCTTTAATTTGAAATTGGCATCAAATTTATCTATGTTTGGTCGGCCAAGTTAAGGTAATAAGTCGGCCCCAAGTTGAAGGTGGTCGGCCTAGTGAAAGAGCTATTTAGGTCGGCCTTAAAAGAAGTCAAACAATTTTTGAGCGCCAAGATTTGAAGAGGCTAAGTCGGCCTTAGTGTATAAGAAAAACGAATTCCTTTTTATTTTGAGCGCCTATCATTGAAGGAGGTCCCAAGTGAAAAAACAAAATAAAAAAAAGTTTAGGTCGGCCCAATTTAGAGGAAGACAATTAAATTTAAATCATTGGTATTTGAGCGCCAAGACTTAATTAAGAGAGGTCAGCCAGTTTTATGGAAAAGAGATTCATGTATTTATACAAGGTTGTAAAGGCATTTTTGGACATTATGAATCTAGTTTGTTTCTGACTTTCCCCTTGTTGATGCAGAGGCTAGGTAGAGAGGTTGTAGAAGTTCACTCAATGAACTTAGATCACTTCCCCCAAGAGGTTTACAATGGTGTTTGTGAAGACCAAGCCTACACAAGGCTATTACAGAGATTGACCTAGCCTAGGACCACTATCTAGTGTCCTCCTCACAGGCTACCCACTTCTCAACTTGGAGAGTCATTGCTCCATCCAACCTACTTGCACAATACACCTTTTTAAGGACTCACAACCTGCTACCCACACCTCTACCAATAGTGTCCTCATATAACTGTTAACAAATACTTGTTAAGGAATCATAACTATCATGAGGTCTCTGACCAAAAAACTAATTTCTGCATTTTCTAGGATAATGGACAGTAACAGCAGCAGGACTGTTCTAGGGCAGCGTTTGGAGAAGGCTTCAGTCTTATAGAATTTGTTAAGCAACCCCTCAAGGCTTCAAAAGAACATCAATACTCAATGCATACTGACCACTCAAAGTGAAAGAACAACCATTTACACACATGCAGACCACACTGTGTTATAGAGGACAGAGGACAGCAAATGGCATCTTGACTGTCCTATGACAGTGCTGCAATGACAACTTATAACTTGTAGCTGTTAGGAACAACAAACTGGCATTGTACTCCTATATCTATAGGGATCTCCTCATCAATCTCCCCATGTAACTTCAGAGGACAGGAACAACAATAAACTATTAACAAAATGATCAAACTTCTGCCCTAAACAGGACTGTGAACAGCAACTAGCCTTGACTGTCACAAAACAGTGTTAAAAAGAGATCTACTTCCTTAAGATTGGTTCATACAATCTCAACTCATCAGTCCTTCCACAAACCATGCAAGGTTACTACACATTCCAACACCCATGAAAACTTCACAACTTTCCACAAAAGTACAGGGCCGTACTTTGTCAACATGGAATAGTAAATAGACTGTCCTTCATAACAGCAAACTGTTTTTTTCTTCTAGAAATCATTCTAGTTTGAGGGTAAGAGAAAGATATGTTTCAAAAAACACCTTGTCTGGATCAGTAGGGCTCCCTTGTAGGTCTGCCTTCCTCCTAAAACACAAAGATCAACATCATTAAATCAGGCCTATGACTGTTTTCTTCTCCTCTTGCTGTCTTAAGCATTTTCTTGACTAACTAGTCACTGTTTTGACTAGATAGCAACACACCAATCACCATGGAGGAAGGAGAATGACCAGACAAACCTCAAAAACATGAAAACTACTCTAATTTCCTCCTCCTCATCAAAAGATGACTGTTCACCTTCAGAAGATAGAGGAAAAGAACTCCATTTTACCTCAAAACCCTAGGCAAAGAGGGTTTAACCCAGTCTTTACAAAAGGAGATGAAACCAGCACCACCAAATGTTTCAAAGGCCAAAATTACTTGCAAATGAGAGCCACTTCCAAGATCTAAAGCATTTTCAAAAATTCACTTCCTTAGCAGTCCGTACCTAGCTGTACAAAGACTGTTTTCACAGAAAAAGCATAGTTTTCTCTTAATAAAACTCCTTCCTTCTATATATTTTTGGCATGTTTATACAGATTCAAGTTTATAGGATGTAGGAGTCAATGACAACACTGAGAGGGGGGGTGAATCAGTGTTGTGTAAATTCTTGACTTTTTGCAAACTTTACAAGTAGAAAGAAAGACATTAATGATCTATTGAGCTCATATGCACAAGACTGATAGTGAAAGATGTGAACCAAAAACTTATCAACAAAACACAAATATGCACACATAGAGAGAAATTATAACACAGAAATTTCTGGAGTGGAAAACCCTCTCGGGGTAGAAAAACCACTCATGAAGTGCCTCACTGGCTTAACTTTAAAAACTTCTTACAAAGCCTCACTGGCTGAATATTATGTCTCACTGACAATTGAGAGGTCTCACTGACCTACAAGCCTCACTGGCATACTGTGTGCCTCACTGGCAACAATGTTTAGAAGCACTAGCTTCAAGGAGCACCAACCCCTAATACAGAACAAGCTGAAAACAAGAATTCAGAGGGTTTCTCTGTTTCAATACAAAACATTTCTTCTCTCTCATGTGTCTGTCAAATGGCCATTCTATTCAAAATCAATCCTACATCCGGATATGCTCAACAACACTACATCTCTACTATGTTTCATCAATGTCTGTTTATATATATGCATCAATGCACCTGAAAAACCATTGTATACAAATTTGATGTCCTTTCACCTTCAAAACATATTTCCATTATCCTCTTATCAAAACCTTTCATCTTCTCTGAAAGAAAATAATATCTGATTGCATCAAATAGATCTCCATTCTGTATTCTTTATAAACTGTAAAAACAATTCATCATAATATATTTTGAATCTGCCCCTGTAATAAAATCTCTGTCCTCAGTCTTTTCATATTTCTCTCTGCATTTTAAATTCTTCAATAAAATCTAATCAATGCTCTGCAAATAATCTCTGAGAACTTTTCATCTTCTTAAACCCTTTAATCTGCAAAAATAAAATCATCGTAAAGAAAAACTTTCATGCTTATTTTCATGTTCTTCCAAAAATCCATCTGTAAACCCATTCATATTCCCTGCAAGAAACAATAAAAATAATCTTTTTCAAAGGCATTTTCTTTTCCTCTATTTTTCATATCTTTGTAGGAACTTCAAACTTTTCATCTTTTCCTTCACAAACTCTTTACAAAAATTTTGTTCATCTTCTGTGCAAAAAAATGATCCTTCATCTTCCTGAAAAGAAACTTCATTTTGCATAAGACTTTTCATCTTCATGCAAACCCCTCTGCACAATATCTTCAATAAAAACTTTATAAAATAAACTTGCTATGAAAACTCTCCTTTAAAAAAAATCTTTTCTAAATAATTCCTTAATTCTCGTGAGTGGGTTACTTCTTGTTTTAGAAAAAGAATCTTCAAAGTAATATTTCTAAAACCTTCTTTCTAATCAGGCTCCAAAACATTCCATAAACTGTCTTTAAAAATGATACCATAAATAACCTTGACGTTTGCTGGCCCTTCAAAGTTTATTCTCATGAGAGGTGTTCACCTTTTAACATCGGCCTTTGATTTGCTTTTGGCGCTCAAAAGTCTATTTAAACATGACCATTGATGCTAAAATCCCGCTCAAACATATTCTTTTAACCTGTGAGCACCGGTTGACCAGGAGGAGGGGCCGGTAAGTTTAATGTGAAATTGTGCCTTTGGTAAGTCACCTTAAGTGACTTTACCTCCTATTGGAAGTCACCACTCAATTAAAACAAAAGTGACTCAACATAGATGACGGGCTCCAAGAGTCATAAAGATGAGAGCCATTTGGTTAGAAAAGAGAAAGTATTGAGTCTTAGGAATTTTCAGATGATCCTAATATATTTTAACTTTCATGAAATAGAACTTCATACATAATCACCTCTGTCATAATCACATCCAAAATATATTGACTTCATAAGATTAATCTCTTGTTAAAAGAAGAAGCTCAACAATACCCTGAATAACATCAAACAAAGCCAACACTTATCACTAATGTTGATATCCCTCTGACTATTGTTAAGACATGAACACAAATATCAAATGTTCAAACAGCATGAACACTATTTCGAACACCAATGCCAATGACAATAAATATCAAAGATGAGAGTGCCACAAGCCATCACCATATGATCCCGATCCTCAACACTGATCTAATCAAATTTTCACTTAATCATGACTGTACCAAATCAGTCCATTATGAAGCTAGTACTCCATCAAACAAATATAACCTTTGTAGCTCTATAATCCCTGAATCCATTTAAGTGAAGATCTGAGCATGGATCTCAACCATCAACAAGCATCATGTAAACATGTCTTTGCAACTTGTTCATGCAACATGGAGCATGGATCTCAACCATCAACAAGCATCATGTAAACATGTCTTGAGCACAACCACTATCTCCTTCTGATGTCCTGCAACAGCTATGGCAACTTTACATCATCAACTAAACATACTTTTGACATCAATGACAACCTGTCACCATCATAGGAAACTTCCCAAACGTTTGCACTTCCTCACAGTCCGTAAACTGCCCAAGAAAGGCAGTGAACCGCTGGAAGTGGCTATTTAACAAAAAAACAATAAGTTTCTAAAAGAAACTCCTATAAAATAGGCCTAGATTAACTCCAAGTGGACTAGTCAAATAAAGTGGACTAAGTCCTTATTACTACACATCAAAATGGCTTTCAAAGCCTTAGAGGTAAACAAATTAACAAAAAAAATCAACTATGAAAACAATACAATGATTTAAACTGTGGAGCTCCTGCACCACTTGTGGATCTGCAACTTTGTTGCATCTATTCCAAGGACAAAAACCCTTGCGAATATTAGGTGGGTTGGACGAAAACCTAGCTCATCTTGAGGAGGCTTCATGACGGAAGTCTAATTGCATCATTGGAGGATTTCGAGAGACTTTGGAGCATTCATGTTTTATAGCAGATTTGTTGAAGACATTGGTTGAAGATATTGAAGGTTTCATGCACATTTGATGTTAGATTTGTGATGCCATTTTGTGGAAGACATTTGTGAAGACCTTGAACATTCATTGCATTCCTTGGAGCGCCGAATTGAGAGAGAACATATTCAGATTTCAAATCAGATCTTGAGCACCATTGTTATGAAGGTGTTCATGCACAATTGTTGAGCACCATTGTTGAAGATATCATTGCATAAGTGGAGTGATCTTTTCAGATCTATAAATCAGTCTTGGAGCGCCAATCTTGTGAAGACGGATTGCAGATTCCATATCATATTGGGCTGTGATTCCATTTCAGACTAGGCGAGTCGTTTATACCCTAGCCGCCGCCATTTATGAGTGTCAATCCATTGTGCAAAGGTGCGCTAGCTTGGAGGAGGGTCTCATACACTTGGATCAGCTTTGGGTAACTTGGATCTGCACTTTGACAGTCATGAAAAGTGGCCGATCAGTATATGAGGCTAGCTTTGAGGTGGGGGACATCATTGAGGAATTTTTGAAGACTTCGTTGAAGACATTAACTTGTGGATCGTTTGACATCCCTGGATTGCATTTTGTCATCCATCTTCCTCATTGTTCAGTGCAGGCCTGTTAGGAGGAGTTTGCCTTCACTTTGTTTAGTTTTTGTCATCCAAAGCGGTACGTTGAAGAATGCCTCTCAGATCTGATTTTGTAACAGCATTAGTATTGGAGCTTAGCGGCCATGTTGAGCCTATAAACTTGATGTAATGTTCACTTTATCTAATCAGATTGGAGCAGCAGACTTGTATTCAGATTTTAGTATGTTTGCATGTGTATTTCATAGTGTAATTCATGCATGATAAGTTTGCAGATTTATACTTTCATTTTGCCATCATTTCCTATGTTCTAGATATGTCCTATGTGTGGTGAAATTCAATTGGTAAGGTGTAGAAATACAAATCAGAATTCAGATCTAGGGTTTGGAAAGATAAAAATCAGAATTCTTAGGGCAGAAATTGAATCAAAAGTGAAGAAAAATAAATCAGAAATTAGGGTTTCAGCAGAATTCAAAAGTGCAGAAAATTAGGCCAGAATTTGAAGAACAAAATTCAGAAAATTTGGCAAAACCCTAGTTTGGGACATTACAATAGACTGAGGAAACCCTAGCCTTGTTATAAGAAAAAGCACACGTGAGACTACCAAGATGACTAAAATAGTTCAAATATCCAAGAGAAAGGAGTCATTGCCAAAGAAAATAGAGCCAAGGGCATCAGAATGTTGGAACGGCCGAATTGGATCTAATCTATATCACTAGAAGAGGAGTTAACACACTCGCCAATAACTATGAAGGCACCGATACAAGATCCAATGATGTCCTCCTAATGCCTCAAGCAAAGGAGCTTTAGTTGGATGACCATAGGGGCATCAAGGGCATCGCTCTATAACTTTGTCAGAAGCTCTCTTAATGTTCATGACTAAAGACCCTCCACCATCTAAGATACCACTAGAGGTGGGAAAGAAACTAGTGACGCACTCCTAAATATGAGACCCCAACTAGGAGTGAGACATAGTAGAAGCATGGTGCCTTGGGTCATGCCTCAGATGAGAGACTAGGGTGCCTTGGTACAAGCACATGTGACATGCAAAGGTAGAATGTGTAGAAGAGAGAGAACTAGAATTCAAATACCAGTCTAGAAGAGTTTTACATTCAATTTAAAAGAAGTGGAGTTCACTTCAAGACCACCGATAGAGAGAAAGAGGCCATTGAGGAGGCAATGGCAATAAATACAAATGAAGAGAGAGAGGAGAAAGACCAGATTGGATTGCTAGACCAATTGATAAGTCAATAGAATCTTCCTAGTTACATAAAATTAGTGAGAATGGATGCCAATAAAGAAGAGATAGTAGAAAGTATAGAGAGTGGGGAAGAAGAAACCTCTAAAGAAAATATACCAAAAGAAAGAGCAGAAAAAGAAACACCTATTAGATCCCTTGAGCACAAGAGAATCAAAAAAACATGTTGAAATGAACCCCCCTGACCCAACACCATCCCCTGTGTTGCACTACACCATTAGAAGAATACAATAATATATCAAATCTACTAGAAACTTCAATGGATCATTTAAGCTAAGAAATTTGGAAGCGTAGAGAAACTTGGGAGAGAGAAAATATTAAGATTGTTCAACCATTTACTGCAAGAATATATATATACACTTCAAGAGATTGTGCAGCAATCAAAAGAAAAAGAGAAAAATTGATATATATATATAATACAACATTCAAGAGACTTGGGAAAAAAACTAAAAGAGTTTAGTGAAGTATTTCGAAGCCAGTCTTTCAAATTGAATTGAATTGAGATAAGCACAAAAGCCATCCAACAAGAAGATGCCCAACAAAGAAAACACAAAAGAAAAAAATCACAATATTGAACGACGACAATAACATGATTGCAAGAGAAGGGAATAATAATAGCAATAAAAATACATCACACTCCACCCCAATCATGCATACAACAATGAAACTACCTATGTTTGGGAAAGACAAAAATGTGGTAGCGCTTATTTGTATTGGAATCCTGTTGAAGTAGCCATGGGATTACAGAACTAAAAGTAAAAATATTTGATTTTGTCGAGACCTTGAAAGAAGAATCGCTACAATGGCACATGAAAGTCCAAGACACAAATTGGCTTGGCCAGATGTGGAAATAGCCTTTAAGAATGATCTATTATCCAAATATCTCTACAAAGAGTGCCAGCAAAATGGAGAATGTGTAACACTGTAAAGGATTATGATGGGAGAATGGGATAGTATGAAAATTTAAAGAACTACAAAATGAAAAGCAAAGAGTAGAGTGGTTTGCATCTAACTAAAACCATATCTAAGATCAGTAATAGGCAAAAAAAAAATTCCAAACCTTCCAACAAGCATTAGAGTGTGCTTACAAAATAGAGGGCCAACTGTAGCAGACAAGGGGGGAGATACCACAATGAAAAATGAGTTGGTAAGGATACAATAGGAGTTGGAGGCACTTTGGTTGAAACAAAGAAACCTTAATGAAATAAGATGGAACCGGCATGAGTGTTATAACATCACCAGTGAAGGGTGGACCAACTATGAGAACTAGAGTATGGTGTAGAATTTGTTGTGCAAAAGGGAATTATAAGCAAGAATGTGAAATGGCAAGAAGAGCAACAACAGTTAGATATAATGCAAGAAAGATACAAGAAGAAATGAATGCACCTCAAAAACAACCAATCTATGGAACAAGACCAAGATTGTATTGTGATACTTGCAAGTAGTCATAGGATCAACACCCACAACATTTATGCCCACTTTTGAGAGTTTCACCACTTATATCTTAGTTTTTGAATTATTGTACATTGTGTGGCTCTTACAACCATTTCATTTTGTAGAGGAAAGGATGCACTAGAGGACTTGGTAGAACATACAAGGAAAAGATTGATGGCTACTCAACAAATCCCTCGAACATCACCATAAAGCCCATCACACAATTATGCAATATCTTCCCAACTAATACAAGGAGTTACTTCTACCCATGTTCCTCAAGACAATGCCTAGAGCTATGGTAGGATATGTAATTCTGGTGGCCACACTTGTGGCAGCATCATCACCAGCAATTGCACCAACACAAGAGGAAGGAGCAAATAGAGAAGGATTAAGAGGTCGCAAAGATGAGTACAAAGAAAGGCATCGAGATGGTAGACAAAGTGGTGGTGATCGAGATGGAAATCCCAATTGTTACAAATATGCATGTGGCGGACAAGGACACATGTCAGGAAATTGTTCATAAGAACCTAGAATACAATGTGGATTTTGTAAGGTATGGACCCATAGTTCAATCAATTATCCTATGGTGGTTGAATGTTACAAAGGCAAGCAAGATGCACTACTAATGCCATGACCAAACGGGGCCAGCCACCTCAAGAGGAATACCATAGACATTAGGGAGCATTGAAGGAAATTAGTGAGTCCCAAGATAGATCCCCAAATTTTGTAGGAAAAGTACATAGAGTGGAGGAAGGATCAAGATGTGAGAATGGTGGTAGACCCTCATTTCCAGTAGACTATAAGAAGAGTTTCATGAGGGTCATAAGCAAAATGACATACCACAAAAGGAACTCTAAAGAACCTTGCACTTGGCCATAAAAAATAAAAGCAACCATGCAAGAACCCATCAAAGTTGGTGGTAACCTTAGTTCAAAAACTCAGTAGACCCAAAAAAAATTCAAAAGCTCAAACTCAACAAATTTTCCAAACATAGCAACACATTAATTTGTAAAAGTATTCTTCAAAAACAAGGGCTCTAAAATAGCATATGGCGCCCCACCTCTAGAAGTCTACCAGCAACCACATATGTAGTTGCAACATAGCAACGCATTAATTTGTAAAAGTATTCTTCAAAAACAAGGGCTCTAAAACAGCATATGGTGCCCCACCTCTAGAAGTCTACCAGCAACCACATATGCAGTTGCATTTCCCATCACTATCTTGACTACATTCTCCGCTCGCACCGCCATCACCACCTCATCCAACAAGTTGCACAAGGTCTCAGCATTTTTAATTTTACTAGAGGCATCAATTGACTTCAAGAACACTAGTTGTCCTTCTAAAGCCACAAGGAAGTTGATTACAGTTCAGTTCTTGCCATTCGTCCACCCGTCAAATAAAATGTTGTGTAGCCCTTCTTTTTCCAAATTTGTTTTTGTTCATCTACTAGCTGATTTGTGTTTTTGAGCGCATCCTGCAATAATGGCCCACTCAACTCATAAGGGCTCAATGCCTTGAACCCTTTACCTACCACAATCAATGTAGTGACCAACCACTCCCAATAAAGACTTCTCACAACATTAAATGGAATGTTGTTGTAGTACCCAAAATTGGCACATGCTAACATGGCCTCATGTTGCAATTCCTTATTCCACACAATACCTTCCAACAAAGGTTGCAAACCAGGAGTGTTACGAGGAAGAGCCCCTATATCTCCTTCTAACCCTATAAAGCCCACGATACCTACCAATGCTTTTATTGTCCTCTTTTTCTCTACTTTCTTCTAATCAAAGATGCAAGTAGAGATTTCACCTTCTGCTTAACCCCCTGAGACACTACAATACATGGCTCAACATCTTGGCAACTAATCCAGACAAGATAATATTTGAGGCAATTTATGCCTCTTTTCATATGCATCCCACAATAATTCCAGATTATCATTCCTTGCTTTGAACCTATTGTCCCATGTTTCCAAGCAGGGACCTATTGGTACCCGGATTTTCATTTCCCAAGCATGCATAAATTGTGTCCTAAATCCATTTTTATAATCCATCAATTGTCCCTTTAGTCGCACCCTTGTTTTTTGCCATGTTTCGTTTGCTTTTGAAGGTATGAAAAATTCCTCAAAATAGCTAAAGCGTAGGAAAGAAAGAAGGAAAAAAGGCGCATAGTAAAAAATTAAAATCTTTTAAAGTGTTGTAAAAATTGTTCCATGTGTTTTTTCCAGCCTATGACTACAGAACACGTTTTTATGTGCCAAATCATGCCATTAATGCCTTGAAGATGCAAATTTGAATATCATTGCAATTAATGTGGTGAGCGAGGGATTTGGACATGGTAAGTGAGTGAATGAGTGAGCTTAATGCAGTTGCTTGGGCGCCCGAATGGTTTTCCCTCCAAAATGCAAGCAGGCAAGTACGCTGGTTGGTGATGAATTTATTGTTGGTGTTGGTGCGTTGGTGAGATGGATGTGTGCCCTAATTTTGGTGCCCAGGCACAACATTAAATTTATGCTATATATACATTGAAAAAGAATGCAAATGGGTTGGTCACTGAGCCATCTTCTGAGGCACCTGCAAGTGCCAAAGGTATTTCCAGGGTTTCAACTAATGTCGTTTCAGTTCAGTTCGAGCAGCTTGTTTGTGAATCAGAGGGATTTATAATGTAAATGGTGTATTTTAATAGAATGTCTCCATTGCCCATTTGTAAGTTTTCAAGAGAATCCTTTGTCGCAGCATTGTATTTTCTCTTGCCACATTTGTTGGCATGCTTGTAATACAGATTTGATAAATGGCGCAACGTTTTAATTCATTACAAGTTTTGTAATGGTCTTTTCTGCATTGCATATGGATTCTTATTGTATGGGAATCGATTACTAACTATGCTCTGTTATTTTGACACCATATCTATGATGTATGTTCATGTATAGCACCTATTCCTTTGATTTCGGCATATTGTTCCTTGCTGGTAATTTGGACCCTGTTGCCCAAATTGGATTGGCACTGGTCTTGGAAGTTCATGACTAGTCACATGCCTTCAAATGAACAAATCATTCACCTGTAGTTATAGGAGTAGTTTCAATTTTGCAGCTGCTGTTCCATTTTCAAGTTGCTGACTTTGATAAAATCAGATTATAAGTTGTTATTTCCAGACTTGAACAGCTGCAAGATTGATCATTTTGAGGTCACCAAATCATTGGAAAATGTTGGTAAATGGTTTCAACTGAAGAGAATGAATACTTTAGCCAACATAGTTGCTGACTTTGATACAATCATATTATAAGTTGTTATTTCCAAACTTGAACAGCTGCAAGATTGATCATTTTGAGGTCACCAAATCTTTGGAAAATGTTGGTAAATGGTTTCAGCTGAAGAGAATGAATACTTTAGCCAACATAGTTCTGATTTGGGTGGAAAACTAAATGAGTCATGACTGTCACAATTTGTTTTTAGTTTCACACAAGCTGATTTGTGTCATTTCTTGGAAGGAACAATTTACAACATCATTAATGAAGATCATCTTGAAAAGGTATGTGTTGTGGATTATGCACACTTGATGATCAAATCAATTTCTAAAATTATAAGTTTGAAAAAGGTGAATATTCAATTAAAAGAAATAGTAAAAGATAATTAATAATTATAAGTTTGGAAAAAGAGGAATATTCAATTAAAAGAAATAATTATTTCTTTTAGGGTTTGGATAGAAAAGTGATTAAAAAGGAATTAATGGTAAAATACAAGTCATTCTATTCATTATCAAAATCAAAGTTCTTATTTGCAGAGCTTGGACAATTTGTTCATTTTTTTTCCAAAAGACTAAAGTCCTGTTGGCAAACAGTTTCATGGACGAAAACCCACCTATCTGATCAAGTTTGGAGGGATTGAAAAGATCAGTTGCTTGCAAATCATATCGAGATACAAAGAGGAGATTGAGTGCTGGCACCATTTGTAAACAGGTTTTATTTATTTCTTTTACCAGGCCGTACTTCTTTGGTACCCCAACCGTACCATACATTGCTGATTTAGCAGATTTGAAGGCGGCGTTTGGGAAATAAAGGGAGGTCGCAGCAGATTTGAAGGGGTTTTGTGAGCATAAAACCCTAGTCGTCCCACATATGCATACTCTTCATCTTGGAGATTGGGCGCAGCAACTTGGGGAGATGTTGCAAGGGCCATCCGCCGTACAGCCTTAGATAAGCAGATTTCTATGCATAAAAACTATAGTGAGACTTCAGCATATGAGCAGGTCACTAAGTTACAGTGAGGCACAGCTAGAAGTCATTTTAACTGGGTCATACTACCTCAGCCAGGGCCATACTGTTATTCTGGACTGATTTTAATGTATTTTCAGAACATTTCAGTGTATGGAAGGTGATACAACAGCTCCAACAGTCACAGTGATTTCTGGAATAAATTTTTATATCAGATGTGCATGAAATCAGAATAACCAGTAAGGGTTAGTATTGTATTTGAATCCATATTACAGGTCTTATCAAATGCATGCACAATTTCCAGAATCGCTATTACTGTATATTCTGTGTTTAGTCAAAGAGTTAAGGAAAAATATTTATATATATTTCTGCTGTGTAATTTCAGTATCTTGTTCATTATCAAACAGCAATTTGCATATTCATTTTATAAAGATTACCTGTAATATCTGAATTAGTCTTTCTAGTACATTATATTGTGCATTTTACTCCAGTGCATTTTGTCAAACATTTGTCAAGAATACAAAAAAAATTAGCCTGGGATATTTCAATAGTTCTATTCCCAAATTTTTCTATGTTAATGCCATACCATTTCATGTGGCACGCTCTCCATATTTTAGACAAATGTTCAAAGATGCACTTGTTGTTGGTCCTTCATATGTTCCCCCTGGAGATTATAAGCTACGCACCTCCCTCCTTGATAAGGAGTATTCCAAGGTGAGTATAGTTATGGAGGAGTTGAGACAAGTTTGGATAAGGGATGGTTGCTCTATCATTATGGATGGGTGGGGCGATATTAGATATCTACCACTCATCAATGTCATTGTCACATGTCCAGTGGGCTCTTATTTTCTTAGATCTATTGATTGTTCGAGTAAGAGGAGGGATGCAAGCTTCCAATTTCAGATTTTGAAGGATGCCATAGAAGAGGTTGGGCCCTCTAATGTTGTACAAGTAGTGACTGATTCGGCCCGTGTATGCAAGTTAGCTAGCTTGATGGTGGAGGGTGCTTACAAGCACATTTTTGGACCCCATGTTGTGTTCATGCGTTGAACAATGCATTGAAAGACAATGGAAAAATAGATTGGGTGAAGGCATTGGTGTCAAAAGCTAGAGCCTTTCAGATGTTCATTTGCAACCATCACATCACTTGCTTTGTTTAGGACTTTTTTGAGGAAGGAATTCCTCAAGCCCATGGATACCAGATATGCTAGCTACTTTATTTTGTTGGAGAGGATTGAGGTGCAGGAGCCTCTACAATTAATGGTGGTTAATTCAGAATGGACTAGATGGGCAGAGGCATGCACAGCTGAAGGAAAAAGTGTCAAACAAAAAATCCTCGACGATGATTGGTGGTCCACAGTGAGGTAAGAAATTGTTGTTTTTTAATGAATTTTTTATTTTGGTATTAAATTTCTAATTTTATTATTAACTAATAAATTGCTGATTTTAGTATTAAATTTATGGTTTTCATTTTATTATTAACATTAAATTAATAAGTTGCTGCTTTTATTATTAAATTTTTTATTTTACCGTTTCTAACTTGTAAATTTACTAAATTATTTTTCTTCTTCGCAGATATGTTTGCTCCATCATCTCACCTATTGTGCGGATCATAAGATATATTGATACAAACTCTCCTAGCCTTGGAGAGATTTATGAGGCATTTGACAGCATGCTTGGGCAGATGAAGCAAGCCATTCATAGCAGGGACCCTAATTTGGGATTTTATGAGGAGCATATTAGGCCCATTGTGGTGCGGTGCTGAAACACTATGAACACCCCACTTCATATGGCAGCCTATGCTCTAAATCCCAAATGGTATGCACCAAGGCCTGGGAGAGTGCCTCCATCTAATGATGAAAAGGTGAAAGAAGGGTTCATGAAGGCCCTTGCAAAAATGTATAGTGAGGAGAAGTCTACCATACTTAGAGCACAATGGCTAGCCTTTGTCAATCTTCGTGGCCCATAATTCAGTAGACCAAATGCGAGGATGGATAGAGCTACATTAGCTCAAAATAACCCTATTGGATGGTGGACATGGCATGACAAGGATGCACCAGAGTTGAGGATGCTTGCCACTCGTCTCCTTTCATAGGTTACTAGTTCCTTTGTTGTAGAGAAGAATTGATCTACATGTAGCTCATCCAATCAATCAAAAGGAATAGGCTTACCTCTAGATGATCAAAGAAGCTGGTGGCTATGCATGGTGCTTTGCAGCTTCAATATCGACAAACTCCTGAGTATCATCAGACTCCACTTGCATGTTGGGATGTTGATCCCAAAGATACTACACAGGTTGATGACGAGGAGGCACAAGATGTATTGCTTGGGGTTCCATTGGATGAGGCAGCCTCTCATAGTGACAGTGACTCAGACTCTAATTTTGATGCAGTGTTACGATATGTTGATTAGGGGCAGCTACAAATTTATGTTTTCTATATTTTTGTCATTTTGTAGTTGAAACTTGCAGCCTTTGGGCATTTTGATGTAATTTTTATATAATATATATGCACATTGTCAATGAATGCAATTAAATTTTGTTAATTTGTTTGTCGCTCTCATATGAAATCTCAATTGAGCTCTAATATTGTGTTAAGGTTCTATGATGTATATAATGATTGCCTTATCAATTCTATCATATGAATATTTGAAATTTTCTATATTGTTTAAATTTTTCCTATTTTTTTATAGTTGTCCCTTGCCGTCCCCTAAAAAATGGCCCCCTTGTCGTCCCCATCCTTGAAACGCGTCCCCCCATCCCCATCCAAGAAACTTGGGGTAACATAGGCAAGCCTTATTAGGCCGAAAGAATTTAACCCAGATACTGCACAAGTTATAGGGGTTAGAGAAGGCAATCTTTCAAGTTACAAAGTAAACCAGTTCAAGCTCTAGTTCATAACAGTGACAATCTGTGTGAGTTATGGCACAAGAGGATGGGCCATCTGCATCACAATGCGTTGCCTATTCGGAGGGAGATTGTCACAAGTCTTCCATAGTTCAGTATTACATGGAGTTTGTAGAGGATGCACACTTGGCAAGCATGTCAAAGTTGCTTTCCCAAGCAATCAGAATAGATCAAAGAAAATTCTAGACTTAGTGCATTCGGATGTGTGGATCGATGTCAGTAGGATCAATTGTAGAAAGCATGTATTATGTTTCCTTCATTGATGATTTCTCTCGCAAGACGTGGATCTACTTCTTAAAGACCAAGGATGAGGTCTTTAGTAAGTTTCAAGAGTTCAAAAGTCTAGTTGAAAATCAAACAAGGAAGAAGATCAAGGTCTTGAGAACAGACAATGGGGGTGAGTATAGCTCCAAGGAGTTCAAGGGTTTCTACAAGGAGGCAAGGATAAAGAGGGAGTTAACAGTTCCGTACAACCCACAATAAAATGGGGTTGCAGAGCGGAAGAGTTGATCCATTATAGGAACTACTAAGGCCATGATTCATGACCTGGACTTACCGATGTTTCTTTGGGCAGAAGCATGTCTAACAATAGTCTACATCTAGAACAGGTGTTCTCGCAGGATCTTGGAGGACAAGACACTAGAGGAGGCATTCACTGGTGTGCAGCCAAAGGTGAGTCATTTCCACATCTTTGGTTGTCCAATTTATTTCCATATATCTATAGAAAAGAGGACCAAATTGGAACCTTCCAGCAGGAAGGGTTTATTTGTGGGTTACAATGAGACTTCAAAGGCCTATAGGGTCTATACTCTAGAACAAAGGAAAGTTATAGTCAGTAGGGATGTAAAGTTTGAGGATTTTGTATCCAAAAAGTCTCATGAATTCATTCCAGTAACAAAGGATGGGGAGCAGGAAGCTCTGAAGGTTGAGTCTCTAAAGATTCCAGTTGTTTCCAGTTCAGAACAACAACCTTCAAGTGAGGAGGGAGAGACTTTAGCTCCTTCCACTTATATTAGGAGACCTTGATGGTTCACACAGACATTGAGGGATGCTCAGGAGCATGTTGAGGCTCCTAGGAGCACATTCAAGGAGAGCAAACCTCCAAAGAAGTTTCATAACTACATGGCATTGATGAGCAACATCATAGAGCCTTCCAGCCTCCAGGAAGCAGTGGATCAGCAGTTAGCTGATATTCTAACCAAGCCCTTAGCAAAAGGGAAGTTTGAAGCTTTCAGAGACAAACTTGGATTGGTGCAAAATTCCTTCCTCGCTAAGAGGGAGTGTTGAGTTTTTTAGCTCAGTTTGAAACTTCTACACAAGTTTAATGTGAACGTGCAAGTAGTTCAAGTTAATTCTATTTTGCATTTCACTTAAGTGATAAAGTAAAATTCTTTTATTTTAGCTAATTAAGTTTAATAAAGTGTAGATATACACTAATAATTTAAACTTATCTTCCAAGTCATCTCCAACATGAGATAAGAAGCTTTTTGAAGATCAGATTTTTAGGTGAATAGTATAAAGATAGATGCAAGATAGAAGATTAATAACTCAGTTAACACAATGATATAATTTTATGCAGCTGTTATTGGAACAGCTTATAGAGGTTTCCTTGTAAATTTTTCGAAGGAATGAAAAATTGATTTGAAGGTGTAAATTATCTATGTTCTTGTTTTCGCTTTTGTTGTTTGGAATTTTAATTGTTGTGTGACTGTTGCAATATTCTGGAATTTATTTAATTCAATATTAGGACAGTAGTTGCCTTGTTAGAATTTCTTCAAAGATACCCCTCAAATTGTTGAGGATTTTAGGAACTTGCCACTCTAACATGGCCTTCATTTTGTTAAGATCAACTTTGACTCCTTCATGAGAGATAATGTAACCCAAGTACTCAATCTATTTGAGTCCAAAAGCACGCTTAGAAGGTTTAGCATAAAATTGATGCTGTTTGTGAATTTGTAATGCCCGATTAACATGGTGCAAATGGTCTTCCTATGTTTTACTATAAAGCAATATATCATCAATGGACACTAAAACAAACTTCCTCAAAAATGACTTAAAGATGGAATTCATCAAACTCTAAAATATAGGAGCATTAGTAAGACCAAATGCCATCACTAGAAACTCATAATGACCCTCATGAGTCCTAAATGTTGTCTTTATCCTCTTCCTTAATTCTAATTTGGTGATAAACCTGATCTTAGATCAAGTTTTTTTTTAAAGTAACTCCATTTAGTTCATCTAACAAATCATCAATGATTGGAATAGGAAACTTATCTTTGATAGTGAGCTTATTCAATTCCCTATAGTCTAGAGACATGCACCAAGTATCATCCTTCTTACGAACCATAACCATTGAAGAAGAATAAGCACTTTAACAGGGACAAAAAATACCTGCATCCAACATCTCTTGTATCAATTTCTTGATCCCACTCTTTTGCACATTGGGCTAACAATATGACCTAATGTTACGCAATTGGCCCCCCCTTGGAACTAGTTGAATGTCATGATCCTGGTCTCTTTTGGGTGATAGACCTGTCAGCATCTCTCCAAATACTACATAATGCTTATCAATGATGGTTTGAAGGTCTAGAGGTGTTTTTAATGGTGACTTTTGAGCCTCTAGTGTAAATAATTGTGCCAAAAAACTTGTTGACCCTTTCTTGAGACACTTGTGCATTTGATATGAGCTTATCGTTTGTGGAGTCTTTGTTTGCAATCCCCTTAATTCAAATGCTTTCCCCTCAAAATAAGAGTGTGTGAAGATCTCCTAGAAATTCATCTCAATGGTGCCCAAAGTTGTGAGCCATTAGACTCCCAACACTATTACTACTCCCCCCATAGGAATGCCAAACATAGGTCTAGTCAACATGTAATACCCCTGGTAAGTTTGATATTGTGACATTTCCTTGGACAGCTAACAGTACCCCCATCTACAATCATAACTTGAAATTTTGGGGCTAGAAAAATAAAGCGGTTCAAATCTGTGGCTAATTTTTTTTTATGAAATTGTGAATACTACGCAAATCAATTAATACAGTCAAACTTTGTTTTTCAGAAATCCCACTACTTTGCGTTTGTGGGGTACTAATACCTGATAGTGCATGGCAAGATATTGTTGGTTTGGGCTCTACCAATGATTCCTCTTATACCACTTCTACTCTATATATTCTTCATCTTTTGTCACTCCTCCAATATAGAAAAGCTTCTTCTCTACACACTTTTGTCCCTTACTATATTTACTGTCGTAGTAAAAACATAGCCTTTTTGCCTTTATTTCTTCAATTTGTTGGAGCATCAACTTGTAGGTTGAGGGAAGGTTAGAGAGTGACTGTGAAGAGGGAAATGGGTGTGGAAAATGAATTCTTCACGAATAGGCACGAAGGTGGTGCGTTTGCAAAACAAGGTTGTAGTGTTGGAGTAGTTGTACAATGATTTCTCAAGATTGTGGAAGGACTATGGGTGATTCATTCAAGCATAGAAGCAAAAATCGGAAGAAAAAAAAAAAAAAACAAGTTAACCGCAAGTACTCGACACCCACCAACTTTCCAATGTCAGTCAAAATCAAAATGCCCAGTTTAATTAATAAACCAGTCAAAACCAGGTCAAACCAGCTAAAATCTGGGCAGATGTAAAAAACATGCATGTTAAATGCATTTTATTTAAAACACCGCCAGGTTTTTCAAAATGGCTGAGGTTTTTTCTTATAAACCCCTGAAAATTCTTTTCTTTTCTTCTTTTCTTTTTTGTCATTTTTCGACTTCCTGCAGCAGTTAAACAATTTTTAAGTATTTAAGCATTTTTTTATTTACCATTTTGAACCCATGTAATTGAATTCCATTTACACTTTCAGTTTGCCATGGCATTGCCGTGTAAGTATAATGCTACTATGATCTCAAGTTTAGTTACTTTGCATGTCTTGATGGATGAAGGATTTTGTAGAGCGCTACAGTGAGAGCCTAGGGTAATTATTCAAATGAAGCCTTGTGGGGATCATGTTGGTAAGGATTCGAGGAAGGAGGTAGATGGTTCGTGTGTGGTAGGTGTTGAGTTGGGATCTAGCGGCGGGACTTCTATAGTGGTTGGGAAGAGCAACTAGACCAAGAACATTAGTTGGACTTGGCGACTAATAAGGCATCCAACTTTAGTTGACAACTGAAAGGAGTCCAACTTTAGTTGACAATTGAAAGGAGTCCAACCTATAGGCCCCAGATCCATGGTGGATTAGTTGGTCTTTTTGAAGATCATTTTTGCAGGATGGTCAGGAGCGGATTGTTGCGACATTTGGCCAATTTCGGTGTGCTGATTAGATTTGTCTATGTCTTTTGGTGGGGCCAGATGTTCACTCTCTTTTTGTTTGTCCTTTTTCAGTCCCTAAGGGTTTTGTAGCGCACAGCTTTCACTGTTGGTTGTTATTGAGTATATCTGGTTTTTTTGTTTATGGATGAGGGCCCCAAATATATCCCTCATTTTACTGATAAAAAAAAAACTGTAATTTAAGTTTAGAGTCTCTTTCACCTACTTTGGTCAATTGTGGATGCATATAATTTCATTTCATTTCACCTCCCATGTGTTTAAGCTTTGTTCTTATTACTAGCCTTTGACATTATTTTTCTGAATGTTATATTTAATCCATTCCATTTCAATTTGCCTTTCCCTTCTCTTTTTCACTCATTTGAGTAGACACAGAAAAGGTGGTCCTTCTTTTCAGCTCAATTTAATTTTAATACTTACAAATTTTCAATTACATCAATTCCCTCTTTAGTCAGGATTACTATCTTATTTCTTCAATTGGATAAATTTTCCAATCAAATGCTTTATAATGATTTTGTTTTTCATTTTTTTTCTTTTTTTTACGGTGTTTCAGCTTGGTCTTTTCAGATCTTTTCCAATTAAAAGCTGCTTTTGGTAACATAACCTGCAAATTTTTGTTTGGTTGTTTCTACAAAGTCAATCTGCACCCAGAATAATAGAGCAAGTGAGGGATCAGTAACTGCCAAGGTCCTAGGTTCAATTCCTAACTGGTCCATAGTTGTCAACGTGGCAGAAGAGCCCAACAAGAAGTGCTCAAGAAGGTGTAGGCCGGCATGTGGCTTGAAGGGGGCATTGGAAAGCCAATCCACACCTTAGAAAAAGTTTATGAGGGGCCGGTAGCTGCTGCTGGGAGGTCCTGGGTTTGCCTTGTAACTAATTCATGGCATGGAAGATCTTTTGTTGAGGGCTAGGTGGTCTAGAATCTGTCTAGCCTTGAAAAGCATGAAGACTCAACAACGTGTAGGCCGGTGTGTGGCTTGAGGGGGTGTTCGAAAGCCAATCCACGCCTTGGAAAAAGTTTCATAGAACTTGTGAGGGGCCGGTAGCTGCTGCTGGGAGGTCTTGGATTTGCCTGGTAGCTAGTTTGAAGGCTCAACAAGGTGTAGGCCGGTGTGTGGCTTGAGGGGGTGTTGGAAAGCCAATCAATGTCTTGGAAAAAGTTTCATAGAACTTGTGAGTGGGAGGTCCTAGGTTTGCCTTGTAGCTATTTCATGCTTTTCAAGGCTACCCAGATTCTACATCACATAGCCCTCAACAAACGATCTTCCATGCCATGAACAAGTGGATCCAATCACTTCACAACTACCAGAGTTTGAAATTTTAATTTCAATAGGGACACCATGGGACAAGCACTCTTATGGAAACACCATGAGACCCTGCTGAACCCATTTGCAGAGGCGTGCCCTTTCCCAAACATCATAAGGCCTAAGCTCTACGGTTGGGAACCACGTTTCCGTAAGCACGCGAGATAAATCATAAAATAGTCTTAGAACAGTAATGTTCCAATTTTCTCTGCAACTTGAGACCTACCTCTTATCCCTATTTTTTAAATGTCATTTAGCCGTATGAACAAGAAGTGAAAAGGCACGCCCCAGAAGTGGAACAGTCATTAACCAAATCAATTCACAAGATAATGGTTTAACAGAAAGCTTCAGAGAAAGCCATAACAGGAAACAAATCCATCCCAAAGCTGAAATATACCCACACCAAAATTCAGCAGACCCACTTGACCAACCCTCAAAATTATATGAAATTAAACGAGAGTTACTGGAGATTGAAAGGATTTCGCCACTAAACTAAGCTGCAAGGTTTAGTAGAGACAAGATTTGAAGTTACCTGGTGAGAGAGAAACTTCGTGGGGTTAGCAAAAATGCTCCTTTCTGGGATTTCGAGGTATTATTAGCTTTAACCCCAGTGACAATGGCATTGGAAACAAAAGGAGCAATAGCATTTATCGCCATGGCCGACATTCTGGCCTGCTATCGATAATTTTGCTTCCCAATGGGTATTACTTTCTTGTGTACGTGATTATACATATCGAGATTAAATATCTCCTCATGAATTAATCTTACAGGGATAGAAATTGATATATGCTGGCAGCTTTTACAATATTTCTAATTGTAAAGGAAAACATACTTTGCTTAGCTAAGCTTAAACTAGGCTAATCAAAGGAAATGCAGTAATAATCTAGATTTATAAATGAGTAAAATGAGAATGAGTAAAATGAGGGTATTTGTATGTTGAAATAGTAAATGTTAAAGTAGGAAAATTAAATGCAATAAAATAAAGGTATTTAGATTTGTGTTCGAAAGAAAAGAATAATTTTATTAATGTATTGAATAATGGGTGCCTTGAGATGAAAAATGGGCTATGATAGTCTATAGCTTGCCTTGGGCCCTGAACACTACACTGTATGGGGTCGAGTATGTAGATCAGGGTCAGATCTATGGCTGCAAGAATGTTGTACACTCACGAAAATGGTCTAGCAATATACACACTTATGCTTGTCAATTCCCTTGATTTGCCTTTGTTTCTTTTGTCTTTTATGTTATTCGAAACTAGCGGTAGTAAAAAATACTTTTGGAGAATTGTTGGTATGTCACAAGAGGACATGTTCTCCTAGGTCAACTTCGAGAAAACTTAGGTAAATGATCAAAAATAATAGATCGCAATCATCCAAATGCTATACGATGAATATGTAGATCTAGACTTGTTTTAGTGCACTAATGGAAGTATCCCTAGTGTTGGGTCCCAAAATTGCAATTCCACAAACCTAGAGTATCAACCTATCTTCAAGGCCAAGGAGTTGTCTTCATGAAGATAGAACAAGGACTCGTCAACAGAATGAGAATGATTAAGGGTCAATGCCTAAGAGTGGGTATTCTCTCCTTCACTTTAGAGTCAGCTAAATCAAAGAGGGTGTTACTAGAGGCATCTTTAATGGGATGCTTGACAAAAATAATATGATAAAATGCTAAAACTAGTAGCTATGCCCAGTGTATGATAGACCCCAAGATTTGTCACTAAGTCTATGACTTACTAGCTGCTTACAAAACCTTTCATTAAGCTAATAACAACATCCTTGGACATGTGCATGATGAGTGTATACATGACATAATTCTCCAAAATAATTATTGTTATAGTTCACTAAGAATATTCCCTCAGTTGTATTGTTAAATCATGATAATATATAGGATCTTGGTCTACTACCAAACTACGAAGAAGGATAGATTTTATGTTTAAAAATGTGTTTGATCATTCACCTCCAAGACCAGTGTCTATTCCAATAGGTAACAAAGTCCCTGTTTGCAAGGAAGAATAAGGCACACCTACAAATCACAACTGAAACCAAACTTATATGCATACACAAGTCAAAGATACCATCTCACATAATCAAACATACCTAATAATCCATATTGATGCTACAAAAACCCATATGAGACAAAGGAGAGACTACCACAAAAGACTTGCAATGTGTTAAAATGTTGTCACACATTTATCAAACCCCTATTACATTCATGCCAGCAAATATGGCAAGAGGAATCCTACAACTAGGTTCGAGGACTCTATTAATCATGAAATTAAATGCACCAACACATCCTCTTATAATGAAATTGTCCTCAAATCTAGTGTTAGATTACTTAGGGCAATTAAAACATCAATCCCATGTTTAGATAGTAGATAGGTACCCGTTATAGACTTGCAACAACTAGGTTTTCATTTATGGTGTTGAGGTGCCCATACCCATTTTCATCACCTTCACATGGCCATGCGTGTGGATTTATGCCTTTGATGGACTCAGTGTCATTTTGGCAAGATTTGAGGGAGTGTGCATGTCCATCATTGTTAATTCTGAGCATTAATAGTGTCTCTGAAAGTGCAAGGGAGATATGTGGAATATTACACTTGAACGATGGTGGTCCACAAAGATGCATGCACGAACAGTGTAAAGAACATCTCACAAGCTTGATAGACAAGAGTTTGGGAAATCATGTGCCAAGATGCCAAGGAGGATTAGGAGTTAGGAGTTAGGGAAATCGCATGTCGAGTGAATGGAATGAAGGAATAGTTTGATTCAAGGATTTGGAATGCTACGAGATAAATAGCTTTAGGTAGGTAGCCTTAAGAATCCCAAAGGTCCCCAAGAGGAAGACATGAAGAGGATAGGGGATTGAGGAATTTACATACCCACAACCACATGAAGAAAAGTAGGAAGGGAAGGAAAACCCAAAGGCTTGAGAAGATCTCATGAATAGAGTGATGGGAGTCGAGCTTCAAGACTATTAGGTGCTTGATGCACTTTAGGGAGGAGGGGATGAAAAGGCCATAAAACCCACAATAGAAGTAAAAATGTTCGAGGATCAAGGAGAAAGAATACCTAATAGTGAAGGAAGAGGAAGCAAGATCGGTGCTCGAATAAATCTAATCACTAATTTTTTAGTGGTGGATCTTTACCAATTAGCGAATAGTTGAAATTGGGGCCTCCATTTTTGGCAAATAGAACAAGCTATAAATGGAATGCCCCAAGCTCTCACCCAAGGCATTAGCTCAAGACAAACCAAGATGAACTAGTAATTTTTTTAAAGTGACATCATAATTCAATTACACATGCGCACAACTACCATGTGTTGCATTCATGTGATACGACATTCATAAGACATCATCACGTATACACTATGCATGGTGGTGTTAGTGGAAGACCAATCTAGGTTACTAAGTGCTTTGACATGCTTCCCAACACAAAATAAGGAATAACTTCATGAATACGACTCGTATCAGATAAATGAGCATTTGGGTAGACTCAAGAGGTCGAGGGGAATGACTTTAATATACAAATTTTCCCTAAAAAAGTCTAGGAAATGCTCATTATCTAACGAACCTTGAACAATAGTGTGGATGAGGACTACAACACTAGGATTAGACACTAGCACCAATCTAAGACACTAACGCTAATCCTCAAGTGTCCCTCCTAGGTGCTATAGTCACTTATGGGCGCTATAGTCTTGTCAAGGCATTATAGTCCCTAGCTGGAGATTGTGGTCTTGACCAACATCTAGAATTTGGTAAAAATTGAACTCATTTAACCTAGTTTCCACACTAAGTTTAACCAAGGTCTCCAAAAGTGATCTTGACAACTTAGGGACACAAAAGAAACCCCCAGAAGGTCTTGAAGAGTATGGAGACATCTGATTGGAGCTCCTCAAACTCACACAATCGAAGGCATTTGAAAGTTAATGGACAATCAATTCCCAAAGCAAATTCAATGACAAGAACTCCAAAACAAGACCAACAAGAATGAGTACTTGATAAGAGGGCTAACATACTCCCATCACCACTCTTGAAAACAAATGGACTCCTAACACAACAAAGTGGTTTCAAAAAATGACACACCAACTACAAAGTCAGTAAAGAATTTAAAGCGAGGAAATTCATGTAGTAACAATTAAATGATGCCATTTTCTACCACACAAGCATGTTCATTTTATCCCAATGACAATTTAGGTGCTCTAATTCATTTTAACCAACATGCATCCAAAATGAAAGAGAGGCATACAAAAGCCATTGCACCTTCGACACCAATGTTGGATCATGCTAAAATCAATGAAAGACCTGTCACCACTTATGTGGGTGGATTACAATTCCTCAACCATAGAATATTAAATAATATTACATTTTATAAAAATAGGACTCCAACATCCTTAATTATACATTTTTCTTTCAAATTAATGTAATAGGAAAGGTCAACCATAATGAGATCCATGCCTTGCACACATATCCAAGCTACTCTCAAGGAACCTACAAGTCCCCAATGGTGGTTCAATTCCACCCAACCATATGGTACCCTCAGGCCCACTCCATTGTCCTAGGAGATGGTCGCATACACACTCATGCCATATAAGGGAGAGAAGAGCTCACATGTTCAAATAAAACATGTACATCACACATCACATTTATAGGCATGAATCAAGCATCTCAATGCACAAACAAACACTAGGAGTCACATCATAGGTTGAATACAAATCCGATGGTAAGGAAGGAAAAGAGTCATAGGAATCAAGACAAGGAGTGTCATTATGAGGGCTTAGTAGCCTCATAGATTGCAAGTAGATAACTATCTTCTCATGAGGTCTACTCTAATATTCACCAACTCCATGAATTGTGACATGCTCTTTACAATCAAAATTGAATCTAGGAGAGCATACCTATTTTGCATAGATCTTTTAATTACATTTTTATTTACCCAATGTGATTATGGTTAAACTTGTTTAAAACTCTCCACTCACTATTTCTAGTGATCACTTTGTATCATGGTACGCAGTGAGAGCCACTCCTTTCTTACCCTTTACCTCTTTCTACATGTCCATCTCACCAATTTAACAAATTAGGCATGGCATAGAAAATAATGTGATAATAATTGTGACATGAATTCAAAAGATGCAATTTCTAAAATCCCAAGGGAAACTACTCATCCCGGAATTTAATTCATTCAAATTGGGTTTAAAATGCAAATTTTCCAATTTTAAAAAATGCATAATAGCCATAAAACCCCAATTTCACCATTAATGGTTGCTTTGCAACCTTGAATTTTTTTCATTTTATAAAATAAAAGATTTCTCAAAAATTGAATGACAACCCATTATCCCAAATATGCACAACACTCATAATGTACAATCAAAATTGAGAAAGGTGTTTCCAATAAATTTTTGCCATGGTTTTGGCTCTTTTTGCAAGATTTTCAAAACTTTAAACTTCAAACATTGTATAAACAATAAACTACATTCTTTAATAGCTCAATTTCTGTCAAAGGAAGTCATGATCAAACCACATATAATGGCATGGCAAAGTAAGAGAATAACAAATTTAAAACAAATAAAATGGAGAAAATTATCTTTCCAACAAACTCTGCACACAATGAACAATGAAGAGTTCTTAAATGCAATCTTTTGTCACACCAATTCTATCTTCCACAAAGCAATCACCAAAGTAATCCTCAACTCAAGCAAGCAAGAATACTTCTCTTTCAATCCATACAAAATTCTTTTCAATCAAGCAACAAGAGGGTTTCTTGAGAGAGCAAGTAGTGAATGAATAAAATGAGTTTTATTTTTCCTTTTTATCCTCAAAAGCCCTATTTCTTAGTTCTAAATTTAAAAATTAAATTGCAATTCTTTTCAAATAAAAAGGAAATAAAATATTTCAATTTTGCATAATATAACTATTATGAACCTTTCCTTTCTTTTCCACTAATTGTGTAATTCTACGAACAATGCTCACGATTTTAAAAAATTGATAGAATAAATATTTTAACCTTCAATATACTAATTTCCTTTCTTATGGCATAATTTATAAAGTAAATATTTATCCAACTACAATCAACTTCTCCAATCATTATGGATTATTAAATATTCCTAATTTAAATAAAACACATTTGACATATATAATATGCAAAATGTCAAGATAACACAAACACGCATAAACGATCATTTAGTTTACATGTTTGCACATGACAAGTGGAATCTTGAATCACCACTGATTTGGATCCAAAAACACACAGGGATATGTAAGGTACATCTCATACTTGATACAAGTGAGATAAAAAGGCTAAACAAACAAGCAACCTAATGCAACATCTCCAATATAACCACCATTGCCTGGAAACCTGGTATTTACACACTCAGGTGAAGCATCAAGTGTACCTACACTGTACAAAATAGCTAAAACATAGCATAAACATCCAATGTGACATGATATTTACAACTCAATTAAGCATCTCATACACAGGAATCATCCACAATGATCGATAACCAACCATTAAAAATAATAATCACACATATATGACATGAGTAAAACCAATGAAACAACACATTGCAAGATCATGTTGGGTAAAGTTATTAACATATGCACCCATAATAAAGTCTAGATGCCAAAACAAAACCCCATCGAGATCACCTCGATGTCAAAATAAAATGTCATTGCTAATAATAGTAGTGGAAAACAATGTATAAGTCCAAAAAAAGGCACAAACACCTTAGGCATTACAATAAAGGGGACTAAGTTGCCCATTTTTTTACGAAAATTTAGTTTAGTGTTGGCTAAATCACCTGAGCATTAATTTATTAAACTTTTAGATTGAAATGTTTCATCGCAATAAATGATGTGTGATTGGAGCCTAATCGCCAGTAGTTTATAATATAATTACAAGTCCTATTCATATTTACCATTAATATTACATTCCCACTTATTTTGGGGTCCATATGGCCATTACCACTAAATTCTTGCTTAGTTTTGGGGCTATTTTTGCTTTGAAATTAACAATCGGTAAGATTCATCGCTTATAAATTGTATATAATTAGATTTTCAAGCATTTATCTCCTTTATTGTTGTAAACAACTAAAATCCATCCTTGCATCTTAACTATTTTTTGTCACTAATCCCACAATCTCCAACACTAATTAATTAAATAAATTATTTAATTAATTAGATCATTCCACTACCACCAACTAATTAAATAATTTTATTTATTTAATTAGTTCATCTTAACATTAGTTAATTAAATAAATCATTTTATTTAATTAACTAAGCTAATGTCGTTTATCCCCTTCATCGTTTAAAAAATAAAAACATTTATCTTTCATCTAAAATCTTCATCGTCCATTTCTTCTAATTAAAAATTCCTACAATCCTAAATGAAATCAATTTTAAATCTCAACCATCCATTTGATCAAAATTAATACTAATCCTCCATTTCCAATTATCAGCCACTTAAATAATAATTTTATCTGTGCATCATCAAATCTAAAATCAAATTAATCTTCAATCTTAGCCATCAATTTAATCTACCAAATCTTGGCCATTCATCCCCAACTACCATCTATCCAAACTAAAACTAACATTGAATCTTGACCATTCACTTAATCAACCTAATACTAGCCCTCCATTCACCAACTACCAACATTTATTTCCTCCTTCCTCTTAAATCAAATTTAAAAATCCTCTCATTCAATCCTAGCCATTCATTTCAAATGAATCTCAAGCCTTGATTCCTCTCATCCCAACTCTATAAATCAACCATCTCCCTCATCCAAAACATAGGAAGAATCCATTGAAGCAAGTACATGATCCCACATTGAGGACTCCATAAGAGCAACTTGACATTCAAGCACATGAAGAGCACATCCAATCACCTAAGGCTTGCATTTGTTTCAATTTTCATTTGAATTTGTATGCCTTGATTGATCAATCGAAGACAGTGGTAGGATTTGGAGTAGGATTCTAATTTAATTGTGTTTCCTTACATTTCCCTTCATTTCCCCCTCCTACAATTATCATGGCCTCTAAAACTGTGAGCATCAAATCTAATGATTATGAAGAATATAGGTAGCATAGAGTTCATGTACCAATATTATTTTCTAAAGTTTGCATGGATAAGAAATTGAGATCTTGTTTGCAATCTATGACAAGTATTTACTTTATATAATACTTACAATGGCTCTTCTAATTGGTAAAGTCCCCCTGAGACAACTATGACCTTAACATTTCTACTCTTGTTATGTGAAATAGTAAGTAGGAGCATCTAAAGCTTTTGTAACAAATTCAAACTAGATTATATTGATAAATGCAAACTTTAGACTTTCTATTGATCCTTATGGGCCTGTAGGTATCATGAATCAGTGATAGTGGGGTTTGTATAGAAACCAGGGAGTTTTTATAGTTTACATACATGAAGGAATAGGGCTTTCATTTGCCACCATTGATTTCCATTATAACCTGATGACTCTGATTGAGTTCTATGAGTTTATAAAGATGTGTCTTTTAAAAGGTTTACTAAACCTCGAATTCCTTTTGGGATGTGCAATTAGATAATGATCAACTCAACTGTTGATCATAATCTAATCATGTGACCCAAAAGGAATTCAAAGTTGAGAAAATCTTTTAAAAGGCATGTTCTTATAGTGTCGTAGAATTCAATCATAAATGTTCGATCAATAGTTGAATATTAGGTGTAGATTCACTCTTATTTTAGTCGTATTTTATGATCAACAATTGATACCATTGATCATAATATAATTGCATGACCCAAAAGGAGTTATGGGCTAAGCAAACCTTTTAAAAGGCATGTGCTTATAGTTTCATGAAATTCAATCAAAATCGATAGATCAATAGTTGAATATAAGGTGCAAATTCACTCTTATTTCAGTCTTATTTTTATAACGTGATATTTTAAAATGTTTATTTGTGCATGCTCCAATGCCTTTTTAACAGTGGATTTGTGCTTGGTGGAGAGGATCTCTTCCCCTCAACCTTGCATGTATCATTGTTGTCCCCAAACCCTAGGAGGGGGTGTTGCCCCTTGACCTCATCAGTGGTCACCACCCCCAGGTCCTCACTTCAACATTACAAAAAATAAAAGAATATATGGGGGGATTGCACCAACCAACTATGCAAATTTTTAAAGGAAGGATTCACCATGGTAATTTATTTCCTTAGCTACTATTCACCTGGATTTGCCAAGATTTTTTTAAATTTTTAGTAATGTGCATAAATTTCCCAGGAAAATTAATATTTGTTTCAAAAAAAGGAAAGATTCACCATGAAATTAATGCACTTCGCTAGAATTCACTAGGATTTTATAAAAAAATTAGGGGTCTTTCTTAAAGTTATCACTAAATTTGATACCATAGACATGAAGGAAGGAGAAGAGGAATGGGGAACTTGTTAGGGAATGAGGATTGAGGATATGAGATGAGAGGAATCAAGAAATTGAGTACCATTCAGATGATTTTCATTAGGCATGCTGACATAAGGAGTTTTAGAGTCTCCTGAGGAAGAAGCACGACCAAGGGCGAGAGTTGGGAAGAATGGATACAAAATAATGCGGGAATAAGTGCAAAGGGGGATGCAATATATGTTTGAAGTGCTCACAAGGTCTACACTTTTACAAAGGACATGAGGATGAAAGATGCAGAAATGTGGAGAAGCAAAGATCGATGAATCAGGGAAAAGCACACAAGTGCATGTAGGTATGCAAGTCTGTAAAGAGGTGTTTTAATGAAGTATTAATGAATGCAAGAGGTGGAAGGAAATAGGGAACTTACAGGAAGTACAAAGGTCCATGAAAGTTCTACAAGTCTACAAGGGAATCAAAGTATGAAGCAAACTTGCAAAGATGTGAGGGATGCAGGAACATTAGGTAGTGGTAAAATTCTATGCAATCCTTCAAAAGACAAACTTGCAAAGTTGCGGGGGAGTGGGGGTTACAAGACTAGGAAGAAAGTTTGGACTTCCAAGTGGGGTCTACATTCCCACAGGAAAAGAAGGAAAGTGGAGATGTGGGAGGCGAGGGGAAGGTAGGACCTTACCAGAAGTGCAAAGGTTTGTGGAAGTTCCACAACTCTGCAAAGACACAAAAGAAGGAATAAAAACTCCCATAAACCTAAATTTTCATGAGTGCGTCCCAATATAAGGATGTTAAGGGATGTAAAACACATTTTGGGTATGAATTGAACCAAATAACCCATTTATGATTTCTATGATCAAATCTTAATGATGGGTTGAATAAAGCCAAGGCAACATGGGGGCACACTCCTTAGATAATTTGAACTATTATAATGGGTACCAACATAGGCTTTAGTTGGGGATGTGTGCCTCCTGTAGGCATAGAGAGAAACTAGACAAGATCTCTGAGAGGCAGACTAAAATGATAAAGTGGACAACATGACTAACACAAAACTAACCACAAGAAGTAGCAAAAGGAAGAACCCAAGACAAACACGCTTCACTATGACCAACAAGGATCATAGTTGCATGAAGAAAACACCCAACAAAAAAAAGAATACATGCAACATCAAAATACCTCCATTCAAGAGAAATAATTCTTAAGATGCTAGCCATAAACTAGCAGCTTGATGAAATCTCCATCCAAACTCTTAAGATGGTACATGCTTTGACTGCATTTATTTGCAACATCATATGGCCCAAACCAAGAGGGGTCAAATTTCACATGTTTTCCTCTACCCTCTAATCTAGCATTCCACATGAGGACCACATCTCCTACCTAAAAATCTCTCTAAATTGCTCTTTTGTCAGACAATTACTTCATCCTTTATTATTGTGATAGCATTTTGTCATGCACAACTCTTCTAGTTGAATCCATCTCTATTAGCTCATGCACTCTCAAGGAGATGACATCCAATTTCCTTTTAATGATTAAAGGCCCCCCAATAATAGTGCCATTATGTTGGGTCCTAAAATTGCAATTCCACAAACTTAGAGTATCAACCTATCTTCAAGGCTCCTAGGGAGTTGTCTTCATGAAGATAGAGTAGAGACTCATAAATAGAATGAGGATGATTAAGGGTCAATGCCTAAGAGTGGGTATTCTCTCCTTCACTTTGGGCTCAGCTAAACCCTAGAGGACATTCCTAGAGGTATCTTTAATGGGATGCTTGATAGAAATAATATGATAAAATGCTACAACCAATAGCTATACCAATGTATTATAGACCCCAAGATTTGTCACTAAGTCTATGACCTACTAGCCACCTACAAAACCTCTCATTAAGCTAATAACAATATCCTTGCACATGTGCAAGATGAGTGTATACATGATGTGATTTTCCAAAATAATGATTGTTATCATTCACTAAGAATATTCCTTGAGTTGTATTATTGAATCATGACAATATAAGATCCTAATCTACTATTAAAATACTGAGAAGGATAAATTTTCTATTTAAAAATGTGTTTGATCATTCACCTCTAAGACTGATGCTTATTCCAATGGGTAACAAAGTCACAGTTTACAAGGAAGAAAAAGGTACACTTGCAAATCACTACTAAAACTAAACCTGTATACATACATAAGTCAAAGATACCATCTCACACAACTAAACATACTTAATAATCCATATCAATGTTACAAAAACCCATATGGGACAAAGAAGAGACCATCACAAAAGACTTGTAATGTGTTAAAATGTTGTCACACAATTATCAAACCCCTACTACAATTCATGCCAATAAATATGGCAAGAGGAAACCCACAATTAGGTTTGAGGATTCCCCTAAGCAATTACAAATTGCCATGGACCATTTAATTACAAACATGTTTTCTAATGAAATCCCTTTTTGTGATTTATAAAATGTGTTTTCCAAATTACAAATTGGACTGACATAAGTTGAAACCCTAAATATCTCTTTAACACTTACAACCCCTAGAAGTAGCAAAATGATCAACCCTTTTATACAATGTGCATCCAAGTATTTATAGCATTCCATTTGCATGCATCATGTTTGTCTTATCGAGGGTTGTAGAATTTCTTTGCCAATCAAGGCATTCAATGTGCTAACATATCCTCTTGTGATGAAATAATCCTCAAATCTAGTGCTAGATGACCCAAGATAGCTAGAACAACATTCCCACATTTAGATAGTACCCAGGTACTTGTTTATAAACTTGCAATAGCTAGGGTTTCATTTATGACGTTGAGGTGCCCATACCCATTTTCATCACCTTCACATGGTCATATATGTGGATTTGTGCCTTTGATGCACTCAACATCATTTTGGCAGTATTTGAGAGAGTGTACATGTCCATCACTATCAATTATGAGCATTAATTTCTCTAAAAGTGCTGGGGAGGTAGGTAGAATAATACACTTGAAAGTTGATGGTCCACAAAGACATATGCCTAAACAATAGTTCAATGGTAAAAGCATCTCATAGGCTTGACAAAGGAGAGTTCCGGAAATCACACACTAAGATTCCAAGGAGGATTAGGAGTCATGAGTTGGGAGTCAAGGAAACCACATTCTAGGTGAATGGAATGAAGGAATAGTGGGATTTAGGGATTCTGGATATTGTGAAATAAATAGATTTAGATATTGTGACCTTAATAATCCTAGAGGTCCACAAAAGGGAGGTGTGAAGAGGAGCGGGGATTAGGGAATTTGCATACCTGCTACCATAGGAAGAAAAGTAGGAAGGGAAAAGAAATCCCAAAGGCCTATGAAGACTACATAAATGGAGTGGTAGGGGTCAGGTTTCAAGACTACTAGGTGCTTGATGCACTTTAGGAAGGAAGAGATGGAAAGTCTTAAAAACCCATAATAGAAGTGAAAGCAGTTAGGGATCAGAGAGAAAGAATACCTGATACCAAAGGAAGAGGAAGTAGGATTAGGGCTCAGAGAAATCCAATACCATAGATGTGAGGGAAGAAGAGGAGGAATAGTGAACCATTGAGAAATGAGGATTGAGGATGTATGATGATAGTGAATTGGGAAATCGAGTACCATTTGAACAATTTTCATTAGCCATGCCAACATAAAGAGTTCTAGAGTCCAGCAAGGAAGAAGCACAATCAAGGACAGGGTTAAAGAAGAATGGATACCAGATACTGCAAGAAGAAGTGGAAAAGGGGATGGGAAATATTTCTAAAGTGCTTGCAAACACACTTATGTAAAGGAGACAAAGACGAATGGTGTAGAAATGTGAGGAAATGGGGATTGAGGAATTAGGGAAAAGCACATAAGTGCACACGGGGTATGCAAGTCTATAAAGAGGTGTTTTAATTGTAAGGATAGTGTGATACTCAATTGCAATCCTAATGTATTATTTTTATGCATCTCTAACAATCTTTGGATGGGTACTTAGACACCCATGTTGTCGAGAGATATTATTATTTTAATATTATTCTCCTCATTGACTTGGAATATTAGTTGTAAAGGCATTCATGAAGTGTTAGAAAAGGTGTCTCAACCTTGCAGTTACAAAAAGGTTCTATTCTTTTCAATTTTGGTTTTTTTCAAATACACATTATCTTGAAGAATGGTTTAGAACATTCAAAGTTTCCAAAAAGGGCTAAAAATGGTAGGGCTTACTATTTTTAGTAAGTCTACATTTGAGCATGGATGGACCTACAATTTTCCCAAAAGCTACAGAACTGCCAAATAAACATTCTAGGTGAGTTTCGACCCAAGATAATGCTTGGATTACAAGATATTAAAGTTTCTATTTTTGAAACTCTTGAAAAAGTTTCAAAGTTGATTTTGAGGCACTTAGAGGCCTTAATTTGCCTTAAAAGTTTTCATAATCAGCGAAGTGAATTATATCTTGATAGACCTCTTTATGAGCTTTCTATCGCATTAAACGGCTCGTCAATCGGACACCCAAATCAAAAGTTATGGCCTCTGAAAGTTGGGCCTCCCATTTTGGTAAATATGAAAATGTGTTGGACACTTAAAAGAGTTGTGAAGGGGAGAGTTACATTTGTTGGTGTGATTTGGTACATCACAAGGCATCTTTGATTGGAGATAATTTGGGTGTCATTTTTGGGTGGTTTTGGCTCATGATTTTGTAATTACCGTTGACAGTTTTCTGTATTGTATCTCCTATATATCAAGAGCTTGAGATGGAGGTTGAGTGTGAGAGTCTTATAGATGTTGAGTTTCCTCCAAATTTCTGGTTGGTTATACTCTCGTGAGAGCTTGCTCTGCAAGTATATTGTAATCTTGTTGATTTTTGAACAATATATTAGACAGCTTTTGGAGGGTGGGGTTTTTCTACCAAAAGGGTTTTCCCCATGTAATTACTATGTTGTAGTATGATTGCTATTTATGTTTATTTCTGTTAGGGTAAAAACGAGATAAATTCAATTTAATAACATAAACCCAAACATCAATAGAATATAAAGGAAAAGGAGATTCAAATAACAAACAGATGATACTTACAACCTTTACCTTGCGTCTTCCATTGGTTGCCTATCAAAATCATCCTTATGTGTATGAAATAGGGCCCTCAGTGAGTGCACTTCTTTGCTTTGTCAAGAATGTTGATTGAGAATGGCTATGGTAATGTCGTAATGAAGAGAAGCTTCACAATGGTGATAGTAGTGTGTAGTGCGTAGTTAAAAAAGCGTGATCACAAGCAATGAAGGAATTGGTGCCAAAGGTGCGCTGTAATTCCTGTAGAGTAACAATACTTAAAGCTTGGATGATTGAAATGGAAGAATGAGGTTGTTTTTATAGACTTGAGAGAATGAAGATCAACGGTCTAGAGATAATGAGAAGATCAACGATTGAGAATAGATGAGGAACGTGCAACGAATGAGAAGAAGACATGTGTCACACAAAAGCTGTTTTATTTAAGTTAATCACTTTGTTTTCTAAAGATAAAATATGCTTTTCATAAATTAGAAAACTTTTTTCTAATTTAAGAGATATTGATAAAAACAAGGTTGATTGAATAGATAACTCAACTTAAGATTTGCTTCTACATGATTTGAGAGAAATTAAATAATAAATTATTTAATTTTGTGTGCATAAAGAATAAGACTTATTTTTAGAAGATTTGAAAGATATTTGAAGAATTAGAAGATAAGAAAGCAAATTAAATAAAAAAATTTATTTAATTGTTGTGCATGATTTGGAAGAATAATAAAATATTTTATTTATTTTATTTTTGGAGATTTGAGAGAATTTAAATAAATTTGATTTGATTTATTCAAATTTGGAAGAAGAATTCAATTTAATTAAATAATTAAGAATTACTTAATTGTTTGGAAGAATTTAATTAAATAAAAAAATTTATTTAATTTTGACTTTAGAAGAGATAATTAAATATTTTGACGTTTAATTAACTTAGAGGAATGTTAATCAAATAAATAAATTTGTTTATTTATTTATTGATAGGTGAATTAGAAGGGAATAAATATTAAGAATATTTATTTAGACCGAATCATGTCATTTTTAGGCGTATGCATTTTTCCCCTCTTTGATGCAATGCAGTTTACGGCGTTGCTTCAAAGAATGGATAGTCTGATAATGATACATGCCCCAGTTTACCCCTGGTACAGGTTATGACGATAGGATGCCCCCTCGGGAGATTGGACGAGAAGAAGGCAGAAGGACGAGAGACGGACGATCTCATGAAGACAAAGGGAAAACAAGGTTAGGCTTGAGGAAAAAAGGATGCGTTTCAAAGAAACAGGAAGAAAAACTGGAAGAAACAGGTGCAGGAAGTGGTCGTAGTCACCACACAGCCAGATTAGGGTTTGCATGCTATATATAGGAGCTGGGTCCACAAGACAATTCATTTGCACACTTGTCTTAGTTTGATTTCCTTCAAAGAGCTTAGAGTAGCATGGCAGCTAGAGAGGCATATTCCACGTGAGTAGCATCGATTTGAGCGCATTCATTGATTCAATCGGCCAGTAGAGGCAGGACCCTTGGTATGTATTTTGAAAAAATTCTCCTAGGGTTGAGTTAGGTAGCAATAAATGCTAGGAGAAAGATAGGTAAACATAAGCACTAAAAGGCAAAGCGGCGCATATGTAGCACGAAACAACGCATGCATTGTTTTGCAACGCATATATAGGATAAAGCGACGCATATGCGAAATTGGCACATGCATAGAAAACTACGGTGCATAAGTAATCCTGCAGTGCATACACAGTATGTTGCAGCACATGTGTTGAAACATTGCATTTGTAGCATGGATCAGCGCATACATTGATTGTTGCAGCGCATTTGCTAGAAGTGGTGCATAGGTCAAGAAACAATGCTTTTGTTAAAAAGTGGCACATTTACCACCTGTTGTGGCGCATATGTTAAAGATAGGAAATTTACTTAGTGAAATTGACTCGATTGACATCCTGTTTGATGCGTAAATCGATAAGCTATCTCCAAGATTGCAGGAATCTAGTCAAGAGATGTAGTTTGCTGTTTTGATCAATTTGAAATGCTAAGTTAGTTGACATGGTTCTATAGATATGTTGAGTGTTGGTTTCCAAATCAGCAGAGGGTTTGCCAGCTCCAATGCACAGGCAGATTCAGCCAACAGATATAGGAGGTTGCGTGAGCTGCCTCCCCTTCACTTTTGGTTCTACCACACCAAGGGGGGTATCCCTATAGCTAAATATGTAACATTGACCAGCCCAATGACAAAAAGATCTGGCTTGACAGCAACAAGCAAAATACTTTCATGTGTGGACCAAGATGTGCATGATACATCACAAGATTGGCAACATTCTTGGACATATTTATCTAGTTGTGGATGAGAGTATGCAGGGGTCCTACTCCTACTCCTACAAACTAACAGGATGGAAGTATGAAAAGATGGATTTTGTGTTTTGGATGCAAGACAAGGGGTTTTGAATCATAACTACTAACCCACGAGCAGATCAATGCCTATCTCAGGGCAAGGAGTCAACTAGACGTATACAAGAGAATGGATCGCATTTGGCATTCAAGTTTCAAGGGGTTAGATTGATGCTTGCCTTACAAACATCACCCAAGAATAGGTATTTAGTTTCCTCTACTTACATATATCCAGGCTGACACATAACCCTCTCCATACTTCACCTAAAACAATTTAATCCACTCCTTGAATGGAGGTTAGAGATGAAGCATGTGATACAGAAATCCATACCCTAGAACCTGAGAAACCCTTAGCAGCCAGATTCAAAAGAAGGAAAAGCATGCAACACATGGAGACAAGCACCTAAATACATGCATAAGAGCATTTTTCATATAGAACAACAATGAAACTGAAGATATCTGCAATGTACATTCATAATGCAACTCATAAACTCTAAAAATGAGATAAAACAGCAAGGAAATGCCATATTTTTCGCTATTCACACAAAAATGCCTAGGTCTTCAACAACCAACAAATGAGTAACACCATTTGCTATATACAGCAAGGAAGGTGTACTCAACATTAGCCACATGGCAACACAAAATTTGCCAAATACAGTGCATCATGAGAAAATGGCGCTCAACATTGAATGCAACAGGTAGGGGAGGAGACAGGGTGGTTGAACTCGAGCCCTGTGCCGCCACCTGGGGATTTTCAACTTCAATCAGGTACTTGATCCATCCATGCCTTTGCCCATACCCTGTAACATCTGCCATTAAAGGCATACCAACCCGCGGCCTTGGGAAATGCAGTGGACTGTGTGCTTTGGAATTTTCCCGCCAAGAATCATGACCTGACTTTTTCAAATCATGTGGGAACTAATTATCCCACATTCACCCCCCAGCGACCTCCTCAATAATTTATAAGCATGACCACACCAAAAGACAATAGTTGTTGATTTTGCTCCCGACGATGCCAGTATAGACCCCATCATGATAGCTCATGCCGTCGGAAAAACACTTCTCATCCGCACCGATATTGCTTCCCCCACTGATGATCCACCTGCATGATCACCCGACATGTAAAATATGACCCCGATATTTCATATCACCCTGATATGAAATATCATCTCCATCAGAATATCACCCGATATGAAAATATCACCCGATATAAAATATCACCCCAAGGGAAAAATCACCCTGATGACCAACCTCATCGGTGCAACCTAATGCATTGGAGAGTATTTCCTCCTCATCATATTTATACCAAATACTTCACTGATGAACCCTCTGTACCTACTCATGTCCTCATGGGCGATCAGTGGGACCCTCACATATATGCTAATAATATTATGCCGGAGACCACATGATGCATCCCACCAGATCCTGATGATGTCACCATCATATTGCAAAGTAGGGTGATATTCGAAAGATGACTGATATTTGGAATATCACCCCCATAAGAAAATCAGGTCGCCAGACAGGCAGATATCATCCTCACTTAAAATTGACATCTGCACCTTGGGGTGATCGTGCGAACATGAGGTGATAAAACAACATCGGGGTGATCATAACTAAGATCACCTGACATTTGAAACATGACCCCCCCCTCAGAATATCAGGTCATAATGAAAACCTATAGCAGCATTGAGGTGATCTTCACAAGATGACTGATATTTGAAAAATCACCCCCCAGGCGAAAGATTAGGTCATATATGAAATATGACCCCCCGCAAGAATATCTGGGTGATAGAAACCCTGACTTAGAACTTTTTAGATTTTTCGGGAAGGTGCCTGCAAAATTAATTGCTTGAAACCTGAATATTCATGCAAGCACCAACATTGGCTCTGTCTAGGGACGCAGCCTCTTGCAGGCATGGTGAGAACCACATATCTCTGCTATGCAGATCGGCCCCTTATCCATTGGGCACAGAGTCATGAAGCTGCACTGACCTGCATCACATATCACACTTGGTGGCCCAGGGCCACCAAGAAAGGAAAAACCTGTATCTGCCTTTATCAAATACCTTATTTTCATCTGATATCATTGGATCAATCTTGAAGATGCTACCATGATTCATCCACAAACAACCCTTGTCATTTGCATATTCAACCATCTTATTTAGCTTATCACTATCAACCTTATGCAAACAACCATCAACATCAAGCAACATGTGAATGTTATATTTATCAAACAATGCAATCCCATATGGCATATAGCACTTATCATCATTTGTATCAGCAATATGCGTTGTAAAATGATCTCCCAGCTGGTGAAAACTGAAAGCACTCAAAGTCCACCATGTAGCTAAGAGCATTAGGCCTCATTGTATAATAAGCTGGCATATCAAGGAAGAAGCTTTCAAATTCACAATTGTGCACATCATGCACACAATCATCAGCTGCACCAAGTTGGAAAGGATCAGGCTCTGGCACCTCTCTATAATAACCCTCATGATGTATGTTGGTTTCTCTTTCATCAGGATAAAAAATAGAATCCATATCAATAACAGTGTTATGACCTCACCATACTTAGACAGATCCTCATCACTATATGTGTCAAAAAGGATTGATCCAATTGTTTCAACTTCATTATGGTATGCCACTGGTTCATGGGCAGCAGAACATGCATTTTCATTACCAATGAATTCCTTGTGTGGAGGAGTATCAACCAGTGTACCATAAGCAAAACTAAAATCAAACAAAAAACAATCATGCTCAACACTAGCACTTGTTTCAATCCCTTATTGCTCTTCATCATCTCCATGTGTCTGAATAAAAGGTAGTGATTCAAACATGGGATTGCCCCTCTGTTTGCTTATTTCTTCTCTATCCTGAGCACAATACTCACAATTATCTCCACAAATCCACTCAAACAAGTATTCATTGTTGTCCATAACGACATCATTGCTTTTAGAACCAGACACCTCAACCTTACAATGGGAGTCATCATTGATCCTTTCATTGGCATCCTCAACTGGTATATTTTCATTTTCATTTTTATCTTCACATGATGCCATGATCACTTGGTCATTTGCAGCTACACAATTGTTATTCACACCAAAGCCTATGGACAGGGAATTCAGCATGTGCTCATTTCTCATTTTTTCTATACTTTCTAAAAACTTGTATGCCATCTGCATACTTGTTATCTTGAATTCCCTCAACAATGCACTAGAGCCCTCCTCAAAACCTTCAAAATATATGCCAATGCAGGCTGAAGTATCAGGTCTGAAGTCTTTAGGGATTTGTGAAAGGGCTATACTGCAAATCTATGACTGAAATCAGTACAGGGTTCTTCATCTTGTTTTCTGATTTCTATTAATCTTGCAACAAGATCAGTAGGTTCTCTTGCAAATTCCTCTCTAAAACAGTCAACAAGTTCATCCCAATAGGCAAAGGACCTCTTTGGAAAGCTCAAATACCAATCTCTAGCTCTAGCACCAAAGGATCTAACAAAAAACTTCATCCACATATCCTCATCTCTAAACGAGTGTTTCTTCATGAAGCTATGAAAATTTTGGATATGTGTACCCCCATCACACACACTATGTCCACTAAATCTAGGCATCTTATTATAGATCTGAGTAGGCATACTTTCAATTTCATAATCAACCCATGACAAATCAAAAGGGTTGACAAGAGGTTTAGCATTCTGACTAACAGACACAACAGGGTTATTACTATTTAACTGAGCTTGCCAAGCCTCTAAGGATATCAACCTATTTTTATCTGTTCCATTCTTTTACACAACATTTCATCCCCCTCTTGACTGAGTATGGGTGAATACATATTTGGATTCATATAAATTTCACTCTTAGACATCATATATTTGCCTAAGACCTAAAGCTTCCCCTAGGCATCTAACATATGCAATAAAACAACAAATATAAATGGGAAGGAGCTAGGTACCTTTTCTCATCCAGATGCTGAAACCATGAACAGAACATTCTTTTATCACAACAACATACATCAACCTTTCATGTGCACTTAAATCTTATTTGCAGAGTCGCCACCTCTCCAAAGAGGATAAAATTTTCAAACAACTGAAAGCTCATCAAATATTTTTCTGAGTTCAATCCACCAGCAGAGCACCATATTGTTAGTGACTCGGATGGGCCACAAATATATCCTTTAAACCAAACTCCCCAGCGAAGTCGCCAAATCTGTTGGTGACTCAAATGGGCAAAACTTCACCAAAGACTGTAGGATAATACTTTCAAATCACCTCCCCAGTAGAGTCACCATTTCTGTTGGTTTCCAAATTAGCAGAGGGTTTGCCAACTCCAATGCACAGGCAGGTTTGGCCAATAGATACAGGAGGTTGCGTGAGCTGCCTCCCCTTCACTTCTAGTTCTGCTGCACCAAGGGGGGTATCCCTATAGCTAAAGATGTACCATCAAACAACCCAATGACAAAAAGATCTGGCTTGACAGCAACAGGCAGAATATCTCATGTGTGGACCAAGATGTGCATGATACATCACAAGATTGGCAACATTCTTGGGCATATTTATCTAGTTGTGGATGAGAGTATGCAGGGGTCCTACTCCTACTCCTATAAACTAACAAGATGGAAGTATGAAAAGATGGATTTTGTGTTTTGGATGCAAGACAAGGGGTTTTAAATCATAACTACTAACCCAGGAGCAGACCGGTGCCTATCTCAGGGCAAGGAGTCAACTAGACATATACAAGAGAATGGATCGCATTTGGCATTCAAGTTTCAAGGGGTTAGATTGATGCTTGCCTTACAAACATCACCCAAGAATAGGTATTTAGTTGCCTCTACTTACATATATCCAGGCTGACACATAACCCTCTCCATACTTCACCTAAAACAATTTAATCCACTCCTTGAATGGAGGTTAGAGATGAAGCATGTGATACAGAAATCCATACCCTAGAACCTGAGAAACCCTTAGCAGCCAGATTCAAAAGAAGGAAAAGCATGCAACACATGGAGACAAGCACCTAAATACATGCATAAGAGCATTTTTCATATAGAACAACAATGAAACTGAAGATATCTACAATGTACATTCATAATGCAACTCATAAACTCCAAAAATGAGATAAAACAGTAAGGAAATGCCCTGTTTTTCGCTATTCACACAAAAATGCCCAGGTCTTCAACAACCAACAAATGAGTAACACCATCTGCTATATACAACAAGGAAGGTGTACTCAACATTAGCCACATGGCAACACAAAATTTGCCAAATACAGTGCATCATGAGAAAATGGCCCTTAACATTGAATGCAGCAGGTAGGGGAGGAGACAAGGTGGTTGAACTCGAGCCCTGTGCCGCCACCTGGGGATTTTCAACTTCAATCGGGTACTTGATCCATCCATGCCTTCGCCCATACCCTGTAACATCTGCCATTAAAGGCATACCAACCCGTGGCCTTGGGAAATGTAGTGGACTGTGTGCTTTGGAATTTTCCCGCCAAGAATCATGACCTGACTTTTTCAAATCATGTGGGAACTAATTATCCCACATTCATCCCGCAGCGACCTCCTCAATACGTTATAAGCATGACCACACCAAAAGACAATAGTCAATAATTTTGCTTCTGACGACGCCAGTATAGACCCCATCATGATATCTCATGCCATCGAAAAAACACTTCTCATCCGCACTGATATTGCTTCCCCCACTGATGATCCACCTGCATGATCACCCGACATGTAAAATATGACCTCGATATTTCATATCACCCTGATATGAAATATCATCTCCATCGGAATATCACCTGATATGAAAATATCACTCGATATTAAAATATTACCTGATATAAAATATCACCCCAAGAGAAAAATCACCCTGATGACCAACCTCATCGACGCAACCTGATGCATTTGAGAAAAATCCTCCTCATCATATTTATACCAAATACTTCACTGATGAACCCTCCATACTTGCTCATGTCCTCATAGGTGATCGATGAGACCCTCACATATCTGCTAATAATATCATGCCGGAGACCACATGATGCATCCCACCAGATCCTAATGACGTCACCATCATATTGCAAAGTAGGGTGATATTCGAAAGATGACTGATATTTGGAATATCACCCCCTGCAAGAAAATCAGGTCACTAGACAGGCAGATATCATCCTCACTTAAAATTGACATCCGCACCTCGGGGTGATCGTGCGAACATGAGGTGATAAAACAACATCGGGGTGATCATAAGTAAGATCACCCGACATTTGAAACATGACCCCCCCCCCCCGAAATATTAGGTCATAATGAAAACTTGCAGCAGCATCGAGGTGATCTTCACAAGATGATTGATATTTGAAAAATCACCCCTCGGGCGGAAGATCAGGTCATATACGAAATATGACCCCCCGCAAGAATATCAGGGTGACAGAAACCATGACTTAGAACTTTTTTGGATTTTTTGGGAAGGTGCCTGCAAAATTAATTGCTTGAAACCTGAAAATTCATGCAAGCACCAACATTGAGTATGGTACTTGCATCCTTGGGCTAACGCCTTGCTTTGCATGCCTGCAGGAGGATATACGAGATACACTTCAGTCTAGGGAGTAGTTCCCTATGCCTTTGTTGCAGAGATACATGTTGACGGAGATAGATAGAGAGGCTCTTGGCGCTATGGGACTGGATTACGTATGCTTCATGCCTGAGGTGCGGGCGAACCGTGGCTTGCTGACTGCTACTGTGGAGAGATTCCATAGTGAGGATAGGACTTTTCACTTCCCTACTGGAGGATGTCTACCAGATTTTGCATTTGCCGATTCAGGTGAGCTTGTGGAGTATGATCCACAAAGAGACGCGGGACTTGCTGAGTGCAGGTGAGTGTTTGATGACCCAAAGCTGGTTGGACAGGTCATCCCGTGGCAGGATATTCACGATTACTACAACTACTTCCCAGGGATTGTAGCAGGACTGATCGGAGGCGTCGTATGCCCTGACAGGAGATCGCATGGGTTCCCCATTGGATGGGGTAGGATCATGGAGAGGATGGTGATAGAGGGCACCCAATATGCTTGGGGTGTCTGCGTATTTGCTCACTTATACCATGATATGCATTAGGTAGTATATCACCGGAGTACGAGCCTATCTGCAGGTGTATCACTACTATAGTTTTGGCTATGGGAGCACATAGCGATCATGAGACCGATATGTGTGTTTGACAGACAGAGGGGAGAGCCATACAGTTATGGCTACGCAGGGGTGATTTCTCAGCATAGGCTGGGGAAGCTAGATTACTGGAGACACACTTTGGATGGGGTAGATGTGGTCATCTGGTGACCATATCTAGACTGGGAGCCATGGGATGATGAGGCAGACGAGCTACCCTACTATTTTCAGACGAGATGGCTGATAGGATGAACATGCCACATATTAGAGAGACAGATTATAGGCAGAGTACAGAGGCAATTCGGTAGGAGGCAGGGCATGCCATAGGGGCAGGCTCAGTTTGCACAAACACATGCTGAGAGGGTCAGATGGGGACTGATGGCATCCTATGAGGAGGCCCTAGCAAAGTTTCGGCAAACACCCTACGTTGCCTGGGACATGAGGAGGGAGATAGCGGATGCGGGGATGACACGGGACTATGAGGATTGGTTCACTACTCAACTGTTCCTGAGATACTCAGGACCTGGGGTGTTGGTGCCTTGTATAGATGAGGCAGACTTAGATGACGAGGGCCAGGTTGGCCAGAGGAGGAGGAGGGGGAGAGGGAGAGGGAGAGGGAGAGTGAGAGGGAGAGGAGGACAGAGAGGTGGCAGAGATGGAGGAGATGACGAAGGAGGAGGGGGAGGAGGTGGAGATGATGGAGGCCGACCTAGACAGAGGTGGAGAGTTGGGGAGGGACCACATGTTGCACAGTAGGTACCACAGGTACAACGGGCACAGATGCCACCACAGTAGCAAGTGGCATAGCAGCAGGTGCCCCAAGGTCCAGCATAGGTAGATGCCCATGAGAGGACCATAGCCACACTGAGAGGACAGGTTAGACAGCTGCAGGCACAACTCAGGAGGGTTGAGGCTCGACGAGACACAGATGCAGAGTACATTGCGGGTCTGACTAGAGAGAGGGACATGGCCGACACTCGGATATGAGTTATCTAGGTGGAGAGAGATACCATAGTTGAAGCCTTGGGGATAGATGCGACAAGCAGCTTTCTGGTTGGGCAGGTGTAGCAGGCACAGAGACAGCTAGCGCAGGCACAGACAGAGTTGGCGCAAATGCGAGGGCAGCTAACATAGGTACAGGGAGAGCTTGTTAGAGTGCAGGCTCAGACACAGTATTATCATGGATTATACCATGGTATGATGCCGGTTAGTCAGAGGGCTCCGATCTACAGGAGTCAGTCCATGGCCTCGCAGAGAGCAGGTCCATCGAGGTCAGGGGCCTTCGTGATGGGCCCACAACAGTTTGAGGCTAGCAGAGGAGGGGACACAGGAGATACTGCTGGTAGCAATGATCCACAGCAGCAGGGATAGCAGAGTCTCTGCAGATTTTGGGCTCTTATGCACTTTTTGATGGCTCAGATAGCTGGATAGACTTGTACCATTTTTATATTTTGAGACATGTATCACCATCCGTTGGGATGTATCTATTGTATACGACACTGATTCAGAGACAAACACTTTGATATTGTACATTTGGACACACTTTTATGATATTTATATGATTCTGTAGCTATTTTGAGTCTCTCTATATGTATGAGTTTATGATGCATTTCTATTTGATGCACATGTTTATCTAATGCAGACTTAGATGTTTTACTTGATGTTATGAGATGTTATCTGATGCAGATTTATGATATGATGCTATGTGATGCTATATGACCTAATGCAGACTTAGATGCTTTACTTGATATGCTTCTAATGTGTGTGAGTGTGACTGATATCTATATGATTATGCAACTTTATGTGATGCACTTTATCTATGTTTTTGATTTTTTTCTGCTTCGACACTATATGATGATTGCAACAAACTGTATATGGATGACTTAATTCACTCTATTATGGATGCAACTGATTTAATCATGTAAATGACTATCTCATATGATATGATATGCAACTGTATGCTCTGTATTTGTGATGTCCAAATGTACCCTATCGACACAAATATGATAGAATGGTAGATAGAAGATTGACTTGGAAGAGTGATTTGATAGAAAGATTCACAAGCTTCACTTTGTATTGTTACTTTGTATTGTTTGGATCTTTTATTGCATGGGATATGGATGTATGGATGTGTAAATGGATATATAATGGATGGATTTGATTTTGACATCTTGACGGTGCAAGTATTTTTAAGTGCTTATTTCATCATTGGGCGATTTTTTTTTTGGGTACTTTTTCTGAAATGTTGTAAGTTAATACAAGCATCTAGGTATAATTGAACCGAGATGACCTGAGCATTGTTTACATGGATTTTGATTTAGCAAGTTAATATAAGCATTGAGGTATAATTGAACCGAGATGACCTGAGTATTTCTTGCGTATCAACAAACAAGGATTGCCCCCGTTCATGTTAGACCTTTGATGTCCTCGATGATCTTTTACTGATCATGTCCTTAGACAAGGCTTCACATTACTAAAGATTAATCAACAAACAACAAACAAATAAAATAATCATGCCCCCATCATAGCATCTCTAGCTTTTGGCATCCTCGAGTAGCATAGAAAGGCACGATAGCATAAATCTAGACTCTGTAAGTTAACCTAACCAACACAAAACATTCTTGCATTTAGATGTGTTTGTTTCTTGCCATAATTTGAGTAAAATCATTTTAGAAGGCCTTAGGTGTTTTTCTGCTTTGCTTTGGATAGGTTAATGTCTTGCATTAGGATTTCTGCTTTGAAAAGAGCGGGTTTTGCTTGCACTTGCTTGCTTGGTGAGAAGAACTTCTCAATCCTTATTGGGGAGATGGACCCTAAGGGACTGACCTAGTGCCTCGGGGGCTCATTGCTAAATGGTCTTGCCTACGTGACGATGCAGAGGCAATGTAGTTCGGGGTAAACCCTAGCAAACCATGGATGGACTAGAAGATAGACGACAAGAAATGGGATGGATGGGATAATGGGAGCCTCGGGGGCGCACTAGAATAATGGCCTTGCCTACATGACAACGCAGAGGCAACGTAGTTTGTGGACTTGGACCATGGATACTGACGAGAGACACTATGCTAGGCTCACACTATGGGTACGATATGGGATAAAACCTTGGTTGACAAGGCCAACAAAGAGATAGAGTATCAAGCCATGATAGGTTACTAACAGGATTTTATTATGGGACAGATATGGGTCGAATGGGTCATGAGGAAGAATGGACACAAGGTGATTGGTTTCCCAAAGATGGAGAAGGTGGTTTATCACAAGTAACGCCTGTTTACCAGGTTTTCACCACTTGCTTTTATTTGCATGAAAAGTTAGAAAGTATGTATGACGCCTGTTTGCTAGGTTTTTATCATGATACCTACGAAAGGCGCATGTTTGCTAGGTTTTCACCAAAGAATGATTTTTTTTGTACTTTCTAATTTTTTGATTTTTTTGTCTTTTTCTGATTTTTTGATTTTTTTTGTATTTTTCTGATTTTTTTGTATTTTTATGCCCCCCTTACATTGGGGTTCTCCTAGGTATAGAACCGGCGAAAATGCATGCTATTGATTGGGTCATCGAATAGCTCACCTTCTGATGTTGCCAACTGATATGCCCCCGATCCATAAGTAGCTACAATTACATAAGGCCCGATCTAGTTGGGTTCAAACTTGCCCTTCTTTTCCTTATCCTATTGATTGCGGGGATTTTCTTAAAGTACTAGATCTCCAACCTTAAAGACTCGTGGGCGAACTTTGTGGTTATAGCTTCTTGACATCATTTGTTGATACACTTTGAGATGGTCAAAGGCTTTCTGTCTCCTTTCCTCTAGCAACTCTAGTTCTTGCAATCTGGAGACTCTGTACTCTTCGTCTAATATGAGACTTTTTAATGACACCCTGAGAGATTGTAATTCGACCTTAATGGGGAGGATAGATTATGAGCCATAGACAAGGGCGTAAGGTGTAGCACCTGTGGGAGTGTGTATACTGGTTCTGTAGGCCCACAGAGCAGGATTGAGTTGGATGTGCCAATCACGGCCAACATTGTTGACTGTCTTCTTGAGGAGTTTCAAGATGTTCTTTTTGGATGCTTCAGCTTGACCGTTGCCTTAGGGGTAATAGGGTGTAGAGAAACAGTGTTGGATTTTGAATCGGTCACAGAGTTCTTGGACATCCTAGTTTTTGAAGGGCCTTTTGTTATCTGTGATAATGGATGAGGGAATCCTGTATCTGCAGATGAGGTAATTCAGGATAAATGAGGAGATTTGCTTACTTGTGACGGTGGTGAGGGGAACGACTTCAATCCACTTGGTAAAGTACTCAGTGGCAGTTATGATGAATTTATGGCCGTTGGATGAGGGTGGATGGATCTTTCCCACAAGGTCGAGTCCCCATTGGCAAAAGGGCCAAGGTGTCGTTAAAGGTCTCAACTCTTGAGCTAGTGCATGTATCAGGTTCCCATGTATTTGGCACTGCTTGCACTTCTTCACAAACTGGTATGAATCTGTCTCCATGTTCGGCCAATAATAACCCAAACGCTGAGTTTCTTGGCTAAGGAAGGACCGCTAGATTGTGTCCCACAAATCCCTTTGTGTACATCTTGTAATGCAGTTAGGGATTCTTCTCATTCTAAACAACAGAGTAAAGTACCATCTAGAGCACGTCGGTATAGGGTGTTGACAATAATGGTATAGCGAGAGGTTTGGCATATAAAGGTTCGTCGTTGGTTTGAAGATAAGTCAGGTGGGAGAGTGCTGTCCTTGAGGTAAGTATAAATCTTATCGTACCAAGGTGAATTAGATCCAACTAAAAGGCATATGGAATGGGTCTCAGGAAGATCATAAGCTGGTTGTCGAGTAGTTTCCACTAAGAACTCGTACCGTGACTCATTCTCTAGTATCTCGAGAAGAGAGGCGATGGTCGCCATGGCATCTGCTACTTTGTTCTTAATGCATGGTATCTGCTTAAAAGATATAATCACAAAGTATTCCTTGAAGTCATCTATCATGCGCTTGTATGGGACAAGCTTCTCATCCTTGGTTTGGTAATCGTCATTGACTTGATTTATCACTAGTTGAGAATCACCATAGACATGTAGCTCTTTGACTTTCCAATCTGTTGCCATCTTGAGGCCAATGACTAAGGCTTCATATTCTGCTATGTTATTGGTGCATGGAAATAACAAACGGTAAGACTTCGATATGGTGTCGCCATGAGGAGTTACAAACAGGATTCTTGCCCCCGATCCATGGTTTGTGTAGGACCCATCAAAGTACAGTTTCCAGGAATGTGTTGAGACATTGAATAAGGATTCATCTAGAAATTCAAATTGCATTGGTGTGGTGTCCTATAGTGGTGCATCTGCCAACTAATCAGCAATGACTTGCCCTTTGATAGCTTTTCTGTCTACATACTCAATGTCGTATTCGCTTAGGAGCATTACCCATTTGGCTAGGCGACCTGTGAGAGCTACTTTGCTTAGTAGGTACTTCAGTGGATCTATTTTTGCAATAAGTTTTACTGGATGTGCAAGCATATAATGTCAGAGTTTTTGGGAAGCAAAAACTACCGCAAGACATTATCTTTCTATCTATGAGTATTGCAACTCATAGCCCACCAATGTTCGACTGATATAGAAGACGACTTTTTCTTTGTTCTCATAGTCTTGTTGTGCTAGAAGAGCCCCAAGAGCTGTAGGTGTAGCAAATATGTATAGTATCAATGGTTTCCCTTGGATAGGAGGCATGAGAATAGGTGGATTCATAAGATACTCTTTCAATTTGTTGAATGCCCCTTCACATTTCTCATCCCATCTGAATGGAATGTTCTTGTGTAGGAGATGATTGAATGGTTGACACTTGTCTGCCAGTTGTGATATGAATCTACGGATTGCTTGTAGCTTGCCCTATAGAGATCTTAGTTGAGTAAGACTCGTAGGTGGCGGCATGTCCATGATAGCCTTAACTTTGGCGGGGTCCACCTCTATTTTGTTTGCTGATATGATAAAGCCTAGAAGCTTGCCTGAAGTGACTCCAAATACACATTTCTTTGGGTTCAACCTGACCTTGAATTGCTCTAATCTTTGAAAGACTTTCTCTAACACATCCAGGTGTGATTCTCTTGTGAGTGACTTTGCTAGGATATCATCGACATAATCTTCCATTGTTACATGCATCATATCATGAAATATAGTAGTCATAGCACGTTGATATGTGGCTCCTGCGTTCTTTAGCCCAAATGACATGACATTCCAACAGAAAGTGCCCCATGGACAAGTAAAAGTTGTCTTATGCTGGTCTTCTGGTGCTATCCTGATTTGATTATATCCTGAGAAGCCATCCATGAGAGATAACATGGTATGCCTTGCTGTTAAGTCGACTATGATATCCATATTTGGCAACGAAAAATCATCCTTATGACAAGCTTTATTTAGATCTCTGAAGTCATTGCATAGTCTGACTCAGCCATCTGGTTTGGACACTGGTACAATATTGGATATCCACTTTGGGTAGTCTATTGCTCTGATAAATCCTACATCCAACAACTTCTTTAGTTCTTCTTTGACCAATAGTGCTATGTGTGGATGCATCTTTCTAAGCTTCTGTTTCACTGGTTTCACTCCTGGATCTAATGGAAGATGATGCAGGATCAAGTTTGGGTCTAGACCTGGCATGTCTACATATGACCAAGCGAAGTTGTCTCTCTTTTTCATGAAGAAGGGTACAAACTTGGTCTTTTCTGGTGGAGTAAGAGATTTGGCAAAGTGAATGATCTTAGGCTGTTCCTTTGTTCCAATGTTAACCAGCTCTGTGGGTTCCACAACAATCTGAGACTTCTCCTGGTGCATGTCACTGGGGAGAGTGTCAAGCCTTCCATCATCAGGTGCCACAGTTGGGTTTTCACCTTCGGATGCGTCCATTCTTTTTACTATTTTGGGATCTGACACTGCCGTAGAACGGTTTTCACTATCAGATCTAGTTTTTATTTTGATATTTTTGTGACTGGAAGGATTGGCACCCTCTCCGAAGTAAGCCATGGTATTAAGTTCAATAGTGAAACCAACTTTATGATCTCCTTTGGGTAGGTGGTCCCTAAGTTCCATATAGTCAATATAGGCATCATCATTATGGAACATATCTAGTTGAGGGGTTCCTCGTAGATCCCAATCAATAAGTTTAGGATGCATAAGGGGGAGGGAGTCGGAGGATAGATTTGATTCGTTGATAGTTTAAATGGATACACTAGGAGTATTGGGAGGGGGAGTGTTCGGGATGGTACTTTTCTCCAAGTTGTTTATTGCGATAGAACTCGAACCTTCCTTGAAAGTCGTATTCTTAGAGATAGGCAAATCAGACTCTAGTGGTCTATTCGGTAGCGTTTGTCCCTCATGGTAGGGGGTATAAGTTTGAATGGTATCAACCTCTTTGTCATCATAGGAGTGCTCTGTCAGCTCATCCCACTCATATTCATTGGAATCTATGTCACTGTCCACTTGAAGTGTATGGATCATTTCTACAAGACAAGCGTTTTCTTTAGCTTTGCCCTTACCTTTATATCCTAGACCATTTGTATGTCTAGCCAATGAGGAAGAAGAAGGTTGAATGGGTTCTATGATTCCTTCTTTTCTTAGGCCGATAGGGCCTTGTCCTTTGTAACCCATTCTATGTAGGATAGCTTCTCCTCGTCCATAGAGTTCTATTAGGAGCCTAGGTGGTTCCTGTTGTATGTTCTCTTCTTCTTCGGTATAAAGCGATTGTAGGACATCTCTTTCCTTTGTTTCATTAGATAAGGTCCCCCATTTTACAAAGGGAGCTGTGGGAGCTATAGGAGGAGCAGATGGTTTTGGAAAATGCTTGGGTCGACCAAAGGATCTAGGACATAACGACATCTTGGCTAGATTGAGGCTGTGCTCTATGGAGTACTCCCCAACTCCAGATTTTTTGATGGTAATCTTCTGCTCTTTGGGCCTTGATGAGGAAGCTTCAGAGGTATGATCATGCTGTGGGGTAGGGGATGTAGATGCTCTATTGTTTGGTATGATGCAATCAGGTTTTGAAAGGACAAAGTTGCAATGCTAGAAAGGATCAGGGCCTCCTTAGATGGTGACTTGTTTGCCGTTATGCGGGAATTTTATGCATTGGTGATAGGTCGAAGGGACGGCTTTCATGGCATGAATCCATGGTCTTCCTAGGAGAATATTATAGGTGAGTTCCCTATCTAGGACTTGGCACACAACATCTTTTATCACTGGTCCCACTTGTATGGGTAAGACTACTATTCCCTTTGTAGTTCTCTCCTCTTCATCATAGGCTTTGATAGTAATCTTCTTCCTTGGATTGACGACATTTTCAGAGAACCCTAATGTAAGGACTAGCTTTAATGTGCAAATATTTAAATCAGCTCCCCCATCAATGAGAACCCTCTTGATGTGGCGCTTGTGGATGAAGGCAACAATATGTAGAGGGGTGTTATGAGGTTGAGACACTGAGAGGTCATCTTGCTCAGTAAATGATATGGTACTTGAGGAGGTCAGATTACCTACCATGGCCTGAAACTTCTCTTGGGCCAAGTTAGTGGGGACAGTGGTTTCCACTAAGGCTTTATTGAGAATCTCCTTATGGGAAGCAGATAGACGCAACAACTCCAAGATAGAAATCTAGGCCGGAGTCTTCTGTAGTTGGTCTATGACATTATACTGAAGGAAGTTGGACTAAGAAGGTGACGACCTTAGAGGGACGGTATTCAAGGTGACTTTACCACTGCGGGTAATGATGCTACAACCAGTTCTGTTAGGTTTTGATTGTTGATTGGGCGTGACCACATTGATTTGTGGGACATGCTCAGATAGGCAATTGATGGTGTAGTCGAATGGCACACTTGCATAGTTGGCATTACTATTCCCACTATTCTGATTTGGCCTGTTGTGATTATTGTTGTTGTTACCGTTGTTATTATTGCCATGGTTGTTGTTGCCATTGTTGTTATTGCCATGGTTGTTATTGTATGGCCTGTCGTGATTGAGAAGTGGATCCCTATAAGCCACATGTGTCTCATTGGAGGTATGTTGTTGGGTTCCTCCTTGATTTTGATCAAGCACATCTTGGATAACATGTTTGAGACAGATACAATTGTTGGTTGTATGTCCCCTTCCTCTATGATATTCATAGTAGTCAGTGTCTTTCCAATAGGAAGGTTTGACTATAGGCTCATAATCACTTGTTGGCGGTAGAGAGATTTCATTGTTAGCCAATAACTTCTGTAATGCAGATACTTGGGACTCACCCAGCGGTGTGAACTTTCATCTTGGATTGACACTGAACCATGGTCTTGGCTCCTGAGAGAATGTTTTGTTGGGCGTAACATTGTTTGCTTCTCCTTTGAGAGTGAGTATGGGTTGTTTCTTGGGAGCCGCCATCTTGGCGTTGACCACTCCATCGTTGACAGCATTTTTATTCTTGGTCCAAAACTTTGATTTGTCAGTCGTGTAGTTGGAGGTAGGTGTGTCCTTGTATAACTTGATTTGCCTCTTGGCGATCATGGCCTTTTCGATAAACAATCCTATTTTGATGACTTTTAAGAATGATGTAGGGAATTGTATTTGTATTTGATAGCCAAGATCAGTGTTGAGGTTATGGACAAACATCTCCATTAGTTGCTTCTCAGGTACATCGTATGAGCATTTGCTAGTTGTCTCCATCTTTGTAGGAAGGTGGCGAATGATTCACCATTCTTTTGCTTGGTGTTGCATAGGTCAAGCATAGAGACTTCATGTTTAATATTGTAAGAGAAGTGCATGATAAATTTGTTGACTAGTTCATCAAAAGTTTTGATGCCCAGTGGAAGCCGTGAGAACCACTCCATAGCTTGACTACCTAGTGATCTAGGGAATAGTCTCATTAAGTAAGTCTCATTGTGAGCTACTTCCAAGCATGCTGCGTTGAATTCCCTAATGTGATCTCTAGGGTCCCCTTTCCCTTTGTACTTGTCAAACTTAGGAACTTTGAATCGGTAGGGAAACGGTTTCATGATCAAACCTTTATCAAAGGGGTACGGTGCAATATCTTCCAAGGAGTTGTTTTTAGTGTTTGTACCCATCTTGAGATTTGACATTTGTTGCTTTAGATCCTCGAGTTCTTTCCTCATTTCTTCCATAGGAGCATTTGGGTCTATGGCTTTCTTTCCTTTATCACCTGTGTTTGGGTCTATGGCATTCTTTCCCTTTTCATGATCATCCTCTATGTTTTCCAGGATTGTGCTTATATCAAAATCTGCGGGGAGTTTAATTCCAAGACTAGCAAGATGATAGAAATACTTATGAGGGTCTTCATGGAGCACTTTCTCTACTAAGCATTGGAATTTCTGATCTTGGATGCTTCCTTGATAGTCTTCGTTAGAGATTTCCTCATCACTATCGTGAGGTGTGAAGATGTCGTTGGATGATCCGACCATTTCAAGTTCTTTTTTGTATTGAGATCTAGTAAGAACCATGCAAAGTGACGTGGGATGAGGTGGAACAGGACAAGAGATTTTGGCAAGGTGCCAATGGAGACTGCTGAGAATAGGATACTTATGACAAGATTTGGAAAAGGAACTTTCTCGATCAATGACTCCAAGCAAGATGGCCGATACAAGACGATAGCCACTAGTAAGGGTACTCGATACCTATCTTACTGTGTAGAGACTAGTCATGCACCAAGACCTACTAACAAAGTTTTGTGACCTACTAGGTTTGTTTGAATCTAAAGTGATACAAAAAAGGGGTATGTGCTGACCTGATATGGGATAGTTTTTGACTTTTGGACTAGAAAGACCTAATAGAAGGTGAATGGGATGACTAATGAAAGAGAGATTTTGAAGTGAAATGGATGGAAAACTGACTGCAAGGTAAGACCTAATCTCTGATTTTGGGACTAGACTGAAATGGGTACCCAGAACTGGTGAAATTTCTCTCTTGAAAACTATGCAAGTGCTCACTGTCATGTATGCGCTGATACAGATGTGCCGAAAGTTGGGATATATGCACTGTAATGGTAAAATGTAAAAGCACTGGAACATATAGTGAATGCACTGTAGGTCTAAACAAATGTGCTGCAGGTCGACATAGATGCACAGAAACAGAGGGCAGATGTGCCGCTCTGGCTTTTCTCAGTGTTTTTGCAATTTTTGGAATCTTTTTTTGGTGTTTTTGGTACTTTGGTTGCAAGAATGTTTTTCTAATCTGATTTTCTGGAATTTATGGCAAGAAAACACAGTAAACACAAAGAATATTTTTATGGTTTTTTATTTTTTTGTGATTTTTTTGACTCTTTTCGGACTAAAAAGAAAGCAAGTACAACCTATAGTTTCAAAGGACAGTATAAAATAGAATTCTCCCTATCTCTAGGTGAGGCATCTTCGGGAGGTGATAATCACCCTTCCCTGCATCAGATTATAGAGGTTTTTGGTCTTACTAAAACAAGGATGAGTAATAAAGGCAACCATTCGAGTGGTTATACATGCGGTAGCACTACTCTCCATTATGGAGTCTCCCAGCCTGCAAGGGTTGCGCCTTGGAGGGTTTTGGGGGAGGTTGGCTATCGGTATAACACAACTGCTTGTTGTTTGAAGCTTTCACTCCAAACACAATTTATTTATAGTGGCTTGGAAGGGCTTGGCGTCTAGCCTGTTACCAATTAGGGTCGTTCCTACTTGGATGAACGGTATCCAAGAGCAGGCCCCTCTAAAGGAAAAACACATGCAAAAATGATATGTCTGGCATTTTGGTCACCCAAGATAGGGGAGAGCATAGGCCTGGTATCATTCCCAAAACATGGAATACAGTGGTTCTTTTCCCCTAGTTAAAATGAGAAAAACTAGATGAGCTATCTACTTGGGCAAGCACAGAACTTTGAAGTGATTTTAGCAAGATAGCAATGGTCCAGTTTTAACCAAGATAGCAATGATGAGTTCAATTTTAATCCACGTAGCATGAATTGTTAACTTTGAAATTTTGGTCAATCGAGATAGCAATGGTTTAGTTTTAACCAAGATAGCAATGATGAGTTCAATTTTTATCCACAATAGCACGAGTTGTTAACTTTGAAGTGATGGTCAAATCGAGATAGCAATGGTTCAGTTTTAACCCAGATAGCAATGATGAGTTTGGTTTTATCCAGATAGCAATAACTTTGAAAAGATAGCAATGTTGCAATGCAAGATAGCAATGATTCAATTACCACTTTCCTAGTTAAAACTACGTGAGATTTGCATGAGCATTCGTTTTACTATCCTTTTAGAATTTGAAGTGTGAGCTAACAAGTGCAACTATATGAATCTAAACCAGTACCTAGCCTACAAAACAGATCAAGAGAGTTCCTACAAAGATGTTAGCGTTAGCAAAATCTTCCTAGAAAACCCTAAAATCACTGCCTACAATAGAAGCTCCGCTTCAGAGACTAGATGCGTAGAAACAGTCAACAGAAGCACTGCATAACATATGCGCTAAAATGGATAGTACATGCATAGAAATAAAGTGTATATGAGCTGATCCTATGTATGCGTAGTCTCAGAGGGTAAAAGTGCTGGAACAGTGTATATATGCGCTGCATGAACAGATGCGCCGTAACTTATGGTATATGCACTGGAACAGTGAATGTATGCGCTGATTAAATGGATGCGCCGTGATAGTTAACAGATGCGTGTTAGGAAGTGACGTATGCACTGTTTCCTCCTGTGTACGGCTTTTCTAAACACAAAAACTCAGTTTTTGGGTTAGATTTGGGGCTAGGTCCCACGGTGGGCCCCAAAAATGTTAGGGTAAAAATGGGATAAATTCAATTCAATAACATAAACCCAAACATCAATAGAATATGAAGGAAAAGGAGATTTAAATAACAAACAGATGATACTTACAATCTTTACCTTGCGTCTTCCATTGGTTGCCTATCAAAATCGTCCTTGTGTGTATGAAATAGGGTCCTCAGTGAGTGCACTTCTTTGCTTTGTCAAGAATGTCAATTGAGAATGGCTATGGTAATGTCGTAATGAAGAGAAGCTTCACAACGGTGATAGTAATGCGTAGTGCGTAGTAAAAAAACGTGATCACAAGCAATGAAGGAATTGGTGCGAAAGGCGCGCTGTAATTCCTACAGAGTAACAATACTTAAAGCTTGGATGATTGAAATGGAAGAATGAGATTGTTTTTATAGACTTGAGAGAATGAAGATCAACGGTCTAGAGAGAATGAGAAGATCAACGATTGAGAATAGATGAGGAACGTGCAATGAATGAGAAGAAGACATGTGTCACACAAAAGTTGTTTTATTTGAGTTAATCACTTTGTTTTCTAAAGATAAGATATGCTTTTCATAAATTAGAAAGTTTTTTTCTAATTTAAGAGATATTGATAAAAATAAGGTTGATTGAATAGATAACTCAACTTAAGATTTGCTTTTGCATGAATTGAAAGCAATTAAATAATAAATTATTTAATTTTGTGTGCATGAAGAAGAAGACTTATTTTTAGAAGATTTGAAAGATATTTGAAGAATTAGAAGATAAGAAAGCAAATTAAATAAATAAATTTATTTAATTGTTGTGCATGATTTGGAAGAATAATAAAATATTTGATTTATTTTATTTTTGGAGATTTGAGAGAATTTAAATAAATTTGATTTGATTTATTCAAATTTGGAAGAAGAATTCGATTTAATTAAATAATTAAGAATTATTTAATTGTTTGGAAGAATTTAATTAAATAAAGGAATTTATTTAATTTTGACTTTAGAAGAGATAATTAAATATTTTGATGTTTAATTAACTTAGAGGAATGTGAATCAAATAAATAAATTTATTTATTTATTTATTGATAGGGGAATTAGAAGGAAATAAATATTAAGAATATTTATTTAGACCGAATCGTGTCATTTTTAGGCATATACAATTTCTATATAATTTCTATAATTATTGTTAAAGATCTAAATTTTTTTGCATATCCCGCATATCCCTCCTCTCAAGATTAGTATAGGAAGTTGTTCTGCTACCTTAACTTCCTTACATGAAGGATGTGGAGTTGGCAGCGACAGGTATGAAACTAGAATCAAAGTAGTGGAGTGTCTTGCATGTTTTTGGTAGGTCCTATATGAGTTGGGTGATGATTTTGGATGGCTATATTGGGATATGGGCCATTATGGGGGAGTTACAAGTCAAAGATGTCATCTATTATAAGTATGAAGGCTATTTTTTCTATTCATGGCTCATTGGGAGTTACTTTTACTATTCCTAGAAGAGCCTCTTCATTTTGGACATGGAAGTTTTTGCATTTTACCATGGTTTAATGGTACATTGTTTTGGGAAACCATTTGTGGTATTCCTCTCCCATTTCTTTATAAATTGGAGGCGTGAGGTAGTTTCATTATGTTATTTTATAGGCACACAAGTGCTGCCAAAATGTTATCAATTTAAGGAAGGAAAGAGTGTTTCATATGTAAATGCTTGTTAAAGATTAATATATTCTCTGTGCTCTCTTTGATGGTGGAGGTTTTTCCCAAAAAAGTTTTTCCACATAAATTTAGTGTTATGTGTTTTATTATGGTTAATTGATTTCATTCATATTGCTAATTTATGTTTCCACATTTAATTTGTAATGGGTAATCCATTGTTAAGTGATCAATTTCATATTTGCATCACTTTGTAAAAGTTTTTATAGCAAGCTTTCTTCACCTTGTTTAAGGACATAATCAACGAGATCATCCTAATATACCTGGATGACCTAATAGTTTTCTGCATGAATAAAAAGATCACTTGAACCACCTAGAGAATGTATTTGAAAGATTTCAAAAATTCAAGTTTCCTAAAGTGTTGGACTTTGTTTAGGTTTAATGCCTCCATATTTTATAACTCTACCGATATAATTGGCAAATCTAAAAATACATGTGTGTTGTGGCACCAACATTTGAGTCACATAAGTGAAAACCATTATTAATAAAAAAATTGGTTGATGGTTTTTTTGATTACTCCATTGGTAAAAATGTTTTTTATGAGCACTTAATGTTTGGTAAATGTAATAGATCTTCATTTCATGTCAAAACTTATAGAGCAAAAAGATTGTTAGAAACCATTCATCCGGATGTGTTTGGTCCAGTGGATGTGGGTTCTATGGGAAAGTATCAATATTGTGTTTCATTCATTGATGATGCCTCTAGATACACTTGGATTTATTTTATACATTCTAAATTTGAATTTTTCACTAATTTTAAGGAATTTAAAACCTTGGTTGAAAAGTAAATAGATTATAAAATAAGGGTATTGAGATGTGACAATGGTGGTGAATATTGCTCTAGGAAATTTGATGAATTTTGTAAGCTTGCAAGTCTTGTTTGACAGAATGCTACACCATACACACCTCAACAAAATGGGGTTGCAGAGAGAATGAATGAAACTCTAATGGAAAGAGCTCGAAGTATGTTGAACGGTACACAGTTGGATCGGTGCTTTTAGGTAGAGGCTATAAGTACTTGTTATTTGATTAATAGACCTCCTTGTTTGACTCTTGTTGATAAAACACCTTATGAAGTGTGGATAGGTAAGAAGCCTTTAGTTTCACATTTAAGGGTCTTTGGTTGTTAGGCTTATGTTCATGGCCTCAAGAAAAGCGATCTAAATTGGATCCAAAAGCTCAAAAATGCATCTTCGTAGGATATGGTGAGAATGTTAAAGGTTATAAGATTTGGAATCCACTAACCTAGAAAATGATTTATTCTAGAGACATTATTTTAAAGGAGTTTATAGCATTTTTAGGTCTTGAACAACAAAAGGAACAAGAAAGGAAGAAAATAGTGCATTTTTTGACTAAGGTCGAGAAGCAGTATGATGCACATGTGGGAGAACAAATAGATGGATTAAAGGATGGAGAGGAAGAAGAGGGTTCCAATGAGGATGTGTAGGATGAGCATACATAAGAATAGGTAGAGCCCCTTGCTCCTACCTTGAGGAGATTCATAAGACAATGAAATCTAGTTGACATATATAGCCCACTGGATTTGTTTTGTGTATTTGATTTATTGAGTATTGACGATAAACCTAGATCTTTTAGGGAGGCTCTCTCTTTAGAGGATAGTGAGTCTTAGATGCAAGCCATGCAAGAGGATATGATGGCCATAGATAATTGTGACACCTAATATCTTATGAGTTTTCCTAGGGGAAGAAAGTCCATTGGTTGCAAGTGGGTGTATAAAAATAAAATCAGAGTAGATGAACTGTTACAGTGGTACAAGGACATACTGATGGCCAAGGGCTACTCCCAAAGAGGGAGTTAATTTCCTAGTGAAATTGTCTCTCATGTTGCTAAGTTTACTTCTATTAGATTCCTATTATCTATTGCTACAACTTGTGATTTTGAGATTAAACAAATAGATGTTAAGATTGCTTTCTTACATGGGGATCTTGAGGAGGAAATTTATATGTGATTGCCTAATAGTTTTGTTGTGAAGGGGAAGGAACATTTGGTTTGTAAGTTGAAACGATCATTGTATGGTCTGAAATAATCACCCAGGATGTGGTACCAAAAATTTGATGCCTTTGCATTGAGTTTAGGTTGTGTTAAGAGCAAGAAGGATCATTGTGTTTATGTTAAAATTATTGGTGATCAGATTCTAATCATTGTCTTGTATGTGGATGACATGTTATTTATTGGTAATAGTAAGGTGATGAATAGGGACCTCAAAAGTTAGTTTATGGCACATTTGAATTGAAGGATTTGGGGGATGCAAAATACACTCTTGGTATGGAGATTAGTAGGGATCGAGTACATGGGAAGCTTGGTTAAGTCAAGAGTAAGTATGTTGCTACCATTTTGCAGTGGTTTATTATGCATGATTATAAATTAGCAAATATTCCAATTATTGTTGGCACTAAGATTTGTTTAGATATGTGTTCCAAATCAGATTATGATTTTGAAGTTATGCCTAGCAAGCCTTATGCTAGAGTTATTGGTAGCCTAAAGTATGCAATAGTTTGCACTAGACTAGATATTTCCTAAGTAGTGGGAGTTTTGAGTAGGTTTATGTCTAACCCTAGTAAAGAGAATTAGACTTATGTTAAGAAGGTTTTCAGATATTTGCGAGGGACTTCTAATTGTTGTTTATGTTATCATGGTACTAATGATGTGGATAAGATATTGGGCATATAGATTTTGTGGATGCAGATTGGGAAAGTGACTTGGATATTTAGAGATCCACTAATGGTTGTGTTTTCTCTATTTAGTGGTGTAGTGAGTTGGATGAATAAGAGGCAACCCATAGTTGCTTTATTCACTACCAAAGTAGAGTATATTGCTACTACACATACCTCTAAGGAGGCAGTATGGTTACAAAGATTTTGTGCAGGTATTGGTTTTGACTATAGTGTTGTTTGCATTAGTTGTAATAGTCAAAGTGCTATCTGTTTGGCTAAAAATCCCATGTACCATGCTCATACTAAGCATGTTGATGTTTAGTATCACTTTGTGCATGAGATGGTAGAGAATGGTAAGGTCTTGTTGTAGAAGGTTGACACTTAGGATAATGTTGTAGATTCCCTCATGAAGCCAATGAGTATGGAGTTCTCTTCGTGAAAGAAGGCCATAGGCCTTGGATCCTATACTTGATATATTTTATTATTCCTTTAGATGTCATTGCAATGTATAATATTAAGTTGGAGAATGTTAGGATAGTGTGATATTTAATTTCAATCCTAATGTATTATTTTTATGTATCTCCAACAATACCAAAATGGGTACTTGAACATCCATATTGTTGAGATATATTATTATTTTATTGTTATTCTCCTTGTTGACTTGGAATATTAGTTGTAATGGCATTCATGAAGGAGGTGGAGTTGGCAATGGTGATTATAAAGCTATTTTTAGCAAATTTCTCAACTTGGGCACTAGAATTGAGTAGTAGAGCATCTTGCATGTTGTTTGTGGGTCCCATATGAGTTGGGTGATGATTTTGGATGCCTACATTGGGATATGGGCCACTATGGAGGAGTTATAAGTCTAATGTGTCATCTATTATTAGTATGGAGGTTATTTTTGCTATTCATGGCTCATTGAGAGTTACTTTTACTATTCTCAGAAAAGCTTCTTCATTTTGGACATGTGAGTCTTTCAATTTTACCATGGTTTGATGGTATGTTGTTTTAGGAAATCATTTGTGGTATTCCTCTCCCATTTATCTATAAATTGGAGGGATGGGATGGTAGTTTCACTATGTTATTTTACAAGTACACAGGTGTTGTCAGAATGCTATCAGATTAAGGAGAGAAAGAGTGTTTCATATGTACATGCTTATTGAAGATTAATACATTACTTATGCTCTCTTTGATGGTGGAGTTTTTTCCCAAAAGGGTTTCTCCACGTAAATATGGTGTTATGTGTTTTATTATGGTACTCTAAAGTGTCGCATAAAAGGCTTCCTACCATAGCAGGCTTCAAAGGGAGTGATGCCCTTCAATGCCTTATGCAGAACTCTGTTCTAGATGTGAGCAACATAATTGATAGCTTCCGCCCAATATTTAGGTGCAACGGATTGTACGTGGATCATGCGGCTAGCCATCTCTTTCAGGGACCTATTTTTCCTCTTTGCTACACCATTATGTTGAGGTGTGTAGGCGACAATATGCTGAAGATCAATCCCCTCAAGAGTGCAAAATTGTTTAAAGCGATGGTTCACATATTCTTTGTCATTCCATCTAAAGGGGTTTAATTGAAGGGGGTTAGATAAAACCCACTTAGATCAAACCCCCTTGGAAATAACCCCCCTAGTCTTAAATCAAACTCTTAATGGAGTCTCCTCCACACTTATCAAAATGCTGACAAAAAACAATTGTTCTTCACCTTCTGGGGGATCAAATGAAGTCATTTAGAAATTCTATTTCGTAAGTATGTAGCCCTTAGTATAAGCTTTCCAAAGAGTATGATTTTGAGTATATTTCATTTGATTATTATATTTATTTTTTATTTTCTAGTGAATGTAGGTTTTTCACCAAACATCAAGGTCTCTATTCCACACATAGAGAAAAAACTTTGAAAAATATCTGCATACTAGGTATTGATGTCCTTGTTTCAATAAAAAAGAAGTTAATTTGGATACATACAAAAAAAGTTATGTTTTATGGCATAAACCTATGTCTGAATTATAATTAATCTCACTTCAAAATTTAATAAATAAAAAAATATATGTGCACTAGATATTGGTGTTACAACACTAAGTTAAAAAATTTATAACTTTATCCTTTCTATAAAAAAGTTATGTTGTATGGTATAAATGCCACTTTTTAAAAATACTGTTAATTATAAAAAATAAGTTATTAAAAGTTACGTAAAAAAATTCACAAATTATTTCTTAAAATTAAAAAAAAAAAAACATTTAGAACCTACACACAAAATCTCAAAAGTCACTAGTTCACATCATCTTGAAATTCTTAATGGATTAGTTGCTATAAGTGTTAGAAAGTGAAAATTTGGTTAAAAATGTTGATTTCAATGTCCTACTTTGGCCAAAAAGTAGGACATAGTATTGTGGGTTGACCCTATACGGAGAGAAGGTTGGCTGATAGATTAGGCACACAAAGGACATTCTCAAATGTATTAGTGTCAGCATCAACATAACCTTTCCCAATGACATCTATAGGAGAGTCATCCTCCATGAGAATGTGGAGCACTAGACAAGGCTCCAACAAGGAAAATTGTTCTCTGATAGAACCCATGTGATGTGATGTGATCTGATGCATCCAAGTTAAGAATCCACTATTGTGAAGAATCTACAATAGAAACAAGTGCAATTGTTTTCCCTTTGCCTATTTTCAAAGGAGTAGAGAATTGCCGAGCAACAAAAGAAGGCGAATTAATGTTATTCTTTTTCAAAAGATGCTTCGAATCATTGATCTTCTTCTTATGACAAGAATGTTTCCCATGACCAACCTTCTTGTAGTAGCTACAAGTTGGTCTTTCCTTCTTTTGAGAATTCCCCTTTGAAGAAGAGGAATTAGATGATGATTGTGCTTGATCTTTTTGTGACTTCTTCTTGGACTGCTTTTGTTTCTTATTAGGTTTCCCTAACTCTTTCTATCCCTTTGGTTAACTAGCCAACAAAGCCTAAGATTGAGATGGAATAAGGAGACCAATGGAAAGAAGCTGCCCCTATTCATGCATCAACATTTCAAAAAAGGAAGCAAAAGAAGGCATTGCGTATGCAGGTCCCATAGTCAACCTATGAGTGTGAAAGTTAGAAACAAATGCATCATATTTAGGTCCAAGTTTAGTAAGAGTAGTTAAGATAAGTTTTATGTCCTTTATCTCAACAACACATGATTTGCATTGTGCTCTTAGGTCATTAACCTTTGTTACATAGTCCTGGATGTTGACAAAAGACTTGGGATCAAGACTTATTAATTCATTGTCAAGTTGATATCCCCTAACTTCATCAATTGTACCATATAGAGTTTTTAATTTGTCCCATGCATCATGTGAATTTGTACATCCATCAAGTTGAAACATAATGTCAAGGGAAAATGAACTTCTAAGACAACCAAGAGCTTTTGTTTGTTCAATCATCTAGAGTACCTTTTCCTTAGCATATGTGGGTTCAGTTACCTTTTGTTCAACATAGGGTATATAGCCTTGTTGCATTAAGGTGTTCCATGCATTTTGATGCCATGTGTTATAGTTGTATGATGTTAGTAATGGAAAATTAACATTACCCATTTTTAAAAGGAAAAGAGAGCATGAGTAGAAAGAGATGCACAAGCATAATCACACCAAGAGATCCTCCTCAAATCACTTAATCAAAGAACCCCCCAAAATAATATGATTTGGAACTTTATATTTAGTGCGGTTACAATTGCCACTAGCAAGAAACACTTAGTGGACTTGACTTCAATATTTTTTACAAATCCTCAAAGAATGAGTATATACTAATAGTACAATTCTAGTACCAAGTGAAATTATTAGCACCATTGTGAATACATGAAAAAACATGCACTTTCAAAAAAAGAATCACCTCGATCCGAAGTCGTATGCAAAAGTTCTGAAGCTTTGAAGTTCTCAAAATGAGAACTACACAGTGTCACCTATGAGAATCTATGATTTCTGGAAAACCCATGCACCAAAATAAAAAAACTCTCTACACTAGTGTGAAGAGCACAACAAAATATCTTAAATAAAAAAAATTGCTCAGAAAATGGAGGTCGTGAGCCCAAGATATGAGCTTGCAAAGTTTGTCTTCAAGATCTAACTTGCCAACGGAGGGGGTAAATTTGAAAAAATCACCTGCCACAAAATTTAGTGGAACTACTACCAAAACTTAGTTGTCTTCCAAATGTAGAAACCTCCATATAGTTTAGACCTTCACTAGAAAAAGGAATCACTAGCCAAATATAGGCTCTGCTAATTTTAGCAAATCTGCCAGATGGAGCACCAAATTAGGCACAAGGCCAGGTTACAAGCATGAAGGCCAAGGATATTTTTTTAAAAATATTTCAAAGGCCTAAAAGGTTGAGCTAGGAGAGGGATCAACAACAAAAGCCAGGCTCGAACCCAAGGGTCTGCGACCCTTTAGAGGTCCACCAACCTCTTAAATGAGGTTGCGGCCTCTTATCAAGGCTACCTTGGCTTAAGAAAAGGGCACAGGTCCCTAAAAGGATACCTGCATACCTTTGGGCCTGTGTAGGCACCCTTAGTGCTTGCACAGGGTCCCAATTTTTTTTATATACAATATATTTTTAAAAAATTTTAACAAAGATTTTCAAAAGTAAAAAAATTATGAAAGTTTTACAACATATATATATTTTTTAATTTTGAAGATCGAAGAATTTTTTTTTTAAATGTGCCTCATGGCACTATTCACGAGGGCCATACAGCTCCTTGGGCAATTTTTTTGCCTCTTCGGACAACTTTGCCCAAAATCGATGATTGGATAGTCGATCTTAGGGTTTTCAGGCCTTCTGAGTGCGATGCTAGGGTCAAATTTGATCCAAAATGCTTTGAAATGGTGGCTCCTTGTTGGATTTGGCAACAAACCTTCAACTTCAAACCCTTGCAGATCTGGCTTCTGGTATCCAAATCAAGTGAAGTAAAAGGCAAATCTAACTACCTCAACTATTGAACTCAATGGTGAGCTCATAATGTCTTTACTGTTGGGAATTAAGGTGTCTCAACCTTGGTAATTCCTAGCATTAATTATTTGATTATGTATTTATTTATTTGCCTATGATGTAATTTATGTTGCACATCCTATTTTGTCATTTAGTGTGAAGTGGCATGATGTGTTGTCACTCCACTTGGAATGTGACTAGGATGGTCAACTCATCCCATGTGGATATAGGCGTCCCATATTATGGTAGAGGTTTTTTGCCATGTGTTGGCATCATGTATAGTGTGTAAGGAGTTATGATGCGTAAGTGTTATGACAGATTCCGATGACAAATTCTATGATGCATAAGAGTTGAGAATAGAAGATTCTATGACAAGTGAAGACATGTGTCAAAGTGCATCTTTGAGGAAGGCATCTTTGGACGCCCAAGGTGGGTTATGACATGTTGTAAGAGGAATATGTTATTTTTAGGCAGTTATGATAGATTCTCTTACAGCTATAAGAGCTATCATGTATGATGGATTCTATGACAGCTGTAAGGTCTGTAAGAGCATCTGTCATAGCCTGTCTTGGGATTAGGTGCCCACATTGGGATGGGGTGTTGTGACAAGTGTAAAATCTATGTTGTAATTATTGTCGATGAGGATTGCACCCTTATGCAAAGCTGTGACACTCTGCAATCCTTTGAAACATGGGGACAAACTCAGGCTGTGGGTGACCTATAGTGAGTTTGAACCTCCAGATTGTGGGCTGGTTCCCTTAAAATATTCTATTTTGATCTATGATTTTCTGCTTTGGAAAAGGGGAAGAAGGAAACTATAAGGAAATAAAGCTATAAAATTTGGTGATGCACCTAATAAGGATGGAAAAATGCAAAATCTGGCTCACAATAGATTTCAAAAACTTGACTCACACAATCCAATCTTGGCACAAATATCACAAAAATGTTTCTAAGGAAGGCTGGAAAAACTATTCTTTATGAAGGAAAAAAGATTCTTCACAACATGAAAGAAGGGATTTCAATAACACAACCCAAGACCCGTGGTATCAATATGGTTAACACTTACAAATAAGAATGAGACAATAATTTTTAAAAGGTTTCGATATTAAAACACATTTAAAATTTCATCAAATCATCCATACAAGTAGCATCAATGGAAAGGCAAACACTTGATTTCAATGAAAAATAAAAGAAAATATTGCATGAAGAACAAAGAAGTTGAACCTGTAATCTCTATAAAATCTGTAATCAATGAGTTACAAAACCTCCTTCTCTCTCAAAGTGTAAAAGAGCAAAAAGGTAAGAACTTGAAAAATGAGTTATAAAACCTTCTATCTTTCAATGTGTAGAAGAGAAAAGAATGCAAGAACTAGCAAAAACTAAGTTTTGCTTTACAATATATAGTTTGCTCTTACTAAGAGGCATGCAAAATGAAACTACAGCTAACTACCTCTAAAAATAAGTCCTCCAAAGTGATCCATGAGCAAACCAAGAAATCCCTAAAAATAAGGGCTCAAACTGCCACAAATTGAGCAAAAATAGCTCCAAGTTGACCCTCTCCATGTGTTTGACCAAGAAGTTGACCAAAATTCCTCAAATCACTCCTCAAATCATGCAAAAAGGGCTCCAAATATCCTCAGTTAACTCAACTCATCAATTTGCATGATTTTGCTTTTGTAAAATTGATGTGAGTGAATAATAAAGTAATTAGGATAATTACTCTATTGTTAGTTACAATTTGTACTATTTTTGATTTTACAACTTGTGAAAAATAATAAAGTAATTTGAAGAATATTACTTTACTATTTATTTACATTGATTTATTTGTAAAATCATGCATGATGAAAGAAAATAAATCTTCTTATCTCTCCAATTACATTTGCCTAATTTGCATGATTTGAGAAAAAATAGGACTTAGAAGAAAATAAAAATCCCTTATGTCTCCTTGTGAGAAAAATCTCCTAAATGCATGCCATATGCATTTAAGGCAAAATTATATCCTTATAACTTCACACAATGTCAAAATTTGCCTCACAAGACAATTAGGCATAAAAAATACTCCTTATCACTCCATATGCATTAAGGAGAAAACAATAACCCTCTACCTTATTACTCCATTTACAACACAAAATTGGCCTCACTGCCATATATCCTCCATGCAAAAATATAACCTTATCCACTTGCCTTGAATCTGGCTATGTCTTCATATAGTACCATGCAATTATTACCGTGTAAAATCCTTACCTTATCCTTGTCCGATCATATCTTCTTATTTTGACTTTGTATGCAGAAAATGCATAAGGTAATAGGATTTGACTTTTAACTTGATCTTTATAAATCATAAAGAATATTTGACCATCCTTGTCGACTACTATGGAGAAGAAAAACATAAAGGCACCAAGCCTTACTTCCTAATGATTTGAAATTTTGACTTAGTAAAAATCAAATCAAAATGAGATGAGTATTTGGTCCACGGGCATTCATCCATTTTTAATGATTTGATTTTTACTAAAATAAAGAGGAAAAAAGACCTCTTAAAGGATCTATGATCGATCGGTGCTTGATAAAAATTTAGGGCATCACTTTTTTGAAAAGTGCTTGAAACCCTAGCTTGAACATCACTTTGCTTTCTATTCTTTTCATTGTTCTTCTTGAGAAGCGCTGCCATGGGGTTTCTGGACTGTGTGTGCCTTTGAAGGTTTTTAGCGGTTCAAATTTGATGTTCTAAGCTATCACCATTTTGCATTAGGTAACTCCCTTTATAAAGAACTCAGCCATTCTCTTGGTTGGTCGCAGCTACATGATTTCTTCTGAACATATATGATTTCTACATTCCATTCTTACTATGGTTTTCTTATATCTTGCATTTCTTTGGTTGGTGACTATATCCCTACATTTTCAACTCTGCTAAAGAGGCATACCCACGGCCTGTAGCTCCTCATTCTTTCAAGAATACAAGGTATGGCTTCATTCTTGCCTCACCATTCTAATTTCTTTTAACAATTTGCTCTATTCTGGCAAGGGTTTTGAATATATGATAAGGGTATGTGATATTCATGAAGAGAAAACTCTTTTCTTCTATGACCATGATCATTGCAACCTCTATCTTCAATTTATATTCCTCTTATACCTGAACTCGACCACTGTATGCATGATTTTTGCCTTAGATCTGGGCATCTTTATTATTTTTCTAAAAGCCACGGCTTGTTCATTTTGCCTCTATCTGGGTTTTTTTCTTCATATAGTTTGTGTAAAGACAAATAAGGGCTTTTCCTATTTCTGTATCTTCTGAAAATGCAAAAGAAGTTTTGAAAAAAATTTCTATATGGGTTTGTTGTTTTCTTGAAGAAAACTACTCTTCTAGCCACGACCATGATTGCATTACATATATACTTATGTTTCTGTAAGAAGGAAAAAAGACCCATATGAAAGTCTAGCTGGTGTATTTATCCACTTATGGCAAAAGAACACTACTTTTTCGGCCCTCCTGTAAAAGAAAATGGGGTTTTCTTTTAAGAGATCTCCTCCTGTAGTAGCAACAAATGTATCTTTCCCTTCTTTTTTGCAACTTTATGATGTTCTATTATTCTTGCAAAATGATGGGGAAAAGAAAAGTTTCTAAACTACTGTGTACCTAGACCACTCTTGTTATTTCATGTAGATGTTATTTTTCCTTTCTTGTGGATAAAAATAGAAGATGATTGTAGTCTTAATGCATAATAAATGCTCAATAGCAAAGAGGATGGCATTCGCGTGCTCTGCAAGCTGAGCTAGGGCGACCGTGCCCTAGCTCATTCTCTGTGTGTTGCTCGCTTTTGCATTGTGGGGGGGTTTTTTGAAGCTTTCGGGGTGGTGGTGGTGGGTTTTTTTCTTTTCTGGAGGCCTTCTTGCTGCCGTTTGGGTGGCTTGTGGGTGGAAGGGTTTTGATCCTTCCCTTGGGGTCTTGTCTTTTTCCTTTTCTTGCAAACGTGTCCTGGGGGTTTGCATGCCTGTTGGGGATCTTGTTTTTTGCTATGCAGGGTGGAGAAACATCTGGGGCTAGCCCCAAATTGGATTTCTGATCAGCAGTTGGTTCGAAGCCTTCAGTGCTTGGAGTGAATGTTTTTGATAATACGCTGTTTTCTTCAGAGATGGAGATGAATGATCTAGGATCGGTTAGTGGTTCCCGAATAACGAAGATTAATGGGTGTTTGGAAAGATGCAAAGAGCGACCGAAGTTGATTATCCTGATGGAAATGCTTGCAGATGATATTGAATACTATTCAAGGCACTCTTTTTATTGCAAGTTCATGGGTTTGAGAGTCTCGCTCCAATTTTTGGAATCCTGGGCTCAGTCGACTTGGATGCCGGAGGGGGAGATGGAGATTAGGCTCCTTGCGAACAACTTTTTTATGGTCTCTTTTGATTGCATGGCAGATCGGAATAAGGTCTTCGAGGGTGGCCCCTATTTTTATAACCAGGTGGGTTTGTTTATCAAGCCATGGCATGCTGGCTTCAACCCGACGGAGGCACTACCAAGTCAGATCCCAGTTTGGGTTCGGTTGCCGTGGTTTCCAGTTGAGTGTTGGCAGGATGACGTGTTGCATTTGGTGGCTTCAATGCTCGGTAAACCTGTTGGGTCTTCACAACAGACGCAGTATAAAAAGGTAATGACTTTTGCTCGTATCTGTGTAGAAATTGATTTAAGCAAGCCACTGCCAGATTCTATTGAAGTGAGTGCTGGATCATATACTTGGGTGCAATAGCTAGATTACGAAACCTTACCTTTTCGGTGTCGTCTTTGTCATGAATATGGTCACTTGCAGCGTAGGTGCCCTAGGGCTAAGCCTGTGGTGCCCCAACCTTCTCAGCCTTCTCATAATCCACCTAGGGCTGATAATGGTAAGGAGCCTATTCCGGGTGATGGTAATGGAGATGATGGCTATGTCCTTGTGAAGGCTCACAATAGGAATCGGGGCCAAAAGCGGACTTTGAGGGAGAGGCAGGTTGATGAAACTTTTAATAGATTTGAGGTGCTGGATGATCTCAGCCAGGGGGAAGTGAATTTGGGGTTGCTGAACTTGGATCAGGGAACTTTGGGTACATGACAAGATGGGCCACCATTGGAGACCATGCAGGTTGTGCAAGAGATTGGGGTTGGGCAAATGGATATGGATCAACAATTAATTGTCTAGATTGAACAAGAATCTTCTATTGGAGCTTCGAAGAGTGGTGGAGGTGGTTCCCCATTGCCCCTGAAAGGAGGCAAGAATGTGGGGAAGAGCTCTTTGGCCTCCTCTCTTTTGGGTATTCAGCAAATTGAACTGAAGAAAGGGGTTGGTGACAAGACTTCCAAGCTGGGAAGGAAGAAGGATATGGAGAAGATTAAATTAACTGGGGAAACTTTGGTGGAGTCAGGGTCAGTCAAGACTCTGGATTCACATTTTTCATGCCCCCAGAAATGATTGTTCTCTCATGGAATGTAAGGGGCTTGAACAGTGGCCCTCGACAAAAAGCTGTTCGTGATTTGGTTAGGAATCATTCTCCGGATGTTCTTTTTCTTCAGGAGACTAAATTATCTGTAGATAATAAGTTGGCCATGGCTCCTAAGTTGTGGAAATATGGTGAATGCCAGTGTATGGGGGCTCTTGGTGCTTCTGGAGGGGTGGCTTGCTTTTGGAACCCTCGGAAGATTTTCCCTCTCTGGTGGATGTCCTCTAGATCCTCTATATCCCTAGTTGCCTCTTGGTATGAGACTGGTGAGTGTATTCTCCTCTCTAATGTGTATGCTCCTAGTGAGTTTCTGGGTAAACAACTTCTATGGTCCCATCTTCGTTTTGTTCATAGCTTAGCTCCTTACCATCCGTGGGTTATGGCTGGCGATTTTAATGCTATTGTGGAGTTGTCTGAGAAAAGAGGTGGTATTCCTAGGTTGGAGCCTTCTGCTCTGTTATTCAGAGATAGCATTTCTAAATTAAATCTTATTTATGTTCTGCCAAGTAATGGTCGCTTCACTTGGAATAATAGGAGAATTGGTGAGAGTTGTGTTGCTGAGAGGCTTGATCGATTCTTGGTTTCCTGTTATTGGGTTGGAGACTTATGGTCCACTCGATCTGAAATTCTTGATTGGAGAGGTTCTGATCATTGGCCTATTAAGCTTAGTATTACCTCTGCTCGGGGGCCTCATTCTCCCTCATTCAAGTTCTAGATTATGTGGTAATGGGATCCTACTCTTCATGAACTTGTGGCTGAGTGGTGGCGGATTGGTAGACCAACTTTTGGTACGGCAATGTACACATTCTCCAAGCTTCTTCAGTTTGTCAAATATCAGCTTAAAAGGTAGAATCGGTGATGTTTTGGTAATATCTTTCATGCTAAGGTTGCTGCCCAGGAGGAGTTGAATAATATTACACGGTTGATTCGTGAGAATGGGGCCTCTGAGGATCTTCTAAGGGAGCAGGCTAAGACTTTGAAAGTGGTTGAGGAATTTGAATTGCGGGAAGAAATCTATTGGAAGCAAAAGGCCTGTGTTGAATGGTTACAGGAAGGTGATAAAAACACCGCCTTCTTCTTCAATTCTGTTAAGGACAGGAGGCATGGTAATTCCATTCCTTTTTTGGTGAATGATAGGGGTGAACGTCTTGCCTCGTTTCAGGAAATCTCTGCTGAGGCATCTTAGTATTTTGCTACTTTATTTAGGGAGGATTCATGAGGGGGCTCTGTTGAGGAAGCACAGGTTCTTTCTTGTATTCCTTAGTTGGTCTCCAAGGAGGCGAATGAGTATCTGATGAAAGATATCTCTCTTGATGAGCTGGAGGGGATTGTGTATCAGATGAAGAAGGGTAAAGCTCCTGGTGCCGATGGTTTCCCAATTGAATTTTTTTCAGGAATTCTGGGATATCATAAAGTTGGATCTTCTGGCGGTTGTCCTTGAGTCCCAGAGGAATAAGCATATGCTTCATGCTCTGAATTCCACCTTCCTTGCTCTCATACCCAAGTGTGAAGGGGCTGATAGGTTATCTCAGTTCCGGCCTATCTCTCTTTGCAATGTGGCTTACAAAATCATTTCTAAGTTATTGGCTGAGAGATTGAAGAAGTGGCTTAAAGTGCTGATTTCAGAGGAACAAAGTGGATTTGTGGTAGGTCGACAGATTCTTGATGGGGTTGTCATTGCTACAGAGACCATCCACTCCATGGACAACTCCCACGAGAAGGCTATGTTCATTAAGCTGGATATGGCTAAGGCTTATGACAGGGTTAGATGGTCTTTTTTGTAGAAGATCCTTGTTTCTTTTGGTTTTGGTGAGGAGTGGATCCAATGGGTCATGAGCTGTGTCACGTCTGTTTCCTTCTCAGTTTTGATAAATGGAGATCATTCTAAACTTTTTGGTGCCTCAAGGGGCTTGCGCCAAGGGGATCCTCTTTCTCCATATCTTTTTCTGCTTCTTGTGGAAGGCCTTGGATGTTTGTTGAAAAGAAGGGTGGAACTTGGCACCATTCAGGGTTGGCGGTGGGGTGGAGACTTGCCTCCACAATCTCATTTACAGTTTGTTGATGATATGCCTTGATGGGGATGGCTACTGTTAGGGAAGCTACTAACTTGAGGCAGGTGTTGGACATATATCTTGTTGCTTCAGGACAATTGATTAATGAGGAGAAGTCATCCATATTCTTCTTCAATACGCCGTCCCCCATTTAGAGAAGAATTGCTAATATCTTGAGGTTTCAGATAGGGGTTCTCCCTTTGACGTATCTGGGTTTCCCAATTTCTATTTGCCATCTTCCCAAGGGTTCTTGGCAGAATATTATTGATAAGCTCCGTGCAAAAGTTAATCATTGGACCCACAGATGGTTGTCTTTTGCGGGGTGGGTTCAGCTTCTCAAGTCGGTGGTGCAGGCTCTTCCTACCTACCAATGTATGCTTCAGGTGGCTCTGATGGGTTTTCTGAGGGAGTTGGATTCTCTTGCAAGGCAGTTCTTATGGGCGGGATGTTTGTCATCCTCCAAGTGGAGCTTGGTAAGGTGGGATGTTGTGTGCAGCCCAAAGCAATTTGGTGGTCTTGGTCTTTGACAGTCTGCGTTATCCGGAGTGGCTGTGGCTGCTAAGCTATTTTGGAGATGGTGTGTGGAACCGGATCAGCCGTGGGCCAGGATATTATCTCATAAGTATTTCCTGGGGATTCCACGGTAGGATCTCCCTCGTTACTCTCTTGAGGGGAAAGGTTCAGTGATTTGGAATACTCTTCAGAAGGGTGCAAAGCTTATCAAGGAAGGTTTATTTTGGATTTGTAGACGGGGAACTAAAGCTCTCTTCTGGTCAGATTCTTGGGATGGATTCCCTCCACTTACTTCTCAGTTCCCCAACCTTTTTCCTTTGTGCCAAAGATTTCTCGAGGCTGGCTAGGCTAGGGTGAGTGACTTCAAGTCTGTTGCTTCTTTTGGTTAGTTGGAGGTAGCTCATTGGAAGGATCCCGCAGTGTGGCCAGATTTGGGATTTGCGGAAGATAGTGCTGAGCTTCACAAGATTCTTCATAGTAGGAGTTGTAGTTCTCTTCTGGAAGAGGATATTCTTGCTTGGACCCATAATCCTAAGGGGGTTTACTCTGTTGCTTCTAGTTATCAGGTGTTATTAGCTCAGAAGCTAACTGGGGTAGAGGTTCATTGGTGGAAAAGGGTGTGGAATAAACTCTCGTGGCCTAAATGCAACTGCTTTGTTTAGACTTTGGCTTGGAATAGGTGTTTGACCTGGGATAACATTCGTAAATGGGGATTTCAAGGACCTTCAATTTGTGTTTTGTGTGGGGGAGCAGAAGAGGATTCTTTGCATTTGTTCTTCCAGTGCCCCTTTGTTGTGCAGCTTTGGCATTGGTGGTGGGAGGTATGGAAGCTTCCTTGTATTCATGTGTGCTCTTTCGTTGAATTCTAGGATAGTATGGGAAGACCTCCTTCTATGGCTTCCTTTTTGCAGGAAGTTTGGTTCGTGGGTCCTACCTTTCTGCTTTGGCAGATTTGGCTAGAGCGGAACCACCGAATTTTTCGTGAGCAAAAGTTGGTGGGTCGGCAAGTTTGGCTGCGCATGCTAGGAATGGTGCAGGAGTCAGTTTCAGCTAAATGTGATGTGGTTTTCCCCTTAGAGAGAGGTGATGATGAGTTGGTGGCCAGACTGGGTCTTTAAGAAATTCATTCTTCTTTTGTCAATTCCAGGAACTGTAGGCATGGGAAAAAGAGGGTTCAACGGGTTGGAAGGTGGTTACCTCCTCCCAATGGATTTTTAAAGATCAATACTGACGGTTCTTCTAGGGGCAATCCTGGGCCTGCTAGAATTGGTGGAGTTGGTAGGGACTTAGCTGGGTCGGTGATTTTTCTATTCTCTATACATGAGGGGGTGAAGACTATTAACTTCATGGAGGGTCTGGCAATTCTGCATGCTATTGAGAGGGCCCTTGCTTTGGGCTAGAGAAAAGTTATATGTGAAGCTGATTCATAGATTTTGATTAATCTCTTGAATGAGCGAAAGATATCTGATATTAATTGGCAGTTGGCTTCGGTGGTTCAGTGGATTCTTCAGGTTAGTTCTTGGATGGAGGAAGCATCCTTTGTTCACATCCCGAGGGAGTGGAATCGAGTTGCCGACTGCTTGGCCAAATGGGCCTTTGAGCATGATAGTGGTTGGAAGGTTGAGGATTGGGATCAGGTTAACCCTGAGCTGCATCTGGATTTAGACCGGTTCTTGGAGGAGGATAGGAGGATACATGGGGATAGTTGATGTTGTTTATGTTGTGGGGTTTTCACCTTATTTTCTGGGGCTGGGTCCCTTGGTTATTATTGTAATGCTCTTTTCTGATTTCTAATAAAGTTTTTACCCCTTTGCTTTAAAAAAAAATGCATAATAAATGCTTTCGAGCATACTTCTTCATCATCAATCAGAAATATTTCTCTATCTGTAGAATCATATCATTCAAACCCCCTTGTTTTATAAGCTGTTGTCTTTATCACTTTTAACTGTCTTACTGTATTCATGAATTTCCAAAGATAATAAAAATGCATGTATATTAGTTCTCTTCTTTGACATGACTATCTTTCTCCAATTTGACTGCATTTCCTCTTACTTTGGAATATCTCTTTGCAATAGCTATCTACCTTTTTATGCCTATGCATGACTAGTATCTTGGCCAACCCTTTGCATCTTTTGCATTGACTATGAAAAAATTTAATGTTGTTGATGACTTCATAGGACTGCTTCTAGTGAAGATGTGACTATAACAAATCTCTAAGACTTTTACCAAGCTTTGGAAATCTTTCATATCTCTTAAAAAACATTCCAAATTGTCAAATAGGCCTGTAGTTGATTTACCTTCATGTTGTTGACTGATCTGGATAATTAAAATCACAACTGCATTTTACCTTCTCAAGAGTACAAGGGTAGTCTTGAACCATTTTATTTAATTCTTGACAAGGTTTCTAAGAAGGTTGATAGGTGTAAACATGAGAAGATTGTAAGCCTGACTTTTTATGATTTGTGACTTCCTTGATAACCATGCCTGCAGATTGCTATGCTGTCTCTCGTATATATTCCATGATTATCTAGATGTACCTGCATGCTCTGTCCTTTTATGATTATGATAGTTATTGCTTGAAAGTATCATTACTCCCTTATTGACTTCATAAGACTACAATCCACTTCCTTATCTACTAATGACTGCAATATGTGTACTTTTATGTCTATGGAAGTCAAGTTAGTGACTGATGTTTATGTAGAAGCCCCATCTCCTTTGATTATACCTTGGTTGTGTGGGTTTGACACTCATGACTATTAGGACAGTCCTTTGAGGTGACTACATTTAGTGTTATGACTGTACTTATATCAATGATTTATTTATCTTTTGTTTGTATCAAGGACTGTCATGGAAATTCTAAAGTTGTTCATGTAGATATGATTGTCCTTCTTGCCTCCTTATGGCTACTATACAGTGAGCTTGTAATGGTTTCAACTGTGATTGTACTCCTATGGAGACTGTTGTTCTATTTATTTATTTGAGTACACTTGACCTATATGATGAGCTATTTTCATGCCTCAACTATGACATTGATGTATTGAGGAAGAAAGAAGAAAACTATGAAGTCTTCATGATGACTCATTTGCATGTCTTGAACTATTTATTTGGTCAATAGTATTATCATACTCTATTATCTGATTCTAAAAGGCTACTTGCACGATAATGATGAGAGACATACCTCCTTATGGCATGATAGGTTCTTCATGGCTGTTCCATATGATTTGATCATTCATTATGGCTGTAAGAAACATGTTTCTTGGTCAAAACTATCATTAATAATAGTGTTCAAGCATGTTGGTCTCAACCCTTGTGGGAGCCACATTTCCTCCATATGTTTAAATGTCTTCAAATCAGCAGCATTACTTTTCCTATACCTTCATAGTGAACAAACAAGTTAGCAAAAAAAACATACCTGATGGAATTGATTGATCCTCTTCATGATATTCTGATTTATGACACGTCTGATTTGATCTTTCATATGAAATGCATGAGGTGACAAGTTGATATGTTTGCTTGATAAAAGCATATGAAAATCTTAAATATCCAGAGCTCTTACAGGTTTTTTCCTAATTTTTTGCAGGTTAACTTGATGCAACTGGAGCTGAAGATGAGGACTGAAGATCAACTATCAACTAGATCAACAACCTCCTTGCTCAGGCAATGATGGATATTTAATTTTATCATGTGTTCATCATTTCCTTTATCATCAGATGTATAGCTTGCATATGTCTGCATTGCTCAGTTTAGTTACTCCCACGGCTTGTGTGGGACACATTTGGACACTTCTTTTAAACATGATCAATTAATTTATCTTATGCACTTGATGAATGTATGCTTCTTTTTTAATCAATGCATAGGATAGAGTAACAGATACTGAATGTACATTCCAAATATGACATGAAATGACAGTTTAAATAGATATTTTCCTTTCTTTCTTTCAATTATGATCAATTGAATAATCAAATTGTCTTATAACTCCTGAAAGATAAAACTATGTTAGATCAACTGTATTTCTTGAATCTTTGATTTCTTGACATTCTGATTCATCAGTCCTGATTGGACTGATGGGTTATCTTGACAACTAATATCTATCTCTACTTTGTCAAGACATCAACTGTTTAATGAATGTAATAACTTAAAGTTTTCATTTATTCTTCCTGAAACAACTGCACTTAGGTCTAACTAAATTTAGTGTGAACAAAATTTAGTAACATTTCTGGCGACCTCTTAGGGGTGTTTGCCTTCTAAACAACTTAGAACTAGTAGCCTTGCAATTCCATTAGGCATAGAGTCTTTTCTGTCCTGAACTTTGAAAAAAATTTGCAACTCAAAACTGATAGAACTATAGCAGAGACAAAACTAAACTGACTTGCTTAAGACAAAGCCAACAAAATGTGCAGAAGCACTTCTTGGAAATGAAATACTAAACTAAAATTCTAATCTACCCTACTCTAACCAGCCAAAGGTGCTTGTCAAACAAATCCATTAACTATTTGATTAAAATAACTTCTCTTTCTCAACAAGGGACACTGATTCACATGCTTATAGATGTCTAAAATTAGATGAAGTACAAGAAAGTACTCAACAAATTTTTGCAATGCTTCATGAAAAATGTAGATAAGTTCACTCACCAACTGAACCTGATCATGTAAACCTCTGTCATGGGGTAAAAAGATGATTGATTTTGCTATTCTGAGGCTGAAAACTACTCTGTGGGTACAACAACAATCTATATTTGCTTATCTAGCTCCCTAATAACCATACCTCTGATTAGGCATCCTCTTGCAATGATGTATCCTTGGCTAATACTCTTGGTTTCCTTATTGAGATCTGTTGTCCTATTTTCAGTTACAATTTCAATCTGATTTGAAACAGTTAGCTCATATGAATGAAATGAATAAAAGCCTGCCTCTTTGGCTAGATCCTATTGATCACATACTGTTGTTTCACATGGTATCAAATCATTATCTATGTTAGAACAAAAAGCCTCTATAATATCTAAAAACATGCTTTCATCCAACTGACATTCCTGTACTTAAATTATTTGAGTTTCCTCAATGTGCTGCTCAAAATTTTCATCCTACATGATGTCCTGCCATATCAATTCCTCCTCCATTTTTAATGAATCACCCTCTTCCATTAGGATAGATAATAACTCATCAAAACTATTAGATCTTTGAAGGATTCTAGGAACACTTGATAGAATATCTGATTCAAGCTCCAAACACCTAATGTTTTCATGACTATCCTCATTATCGAGATCATGACTATCCTTATTCTATCTTTAGTGAATCGACAAACTGTCATCATTACCTGTATCTCCTTGCTGTTCTGTTATTTCTGAATCTAGTTCAATGAAACCAAGTAGCTGATCAAATAAAGAAACTAGCTCTTCTTGCTTGTTAGGTTTATTCTCCATTAGAACATGGGCATCTTGTCTTTGTATTTGAAGATTCTATCCTTCCAATATCTGCATCATGCTTTCATTTATCTTGTAAACAACATTAGAGAACTTCTCAAATGAATCAAAATCTAAAGGATTGAGTACCAAATCTAAACCAGCATCCTCTTCATAGGCATTATGCTCATTTTCAGCTGGGGACATAGAAAAAATAGCAGCAACCTCTTGCTCCACATCTAATTTTTTTGATTTGGTGGGACAAGAAGGACTGCAAGAAACTTCAGCTGCTGAGTTGAAACTTGGAATCTTGATCGGCTTGGGCTCTAAAACCTTTTGCTCTTTTTCATTATACCAACTTGGAATCTTGATTGGTTTAGAAACTAATACCTTTTCCTCTTCATGATTTTGGATTGGTATGGAAGGGGTAGCCTTAATAAGATTTGACATTTTATAATCAGGATACTTGGTCCAAGAAGGCTGCCATGGTTGTTCAAAAGATTGATGATTTGATTCATGCACTTGATGTGACTGATACTGAGGGCTAATAGACTAATTTTGAATGCAAACAGGTTCCTGATCAAAATCACAATTTCTAAAATTTGGAATTTGATACTTACTAACCTCATTTTGAGTAGGTTTCTCTGGAATGAATGCAGCTGTCCGGTTCTCTTACTTTTGTATTTGTGCAAGCAAATACTTCATGTGCCTCTTTTGCTACAATCTATCTTGTAAGATTTTGTTCAAATTGTATCCTTTGTGCCTCTAATTCTTGCTCGTGAAGATAGGCCTGATAATCCATCTCTTCTCACTGTAAATCAAGCTCCTGTAGCCTCCTAAACTCTTCTAGGTTCCTTGTGACTTCTAACAATGTGTCACTCATGCTATACTTCATATCCCTAACCTCTTGGGGCTGATCTTGAACATGTAAATGTTGATATGAAGGATGAGCAGGGGTGGGTGGGAGGTAAGAGTACTGTGCATGCTGGTTTCCTTGAAAAATTATGGAATTTGGGCTAAAACCAGCACCATGGTTGATCTAATATGGCTGATAAGATGAAAGATTAGTAGTATTTTCATGATATGATGGATGATATGACATATTCCCATGAAAGGTAGACAAGCTTACTCATTCATAAAGTTGGAAAATAGCTAAAACCTGATCTCATGAAATTCTTTTCATAAGTTGCAAAATCTGATCTATCAAACCAGAAAGTTAGAGTCGCCAGGTACTTGAAAAATAAACCTCTGAAAGGCTATAAAATCTACTGATCATACCAAAACAACAGAAAAAATAAGTTCTTTTTGAGTTGAAAATCAGTTCAAAGTCCCACTAGGTGTGCCAAAAACTATTCTCATCCAACTTACAATCCAATCTTCATGAGCAGGAGTCGGAGGCACAAAGGATACAGTTTCAAGAGAGTCTTAGAAGGGAGATAGCAACAAAAGAGGAGCAGATGAAGTTTTTGCTTGCACAAATACAAAGGCAAGCAATCCAGATAGCTGCATTCATTCTGGATCAACCTGTTCAGAATGAGTTTAGTAGTTATCAAATTTTAAGTTTCAGAAGTTGTGATATTTATTAGGAACCTATTTGCATTCAAAATCAAACCATTAATCCTTAGTATCAGCCACATCAACTGCCTGAACCATGTCATCATAGTTCTGAACAAGTATGGCAGCCTTCTTGGACCAAACATCTTGATTATAAAATGCTAAATCTTATAAAGGTTACTCCTTCCATACCAATCCAAAATCAAGAAGAGGAAAAGGTACTAGTAACCAAACCAATGAAGATTCCAAGTTGGTATAGTGAACAAGAAAAAAAGGTTTTAGATCCCAAGCCTATCAAGATTCTAAGTTTCAGTCCACCAGCTAAATTTGCTGCTGTTTTTAATGTGTCCCCAGCTAAAAGTAAACATAATGCATATGACGTGGAGCAAGAGGTCACTGCTGCTCCAAATCCTTTACATTTTGAATCATTTGAAAAGTTCTCTAATGCTATGTATAAGATGAATGAAAGTAGAATACAGATATTGGAAGGGAAAGATCTTCAATTGCAAAGACAGGTTGCCCACATTCTGATGTAGAAAGCCCCGTGTGAGGAGGAAGAACTAGTTTCTTTGTTTTAGCAATTACCTGGTTTTGTTGAGCCAGATAAAGAGCTCATACCAATAGCAGTTACAGAACAACAGGAAAACATCAAATAGTATGAAGGGTTGCTGATTGAAGCTAAGCAGTCTGACAATATGATCTTGGATCATTTAAAAGAAGGTGAAGGTAAACCTATTATACAACTTGCAAAGCTGGTTGAGAGCTGTTATGAGGTAATAAACAATCCTCCTTTACCCAAAATTCAAGAAGAATGTGATGAAATTTCATTTTGGGATGATCTCAAGTCCTTTGTGTCAAATTTAGATGGCAAACAAGATCAGGTTGAACATGTTTTTGTGAAAGAAATTGAGCTTGAGTCTCATGAGCTAGCTGACTTATTTAATGAACCTCTTGAATCTATACCTAGTATCGAACAACTGGATAATATAACTCATTTGGATTCAATGCAAGATTGTAAGTTGGATGAGAACATGTTTTTAGGCATCATAGAAATCTTTTGTTCTAACATTGATGATTAGCTAGTATCAAATGAACCAGCAATATGTGATCAACAAGATTAGGTCAAAGAGTCAAGTTTTTCTTCATTTCATTCATATGAGCTAACTGTTTCAAATCAGGTTGAAATTTTAAGTGAAAACAAAACAACAGACCTCAATAAGGAAACCAAGAGCATGAGTAGAAAATTCATCATGGCAAGAGGGTGTCCAATCAGAGATATGGTTGTAAGAGAGCTAAATAAGGAGGTACAGATTGCTAATGCACCCACAAAGGAGTTTTCAGCCTCAGAACAAAATCAGATCATCTTTTTACCCCATAATAGAGGTTTACATGATCAGGTTCAGCTGGTGAGTGAACTTATCTACATTTTTCATGAAGCACTACAAAAATTTATTGAGTACTTTCTTGTACTTCATCTAGTTTTAGACAAGATCTATAAGCATGTGAATCAGTGTCCCTTGTTGAGAAAGGGAAGTTATTTCAACCAAATAGTTAATGGATTTGTTTGACCAGCACCTTTGGCTGGTTAGAGTAGGGTAGGTAGAATTTCAGTTTAGTATTTCATTTTCCAAGAAGTGCTTCTGCACATGTTGCTAGCTTTGTCTTAAGCAAGCCAGTTTTAGTTTCAATTTCAGTTTTGTTGCTGCTGTAGTGTTTCATTTAGTTTTGAGTTGCAAATTTTTTTTTTCAAAATTCAAGGCAGAAAAGACTCTATGCCCAATAGGATTGCAAGGCTACTGGTCCCAAGTTGTTTAGCAGGCAAACACCCCTGAGAGGTCGCCAAAAAATGTTACTAAAATTTGTTCACACTAAATTTAGTTAGACCTAAGTGCATCTGTTTCAGTAGGAATAAATGAAAACTTTAAATTTATTGCATTCAATGAACAGTTGATGTCTTGACAAAGCAGAGATAGATATCAGTTGTCAGGAAACCCATCAGTCCAATTAGGACTGATGAATCATCATACCAAGTGAATCAAAATGTCAAGAAATCAAAGATTCAAGGAAGCCAGTTGATCTAAACCATTTTTAGCTTTCAGGAGTTACAAGACAATTTGATTATTTAGTTGATCATAATTGAGAGCAAGAAAGAAAGATATTTATTTGAACTGTCATTTCATGTCATATTTGGAATATTTTTCAGTTTCAATTACTCTATCCTATGCATTGATTGAAAAGAAAACATACATACATCAACTGCATAAGATAAATTAATTGATCATGTTTAAAAGAAGTGTTCAAATATGTCCCACACAAGCTGTGGGAGTGACTAAACTGAGCAATGCAGATATATGCAAGCTATATATCTGATGATAAAAGAAATGAGGAAGAACACATGATAAAATTAAATATCCATCATTGCCTGATAGCAAGGTCAATGTCCTTTATTGATGGCTGATCTTCATTTCTTCATCTTCAGCCCCAGTCATATTAGGTGAACCTGCAAAAAATTTGGGGAAAGTCCTGTAAGAGCTCTGGATATTTAAGATTTTCATATGCTTTTATCAAGCAGACATATCAACTCATCACATCATGCATTTCATATGAAGGATTAATCAATACCATAAATTAGAGTATCATGAAGAGGATCAATCAATACCATCAGGTATGTTTTTATGCTAACTTGTTTGTTCACTATTCAGGTATAGGAAAAGTAATGTTGTTGATTTCAAGACATTAAGACATGTGGAGAAAATGTGGCTCCCACAAGGCTTGAGCCCAACAATTCCAAGAGTAAAGCATTTATGCTTCATATGCAGAAAAAGTAAAGAGAAGTACAAGGATAGATTCAGGCTAACATTATCCTGTGGTTGTTCACAATGAACATAAACTACAGATACAAGGCTATACATCATAATGAGTAGCCACACTTAGAGAAGACAGGCTATTCTTGATGACAACAGACATGGAGGACAATATTCACCAAGAAGACTGATGATATAATATCTCCATATATGATAGCTGAACAATATCAATGACATAGGAACCAATCATTAAAGGAGGTAGATACCACAATTTGTAAGAGGATGGTAATGGAGTCATGTGCCTACCCAAAGCTTTCCTCTTGTTTAGAAAAAAAAAGTCATATGACTGTGTGAGCAGTCTTAAACACATGACTATAGTAGAAGTACAATAAAATCACAATAAGCATACAACAGGCAGTGAACAACCTAATAATTAAGGGACACGAATCTCATTACTATTTTAAAGGAGAATAAGAGCCAAGAGGTTATAGTGTAGCAAAGAGTTTAGATATACATTGCTTATGCTGAGATATGAAATGCCCAAGTTACAAATGATAGAGAGGAACTCAATTATTCATCTACAGTTCAACATAAAAGATGCAACACTATATGCATGAAGAGACTTGACACAAGCACATGGGGATACTACATTGAATATTGCATTCAAATATGCCATGATAGTTACATCAACTATTATCCAAGCAGCCAAGTGATAGCAGCAAAAAAGAGATCTGGTACAGTAGATAGACTAAGCATTTAATGAATATTTACCACTGTTTTTGTGAATGAAATGTAAACTTGCTGTTGACTATTTGACCATTGAAATGGATGATATTTATACAAGGTGACTTTCACCAACTCAAAGAGAGGCAGCCATACCTCAATCACTAATGGATATAGTCATCAGAGATAGTTATAGAGGTATCAAAATAACATGAGGAGCCTCAGCCATGAAAAGAGACAATGTTATGCAATTTCAAGTCTCAATAAAGAATATGGAAGAAATACAGTAACCCATGGAGCAGAACACAACAATATTTAAGGGAAGTGTCTTATTATCAGTTCAAACTGGATAAATCTTATCAAAATGCTTATGATAAAGGCATGATCAAGTACAGAGCGATCATGACAAGAAAAGAAAAGGACCCTAACTGAAGCTCTTATTGAAGCATTAGGTCTTCATGAAGCTAAGAAGAACCTCAAAGATTCTCTGTAGCTACAAAGGGCAAATGTTAAACAGAATGAAGTTGAGTTTTGCAAGTCAAGCATAGGTGTGGAAGTGAAGTTCAAGAGTTGAAGCTTGAAGTTGATGTTGCCAAGGAAAAGGTAGAAGAGTTGTATTTCAACCTTGGACATGTGCATAGGAGCAGAGCACTAAAGTAGGGTTTCCCTTTCATTTCTATGCTGAGATAAAGGGACACACTTTCAAGGAGAAGTAAATAGTTACACAGAAACCTCCATTTTCTTTCCAGAATATATGGCCCACGTTTTCATAAAAAGAAAGGATAGACATAGGGTTTTTTTTTTCATTGCAACTTCTACTTTTCATCATAGTTCCTCACTATTTTCCACTATTTCCTAGTGCAAAACACAATAGGATGTGCAGAGGAGAGGCTTGTCATGAAACAACAGTGATCTGCTAAACTAGATATGAAACTACAAAAGAGTTACACTATTATGAATAAGGGAAAATGCAGTAGAGACGACACAATTTTCTTAAAAGGTATAGCAAAACCATCAAGAAAAACAAGCCCATACATTGTTTTATCAGCAAAGTACAATCATATACAAAGTACAAAATGAAACAAGTTACTGATACATTAGAAGTCAGAGGGAGACAATGAAACCCTAACAAGGGTTTTCACGAAAAAGGGGCAAAGAGAAATAAACTTACTCCATTTCTTTTCTGTAAGACAAATCTCTAACCACAACCTCCTCTTTCTATCAAACTCTCTGAATACAGGTTCACAATTGCAGAAAAAAGTTTCTGAGAACAATGAGAAGGTTTGTTAGAAGTTGAAATAAGTATACAGGCACCATGGCCGCAACCATTTGAAAAGGAAATGCTACAAAATCAAATGAAAAATACCAGTCAAAGTTTCAAATCTATAATCACCAAATTCTACCATTCATTTTGCACAGGAAATACAAGATTTCGAGCACCAAAAAGCCAAGAATATGGAGAAAAGACCAGAGGCCTCAAACCCTAGTCAGCCACTAAAATGGTTGCAGAGATGAGTCAAAGAAAATACAAAATGAAAATGAAATGAAGTTTAGGGTTTACTCATTGCTTTTTGCTCGAAGGTTCTCTTCATTTTTTATTTTTGACTTTGCAAATCAAAGAAATCATTGCCTTATCTAGAACCCACCATGGTCCAAGACTTTCCTAGTAAGTGATTATTGTATGGAGAGGCTGACAAGTGATTCTTGATTTTGTTTCCAAAACCAAATGGTGGTCGCTATCAATAGAGGATAAGACTTATGCCTTAAACAAATTCAAACAATCTATATTTCATTGTGGTCAAAAAGCATATATGGTCAAAGATACTCAAGCCTTGCATGGTCAAAGATATACCTTGTCTTCATGTTGCATATTGATAAGTCAAAGATGCCCTTCATAATACATTCATCATGCAGGATGACTGAATATGGTCAAAATATTTCATGCCTTGTAAACTTTTACATCAAAGGTAAAAGGTATTTTGAAGAGTCAAAGGTAAGAAGTCACATGAAGACAAGCAAATCTTTGCATGATGAAGATTCTTGGGTGAGAAAGGAATATTTGCATGGGGGTATAAGGCATATTGCAAGGTGGCAGGAGGTTGTATTAGAGTTTAATTTTTGCATGATGGAGTAATAAGGCAGAGTATTATTATTTTCTCCTTAGTGCATGTGGAGTGATAAGGAGTATTTTCTATGCCTAGGTGTCTTGTAAGGCATTTTTTCATTGCAACTAGATGATTTTTTCTCACAAGGAGATATAAGTGAATTTTTATTTTCTTCTAAGTCCTATTTGTGCTCAAATCATGCAAATTAGGCAATTGTAAATTGGAGAGATAAGGAGTTTTATTTTTTCTTCTCATCATGCATGATTTTACAAAATAGAGCAATGTAAATAAATAATAAAGTAATATTCTTCAAATTAATTTATTATTTTTCACAAATTGTAAAATAAAAAATAGTACAAGTTGTAACTAGAGTAATTATCCTAATTACTTTATTATTCACTCACATCAATTTTGCAAAAGCAAAATCATGCAAATTGATGAGTTGAGTTAATTGAGGATATTTGGAGACCTTTTTGCATGATTTGAGGAGCGATTTGAGGAATTTTGGTCAACTTCTTGGTCAAACACATGGAGAGGGTCAACTTGGAGCTATTTTTGCTCAATTTGTGGCAGTTTGAGCCCTTATTTTTAAGGATTTCTTGGTTTGCTCATGGATCACTTTGGATGACTTATTTTTAGAGGTAGTTAGCTGTAGTTTCATTTTTGCATGCCTCTTAGTGAGAGCAAACTATATATTGTAAAGCAAAACTTGGTTTTTGCTAGTTCTTGCCTTTTTGCTCTTTTACACTTTGAGAGAGAAGGAGGTTGTGTAACTCATTGATCACAGATTTTAGAGAGATTACAACAAGTTACAGGTCCAAATTTCTTTGTTTTCATGCAATATTTCCTTTATTTTTTTGGAATCAAGTAGTCGCCTTTCCTTTTGATGCTAATTGTATGAGGTGATTTGATGAAGTTTTACTGTGTTTAATTATCAAAACCTTTAAAATTATTGTCTCTCTTACTTGAGGTGTTAAGCATAGTGATATTACAGGTCTTAAGTTGTGTTACTGAAAATAGTTCTTTTTGTTGTGAAAAGTCATTTTCCTTCATAAAGAGTTTATTTTCCAACCTTCTTCAGAAATACTTTTGTGATATTTATGCCAAGATTGGATTGTGTGGGTCAGATTTCTGAATTCTATTGTGAACCAGATTGCAATTTTTTCCATCCTTATTAGGTGCATCACCAAATTTTAAAGTTTTATTTCCTTATAGTTTCCTTCTTCCTCTTTTCCAAAACAGAAAATCATAGTTTCAAATAGAATATTTTAAGGGAACTAGCCCACAATTTGGAGGTTCAAACTCACTATAGGTCACCCACAGCCTGAGTTTGTCCCTATGTTTCGAAGGATTGTAGAGTGTCATAGCTTTGCATAAGGGTACAATCCTCATTGACAATAGTAATGTTGGACAAGTGTCCTTAGACGTGGGTTTTGGGCCATGAGGCCAAGATGGATGCCCATCTCTAGAAGGTTCCTAATTTGCCTTGTAAACTCTATAAAAATAGGTGCTTGGATGGGAGATGCATAGTGCTATTGGTAGGTACTATAATGTTGTAGAATATCTCCAGATACAAATGTTAAAGACTCCTAGAAGACTTGTATTGCAAGTGTGTTGTAAACATTCTTTGTTTTGATAATACATTGTGCAGGTTTTAGAGTGTGGGGTTTTCTCTTGAAAGGGTTTTCCCCACGTTATATCTTGTCTCTCTCTCTTCTGTCTACATTCTTTGCGTGCGTGTATTGCTGCAATATCTCTGTTGTTGTGTTAACATCACTGTAACTGTAAATGTTTAAAAAGAATTTGCATACATCTCCCCTCATTAGATTAGTGTAGGAAACGTTTTCCGCACACCTTGCTTCCTTTCAATTGGTATCAGAGCCTGATCAATTTTGGTCCTAGTTGTTGGGTAGGGGTTTTTTGAGCTGATCTTAGATTGAGTGGGAGTCTATGCAGAGTATTATGTAATCTTGTTGTAGGAAGGAGATGGCAGGCACATCTGGAAGAGTAGAGGTGGAGAAGTTTAATGGCACCAATTTTGAGTTGTGGAAACTTAAAATGGAAGACATGCTTGTTGATAGATACCTATGGGAAACCATTTCCGATACAAAACCTACGACAATGTCTCAAGCTGATTGGTATCTCAAGGATCAAAAAGCTAAGGGTCTTGTGAGACTCTGTCTAGCCAACTCTGTCTTATTGAATATCCATGAGGAGAAGACCGCGAAAGAACTTTGGAAGAAGCTGGGAGATGTTTATCAGGCCAATTACTTGGTGAACAAGCTATTCCTAAGAAAGAAGCTATATTCTTTGAGGATGGAGGATGGAGGATCCATTGCAAATCACCTGAATGCCTTTAACATGCTAGTTGCATAGTTGACATCCGTGGGTGTGAAGATGGAGGAGGAGGATCGATGTATGACCTTGCTTTGTTCTTTTCCAGACTCATGGGATCATCTTGTAATGGCCATTGGGAGTACCACATCCACTTTCAAAATGGATGAAGTGGTGTCTTCGCTGTTATCCGAAGAGATGCGGAAAAAATCATTCGAGTTAGCCAAAGAGGCTCTTGCAGTCCATGGAAGACCCAAGGAGAAAGGGAAAAAGAAGGACAAGAAAGCTGAGAAGGGTAGATCTAAATCCCGTGGGAGATCCAAATCTCCTAGAAAGTCCAAAGCTCTCTATTAGAACTATGGTAAATCTGGACATTCTCAAAAGGAATGTAAAGAGGAGAAGAAGAAAAAGAAGAATAATATCTTAGATTCAGATTTTGACAAGTCACAAGATGATGGTGATGCTTTCATCGCGACCTTGTCCACCCATGCATCTGATGATGTGTGGCCGATTGATTCCTGTGCCTCTTTTCATATGACCTTGCATCGAGACTGGTTTACAAAGTATGAAGAGTTCGATGGTGGAAGAGTGTACCTTGGTGACGATTCTCATCTGAAGATTGTTGGCCATGGAAGAGTCTCAATCCGGTTCCCTGATGGATGAGTGAAGGGAATCTCTAGGGTTATGCACATCCCAGGCTTCGCATGGAACTTGCTTTCTATAAGTAAATTGAATGATGCAGGTGTGTAGGTTGTCTTCTCTAGTAGAGGATGCGAGATGACTAGAGGTGCTATGGTGCTTGCAAAGGGTACTCGAAGAGGTACTCTTTTTCAGCTGGATGCATGCACTACACAGTACAATAGTGCTTTTGTTTCGAAGAAAAGAGCTTTAGTCACTTCATCTTCACCATTGGAACCAACATCTAAAAGATGTATTGCTTCCACTTCTGATGGTAGTGCATTTTAGGTACCTAAGGGTGCTCATGCTTTGGAAATGAAGCTTCCAACTGAGAAGACAATGTTATGGCATAAGAGACTTGGCCACATTGGTGAGAAGGGTCTTAGAGCCTTGAAAAATAAAAACCTCGTCGAGGGGTTAAATGATTGTAATCTTGAGTTCAACTTTTGTGAACATTCTATATAAGGAAAGCAAAACCGTGTTCAGTTTTACTCTAGTTCTCATAAGTTTTCTGGTGTGTTGGATCTTATTCATTCTGATGTGTTTGATCCTATGAATATTCCTTTGATCTCTAAATCTATATATTGTGTTTTATTCATTGATGACTATAGTAGAAGGACATGTGTTTATTTTCTCAGAAGTAAATATGAAGTCTTTAGTCGGTTCAAAGAGTTTAAAGCTTTTGTTGAGAATCAGACTGGTAAAAAGATTAAGTGTTTGAGAACTGATAATAGTGGTGAGTTTTGTTCTGCAAAGTTTGATAAGTTCTATAAAGAACATGGGATTGAAAGACATAAGACAACTCCATACACCCCTCAGTAAAATGGAGTTGCAGAGAGGATGAATAGGACATTGATGGAGAGGGCTAGGAGTATGCTTAGTGATGCTAGCCTTAAACAAAAGTTTTGGGCTGAAGATGTAGCCACTGCTTGCTACCTGGTAAATAGGTCTCCTACATTAGTGCTTGTTGATAAGACACCCATGGAGGTGTGATCTGGAAAGAAGCCCTCATTAAGACATCATTTTTTGGTTGAGACATATGCTCACATGCCTAGGGAGAAGAGGTCAAAATTGGAGAACCAGGATGTTAAGTGTATCTTCATTGGCTATGGTGTCGGTGTGAAAGGGTACAAGCTTTGGGATCATGTGGCAGAAAAAGTGTTGTATAGTAGAAGTGTTATTTTTAGAGAGCTAACACCTTCTCCAATTGTTCTACAGCTAGAAGAAAAAGAGAAGAAAGAGGATGTGGTTCAGTTTCCTTCTACCCCTGAGAAGACTGAACCGAAAGACCCTGTGAGACCTGAAGATGAGGAGAGCTCTAGTAGCTCTAAAAGCTCAAAAGAAGATGTAGAACCTCAACCTCAGCCTTTGAGGAGGTCTACATGAACAAGGAAGCAACCTGATAGGATTGGTTATTCATTGCTAGATTCTAGTTGTGCTTTTGCCTTTGATTACTAACACTGATGATCCTAGAATTGTGACAGAGGCTATGGGCATGAAAGATGCAGATTCCTGGAAGGAGGCCATGGAAGATGAGATAGCTTCTTTGGAGAAAAACAAAAGTTGGGACTTGGTGCCTTTGCCTGAAGGATAGAAACCCATTGGTTATAAATGGATGTTCAAGAAGAAATTCGGTGCAAATGGCAGTGTTGAGAAGTATAAGGCTAGATTTGTTGCGAAGGAGTATTCACAAGTGGAGGGAATTGATTATGGTGAAATTTTCTCTCCTATTGCAAAGATGACATCCATTTAGTTCGTGTTATCTCTTGTAGCAGATTATGACTTAGAAGTGGAGCAGATGGATGTGAAGACAATATTCCTTCATGGTGACTTGGAGGAAGAGATTTACATGTCACAGCTAGAGCATTACATAGAGAAAGGTAAAGAACATTTGGTTTGCAAGTTAAATAACTCTTTGTATGGTTTGAAGCAATCTCCTAGGATGTGGTACATGAAATTTGATGCCTTTGTGTTGTCAATTGGATTTTTGAGGTCGAAATCAGATCATTGTGTGTATTACAAATTTGACAATGATCGCATATATTACCACTCCCTAAGGTGGGTATATATAGGATTTACCACCCAAGAGACTAAAAACACTACCAATGTGGGATAAAATGAAAAAGTCCCTAAGTAAACTTAACCTAGTGTGAAGAGAGCTAAAGTAGAGAACTAGTTAGGAAAGAACTAGATAGCTAAAGAACCCTTTTCACACTAACGGAAAAGGCCAACATTACTTTAGTGCTCACTCATAAGAATGGTGTGGACAACATCAAGGAACATCCCATTACGTTATTCAATTAGACATTAAAGGATACAGAGGAAAAGTACACTTTTATGGAGAAGCAAGTCTATGCTTTGGTGAAAGCACTAAAGAAGTTTAGACACATATTGTCCTCAAACAAGGTAACAAACATGGTAATCCATTCAAGTATCACATAGTTCATCCTAGGTGGAGACATCAGTGAGAAAAGGGCCAATTGGATCACAAAGATCTTGGAATATGATTGAAGACATTAAAATGTGAAACAATAAGAAACTAAGTAATAAACACTAAGCTCCTAATTTCACATGATAACTCTACTCACAATTAGAGCAAGTAAGGAATGCTTATAAGAATGAAACTCAAACAAATGCTTCAAATGCAAACCTAAGGTGTTGTATATTACTCTAATGGATTTTTTGTTGAAGATGATGTTGAATGTGGTTGCTCAAACCTATAGCATGCCTTTGCTTTCCATCTTGTATATGATAATGGATTACCCGTTGGGGTCCAATTATAGATTTCGATGAAGAGGATCAATGGTTGAGATTGATTTGGAAGATCAATGGATGACATTGATTAAGAGATTAGGGTACATGAGAAGCTATTGAGTGGCACTTGGTGATTGATGCACATTATGAGGATTTGGATTGAGGAGATTTGAATGGCTAAGATTTGACAAATTTGAATTGGATGGTGAGGATCAAAAAGGTGCTCCTTGGAAGGATTTGCACTCATGGAGCCTTGTGCATGTATTGAGCCATGTGAAAGGTTGACTTAGCTAATGACGCTTAGGAATGTACAAGTAGATAATTAGTAAACTAATTGATATTTAGTCAACTAATGATTTGAGAGGGAATTTGGGGGAATTAAATAAATAGTTTATATTTATTTAATTTCTGAAAGATTAGGATCTGAATAATGAACTTAATACAATAAATGTTGAATTTATTTAATTAACGTTGAACGTTCAGAAAAGGATGAATATGATTAATTAAATAAATGATTGAAATTATTTAATTAATGCTAGGGGATTATTATATTGGTTAATTAAATAAGCAATTTATTTAATTAATGCTAGAAGGGGAGATATGTAGGATGAATCGGGTGATGGTAGACGTGGTTAGATTTAGGTGTCTATATTTTTCCCCTCTTTGAGATGGTGTTGTGACTAAGAGAAGTGTAGATACCCCAAATTCATCGCTAACATCCATCTTACTAATTTCTCGTAAATTAATTAATCTACCATTCCTCCCTAAGGTTAATTAATTAAACCAAGTTAATTAAATAACCTTAGTCCCCAATTCTTCCTACTTAATTAATTAATTAATCAATACATGATTAGTTAATCAATTAAGATTAATTAATCCTCCTTAACATATCTTCTTATTTATGTTTAACCCCCCTTAACATATCTTCTAATTTATGTTTAATCAATTAAGACTAATTAATCCCCCTTAACATATCTTCTAAGCTAGCAGACCAATAGCTTTTTTATATTTTTCTTGTGTTGTTTCTTAGCTGTTTATGTGTTGGTGTTGTTTTTTATTGGTTCTGCTAGTCTTTTGTAATAGTTTTTAGTCTCATCTCTTGTGATACTCCTCTCATTTTCCTTCTTGGTTGTCTTATGTAATGGGTTTGGGCCTTATATTCCTATTTTTACTAATATAAAAAACATATCTTCTAATTTAATAATCTACATCACCCTCAATCCTTCTCCTTTTAATCCTAACCGTTTAATCCATGTACATGGATGAAGATCTAAATCTTCCATCATATGACATGTGTCCAAACCCCCCTTATGCTCACACATGTGTGAGCATGCTAATCCATGCCACTCCTTGCTGACACATGTGTGAGCTTTCCAACTTGGAGGCATGCTATCCCTCCACCTCAACCCACCTCATGCTCCCACATGTATGAGCATGATTGACTCATCCGACTTCTTTCTCACACATGTTTGAGCATGCTAACTTGGAAGCATCTATGACTTCTACTTTATTCCTCAACCTTGACTCATCCCCCACTCCTTGCTCACACATGTGTGAGCATGCTCTCCACATATGTGTGAGCATACTTGGTCTTCCACCTCATCAATCCAATGAGAAAACAAATCCCAATCGTTGATTCCATCCTTCAATCACAATTGTTCATTCTTCCATGGGAAATTCTATTTAAGGAGGCTTACCCAATCAATTTCATAATCCATTTTCACAGTACTTACATGCTATCACATTGAGAAATATCCAAGCACTTGAGCACCCACATCATATCATAGTACACCAACTATGATCATTGGAGCACATCTACAATGAACAATGGAGGTATAATGCTCTTTCTTTGTGTTTTGCATTATAGTTTTCACTTCCTTTATTGCTCAAACTGAAAGTAGGAGTTGATTTTGGATTGTAAGTTCATTTATGATTTACTTACATTTGTTTGAATCCAATTTCAACCTCTGCAAGAAGTAACAACATTTCAAAGAAAGATAAAATATAGAGGTTTTTAGAGAGATAGAACTAGTGGAGGGATGCCTCAATCATTAGAAGGGAGTGATGAAGAGGAATGAGGTAGGGATGCCCCCTCAAGAGGATATATAAGTTTGAAGAACATGGGTGTGCTCTCTAAATGGATGAAAAAGATGTTGGGAAAGAGAGATAAGGATATATGATCTTAGATGTCAATGATAGAAGAAGGGGATTGGAGGATAACAAATAGAAGTAGGTACAAGATGAATGTATAGCATGGGAAGATTGGTTGAGAGATGGAGGGAAGGAGATTCAAATGGATGGGGTGAATGATAGGCATTCTAAATAGGTTGAGCAACTTGGTGTTTGATATGGCATATGACATTATGCATCACGATATAATGGACCATGATGACAATGTTTCATATGCATAAAGGACTGACCCAAAAGAAAAGGTTGAAAGAAACCATATTCCATATGGCACCATGATCTCATTGTGGTGATATGTAACAAGGACTAATGCAGATGCAAGACATAACAATAATACAAACAAGCAAGCAATAAAGCATGCACAAATGATCACAAAGACAAACAAAAATGTTACCCTTGGTCAAGCCAAAAAGATAAAGGTTGATTGATTGATGATGATGGTAGTGTTTTTGATATGGGAATGGTATATCTAAGGAACAAAACAAGGATTAGAAATGATATATCTTGATGATGGTTTGATTGGAGTTGATCAAAGCTTGCAACAAGGTTGGGAATAGGATTGATGGATGCATTTGGATGATTTTCTTAGATTTCTTGGAAAAATTTGCATGTATTAGGATTCTCGTGCATGGATGGACTGCTTTGGGATGATGTTAGGAAATGTGTCTCAACCTTGCAACTACAAAATATTTCTATTCTTCCCAATTTTGGTCTTTTCAAATAGCCTTTATCTTGAAGAATGGTTTAAAACTTTCAAATTTTCTGAAAGAGGCTAAAAATGGAAGGGCTTACTATTTTTAGTAACTCTACATTTAAGCATGGATGGACCTAGAATTTTCCCAAAATGTGTGAAACTATCAAATAAACATCTTGGGTGAATTTCAACTCAAGATCATTCCTAGATTTTAAGATATCAAAGTTGTTTTTTGAAACTCCCGAAAAAGTTTTAAACTCAGATTTGAGGCACTTAGAGGTCCATAAATTTCCCAAACATTGTCACAATTTGTGAAGCTGGTTAAAGTGTGATAGATATCTTCATGATCTTTCTGATGCATCAAATAGCTCATCAATCAGACACCTAGATCAAATGTTACAGCCTTTGGAAGTTGGGCCTCCCGTTTTGGGAAATGTGAAAACATGTCAGACACTTAAAAGAGTTGTAAAGGGGGGAGTTACACATGGTGTGTGATTTGGCTCATCACAAGGCATATTTCATTGGAGATAATTTGAGTACCACTTTTGGGTGGTTTTGGCTCATGTTTTTGTAATTATTGTTGATGGTTTATTGTATTGTATCTCCTATATATTAGGAGCTTGAGATGAAGGATGTGTGTAAGAGTCTTATAGATGTTGAGTTGCCTTCAGATCTTTGGTTGGTTATACTCTTGTGAAAGCTTTCTCTACAAGTATGTTGTATTCTTCTTGATTCCTAAATAATATATTAGGCAGCTTTGGATTTGGCTCATCACAAGGCATATTTCATTGGAGATAATTTGAGTACCACTTTTGGGTGGTTTTGGCTCATGTTTTTGTAATTATTGTTGATGGTTTATTGTATTGTATCTCCTATATATTAGGAGCTTGAGATGAAGGATGTGTGTAAGAGTCTTATAGATGTTGAGTTGCCTTCAGATCTTTGGTTGGTTATACTCTTGTGAAAGATTTCTCTACAAGTATGTTGTATTCTTCTTGATTCCTAAATAATATATTAGGCAGCTTTGGAGTGTGGGGATTTTCTCTCGAAAGGGTTTCCCCACGTAATTATTGTGTTGTGGTATGATTGCTATTTGTGTTTATTTTTGTAACTGTTGTAAAGATCTAAAAAGTTATGCATATCCCTTCCCTCAAGATTAGTGTAGGAAGTTGTTCCGCTACCTTAGCTTCCTTACAAGTGGTATAAGAGCCTAATCACCTTTAGTTTCGGTTGTGGGTTGTTGGGTTTTTTGAACTAATCTAGTTTTGAGTGGGAACTTGTGTAGAAGATACTTTGTAATCTTGTTGTAGGGACTTTCATATGGCGAGCACATCAAGAAGAATAGAGGTAGAAATTTTTTTTGGTAACAATTTGGAGATGTGGAAGCTGAAGATGGATGATCTATTAATTGATCAAGACCTTTGAATGCTATTGATAAGAATGTTTCAAGGCCCACATATGCTACTTTGGCTACTGAATATGATGTTATGGACCATAAAACCAAAGGTCTAATCAGATTGTGCCTGATAGATTATCTTTTAATCAATGTCCATGAAGAGCCCTCTGCAAAGAAACTATGGAAGAAACTCAGTGAGATACATCAAGCCAAATCTTTAGTGAACAAGATTTTCTTGAGGAAGAAATTGTATTCCTTGAGAATGGAAGAGGGTGGACGAATTACAGACCACTTGGAAGCATTCAATATGTTGGTGACTCAATTGGCATCAGTTGGTGTAAAAATGGATGAGGAGGAGATATGTTAGATCCTACTTTTCTCTTTGCCTGATTCGTTGGATTCTCTTGTTATGGCGATTGGGAGTTCTTTTGTTGTCTTAAAAGTTGAAGATGTTGTGGGTTCTTTAATTTTTGAAGAAATGAGGAGGAAGGTAGCCATTAGTGCCAAAGAAGCCTTAAGTGCTCATGGAAGACCCAAAGAAAAAGGCAAGAAGAGTGAGAAGCGTGACAAAATCCAAGTCTAAAGGGAGATCCAAATCTCCTAGAAAGTCCAAAGTTATTTGCTAGAGTTGCAGTAAGGGACACTTTCATAAGGAGTGTAAAGAAGAAAAGAAGAAAAGAAGAAATTTGATTATGATTCTGAGTTCGAGAAGGAAGATAGTTGTGAGGCCTACTATTTCACTCCCTTTATTTTGATCGTTTCATATTAATGTTGGAGACACATTTTAGACTTTTGGGGACTGTTGATCCCGATATGTAGAATTATTAGACTATATGCTTTTATTTTGGTTAATTATGTTTAGCATGTTTGATGAGACTAGATCCTGATTATGATTCACTGATGAGGATTTGACATGTGATATACATTATGATGTTATTTGTGATATTAGTTGTGAGATTATTTTATGGATTTATTATGCGATTTTATTTTGAGATGGATTATAGAAATGTAAAATTATGAATCTAATTAGGATGTAATTTTTATGATGTTTTATTTGATTATGTGATGGTGTGAGTGTATGTTTTTCCTTGCTTCGGCTATGATATACATGATTGGATTAATCTTTTGTTTAAGTGCGCAGGGGTTTATCCCAAGCCACGGATAATTTAAGATTATCCCACACATTTTGTGAATTCCCATGTTAAGCCGGTCTAGTTCCAAGAGGAACCAAGATCAACTGTGTGAATGCATGATAAAATCTTGTAATGTTTACGTGTGGTGTCGTTTGGGATAGGTCTACCCATTTTCAGTTGATTTTATATTGGCGTTGTAAAGGTGTAATGTTAATTGATTTCATTTTTAAGTTTTTATTTTTGTGACCCCTTCTCATGTGATTTTACTCACCCTATGGTGCTCAAATTGGGTTAAAAGTGACCCTGGGTTATACCACTAGGGTCTAGGGACCATTTGAACTTGTCTAACCTTAGGAAAACTCCCATTTGGTCACTTAAACTTCACCCTGAAGTAAAGTGACGAAAATGGAAGTTTGGGAAGGAGTGGAAGGTTGGGCCAAACATGTTAGACTTAGGGTAGACAACTGAGAGGGGGGGGTGAATCAGTTGTACAAAACTTTCTTCTAATTAAACACTTAACTTCACTTTGCAATTCAACAACATAATAATAAATTAATCATGGAAACATAATGCAATGAATCAAGAGCATAAACACATCAACACATGAGACACCAAGATTTGACGTGGAAAACCTGGTTAAGGGAAAAACCACGAGGTGATTAACCCAAGATTGTATTTTCTGTTAGAAGAATAGAAATAACAAAATGGCACATACCAATTAGGGCTCACTACCCGAGCACACTGCTCACAAGAGGCCCACTGTCTACAGGAGACACACTGTCTACAAAGAAATAAGTATCACCTACTTGAACTAGAAAATAGCATCTTCACCATGCTGAATCAGTTCCATTTAAGCCCAATACTTCTGTTCTGCCTTTCTCTCTCCTCCTTGCGACCACACTCTCATATCCACAAGGACACCTTTGAAATGACTTCACAATCCCTTATTTATCCAAGACATCAACTTAGGAATGATCATCTAAGTCGGCAAACATCAACAAGAACATTTGTAGGATGTGTAACTCATCCGGTCGGCTAGTCTTAAGAAGAACACCATCATCTAGAAGTTATTCCTCAATTGCGAGCTCCAACTCCAATGCGGACCATCAACATAAACTAGAAACGATCCAAAGACCTCCACAAACTTGTCTGAATCACCAAGATTATCCGCACTTCATCTGCATACTGAAATCCTTCTCTCCTTCATCTGGACCCTCAAGAACACAGTTTGTCACCACTGTCACAAAGGAATAGATGCTTGCGGACCTTCAAACCATGAACCAATTGAGTTGACACTTCACAGAGACTTCCTCAACACTCCCTCAAATCCGCAGAATAGGATAATGCATTTCCGGATCTCACTGGACCAATCTGTGTCACTTTGTCACCTCTAAACACCTGCTGGAACCGGTTTAACTTGAACAACCATAACTTCTTCAGATCTTCATGCGGACCTCTAAAATCTCTACTGGACCACCTTAAGACACATATCTACAAACCCTTTAAACCACATCCTCTGATTCTCATCCTAAATTGGACTTTTGCCTTACTGTCATCACTGTTCTTCACTGTTCTTGATTGAGACTAATTTTCTCAATATCCTCAGCTCACCACTCATCCAATCCTTATCATTAATGCAACAGGAGTATGTTGACATCAATGACAACACCAGTTAAGCCCATGCTTGCAACAAAACACTCAACCTTATTCACACCTCTTTCCAAGGCTTGGGGAGTTTTCAAGACCCCTAATTTGTGGAGGACCCAAATCCAAGGCTCTCTCACATTGGTGAGAGTACCTTGGGGTTTTGTGAGCCTTCATGGAAGGATAGGATTGGGGCACTTGTGGTACCCACATCTTTCTTTGGCTCCACTTTTCTCTCCCACATGTGTGAGAGAGCACAAGTGGAGGGGGCAAGACTTGGTGGAATGGGAGGGTGACATGTGTCACCCCCACATTCCATGAAGTTTGCAAGTGGATGTGAGGAGGAAGGAGAAGGTGACATGTGTCACCTTCTCATTTCCTCAAGGCTCATGAGGAGAGCCTATTTTAATCCCTCTTGAAGAGAGGGAGAGGGTTGTTGATTTCATTTTATTTTTCTAATTTTATTTGAATTTGGGGAGAGAGTTGGAGGGATTATGGAGACACATTTGGAGGACTTGGAGGTGGAGTTGGAAGGGCTCTTCTTCAACTATCTTCCTTTTTGGCCTATTTAAGGTAGGATTCAAGGCTTGATGCCTTTACTTATGTATTTTACTTTACTTGTGTGTTGCATTGTGTTTGTTTTATGTTTTGTTGATGTGCGGTTTTCTAGGTGTATGTAAGAGCCTCTCCATTTGGAGAAAATGCTCAACATATGTGGGGTGGGGGAGGAGTGAACCTCCTCGAGGTCACCTCCTAGTTTTTGGTAGTTTGTCCTTGAGGGCAAGTTGTGAATATGAGCATTGTTGAATGGCTTGAGAGCCATGGAGAAATATGTAAGATTTGGTATAAATGTGTTGGCTTGAGGCCTTGTTAGAGTTGAGTTTCAAGATATTGGAGTGGCACTCTTGAGTTGAGTGATGTCCACTCCCCTACCCCTTTAAACTCATTCTAAGAGTTTTGTTTTGTGCAAGCCATGGGTGTTCTTCATGTTTTTTTTTTTTGGTGTTTTGTTGTGTTGTGGAGTGAAGGTTCCTTTTATGTGGATGACCTCCAAGCTCGGGGGTGACTCATTTGTGAGTCTATGGTAAGGAGGAGAGCGGTATTTCGTGGCTTTTTCCCCCTTCCCATACTTGTTATTTGCAGGTTTATTGTAGCATTGGAGTTTGGAGGAAAAAAGCTATAAATTTTTAGAGTTTTGTCATTTTGGCTCCTTGAGAGCCTTGGCCAAGTTTGGTCTTTGTGTAGTTTGTTTCAAGCAAAGAGAGAAGATTTTTCCTCTCTTGTTATGTAAAGATAAATGTTTACATTTTGTGTTGTATGAATTTTATTTTGAAGTTGAACATAAAATATCTAGAGGCTATTTTATTTTATGTGAATGTGGAAATGTTGCAATGAAAGAAATAATGCTTGTAATACTTTATAGTTGTTGTCAAAATATGCTCAAATTTGGCTCTCAATTTCATAATGTTCTAAAAAAAAATAGATATGGTTAAGTGGCTGATTTAAATTTGTATTTAAAATATTTGGTTGCTGTTTTTGTTCAAAAAAAATATAAAATAAAATAATTTATTTTGTGTTGTTTCCTTTAATTTTTTTTTTGAAATATATATATATATATATATAGAGAGAGAGAGAGAGAGAGAGAGAGAGATGGTGTTTTTATCTAAAAAAAAATTACATAGTTTGCATAGTAAGAGAAAGAAAATATATTTATTTTTGGGTAGTTGCTGTTTAAAAAAAAAATATACATAATTGTGCAGGAGAAAGAAATGTGTATATATATAATATTTCTATTGTTGTTGTAAAAATGTATATATTATCCACTGTTGAAAACTGTGTAGAAGACACTTATATATATATTACATTATTTATTGGCTGGAAAACTCATTTTTGCAAATAATATATATATATATATATATATATATATATATATATATATACAAACTACCTTTTATACAGTGTTAAGCAAAATGTATGTTTTAGGTTTAAGCACCGAATCCTTTAAACAACTTAAGGTCAAAATACAGTAAGGTCAAGTGTATTGGTGGGGGGGATTCGAACCCCCCACTATTTTTTTTAACAAACTCTGCGTTTTGTGTGAGTGGCGGCCATGGCGTGGGTGGGGAGCGCACCCCACCATTCGGTGGGTAGTGGGTGGGATACGCCCCCCACACCACCCTCCTTTAAAAACAATAAAACCCTCGTTAAAAAAAAATACTTATGCTATTTTTTTTTAAACAAAATTTGCGAAACCCTCTACGGCGGCGGCGCTTATGTAGTCCGCCGCTCCTCCATAAACGATCGTTTAGCCTTTATCTCTGCAACTTACTTCTAATATATATATATATATATATATATATATATATATATATATATATATATATATATATATATATATACTCAGCGAATATTCTTTAGCTTGCAACAAAATAAAATGTTATCTCTGGTTTTTATACAGTATATATAAATATACTAAAAAAGGGAGAAACTTCAAATATGCATATATAAAATGAGTATACCTCAGTGGCAAAAGCCATGGCTGCCATATACTTGTGACCTGCACCACAAGAAGAGAAAAAAAAAAAAAACAAAACAAGAGATGAGAAAAATATAATGGAGGAAAGAAAAACAAAGTAGAAGAAAATAGAATAGGGCAAATAACAAAGGGTTAGGGTTAGAGTCATAAGGAAACTATTTTTTTTTTATTGGGGAAACTTTTAGGGCAAGAGAAATTTTAAAATTTGTTTTTATTTCTTTTCCCTCCCACTTTGACTTATGGACTTTTTATTATTTATTTAAATTGGGTTGCTTTTAATTTATTATTTATTTAAATTGGGTTGCTTTTAATATCATGGGTAGAGGGGTAAGCTTAATTATGTGTGGGAATTTTAATAAATTATATTAGTGTAGTGTAAGTATTTTATTTAAGGGTTAGGGGTTTATTTTATTATGTTTTTTTAATTGGCTAGGGTCACCTAGAGGCTAATAATTGTAATTGTGGGGGAATATTGTTTATTTTTAATTATGTTTGGGATTTAAATTTGGTATTGTAACCTTTGCAATTTTAATGCAACTTAATTCTAATAAGGTCGTTTTCAATTAAATTAATTGTCTTATTGGTCTTTAAATGAAGTAGGTTGTTATTTAATTAATTTAACCTACTTGATTTGATCAGAGAGCCTTAAGTGGTAACTTAATTTTCCCTAGTACAATTATTTTAATTATCCAACGTTAGTAGGATTAGAGGGCTATTGTGCAATTTTTATTAATTAAAATAATTCTTCTGCATGCCTGAGAGGCGTTATGCTGCCGGATTTTTTTGGGATTTAGGGTTAAATTTCCTTAGAGATTTATACCTTGTGTAGTGTAAATTTTTTATGTTTCCGCAACTAGTTGATTGATTAAGTGGTTATTTATTTCTTTTTTATGCTATAGAATTAGGGTTTGATTTCTACTTGTGTCGAAATCCTTCCACTCACTTAGGAAAACTTAGGGGTTTCAATCAATCGATCATAACCCTAATGGCGAAACTCTGCGCATCGTATTGACCCCCCTTAGTCAGCTTTCATCACATAGGGGAATGCGCATGTGATCACATTACCCTGAATTTGATTGACATGTTTATGCCTTATGCGTATTGCCACCAAGCATGCAGACACGTGCGAGGGGGTTTCTAAGGATGCATGAAATTTTTTTAATATTTCGTGTCATGACCACATGACAAATGTGGACATGACACGTGTGTTGTGTGTCGTGATTGCATGGGAAATGTGGGCATGCAAATAGTGATGTGTTCATTGTAGCTTTGGCCACTTGTACAGGTAATGATGCATGATTAATTAGCTCAGGTGCATCTTTCCATTTGACCCCTAATAGAGATAATTTTTTTGAATATTTGATGAAGGTAAGGTGTACTTGGGTGATGATTCTCATTTAAATATTGTTGGTTGTGGTAAAGTTAAAATTAAATATATTGATGGTAGAATAAAAAGGATTAATGGTGTGTTGTATATCCCTAGATTAGCACGAAATTTATTATCTATGAGAAAACTAATAGATGCAGGTGTGTAGGTAATCTTTTTTATTCAGGTTGCAAGATGGTAAGAGGTGCTATGGTGATTCCTAGAGATGTCAGATTTGGCACATTATATAAGCTTGATGTATGTATTATTGAGTGCAATAGTGCTTCCACAAAAATCAAATTTGTGATTACTTCATTGGAAAAGGAGGGTTTCATTTTCAGTGGATGGTTATGGCTTCTAGGTACCTAAGGGTGCTCTTTCTTTTAAATCAAAATTTTCTATAGAGAAGACTATGTTATGGCATTGGAGATTAGGCCACATAGGAGAAAAGGGTCTAAGGACCTTGAAAAATGAAAACCTTGTTGAAGGGTTGATTGATTGTAATATTGATTTTGATTTTTGTGAGCATTGCATTTATGGTAAACAAAACTGCATTTAGGTTTACTCGAGTTCTCATAAATATTGTGGTGTATTAGATCTTATTCATTTTGATGTGTTTGGCCATGTAAATGTTCCTTCCATTGCGAAATCCACATATTATATTTCATTTATTGATGATTATAGCAAAAGGACGAGTATATTTTCTAAAGAATAAATATGAAGTTTTCAATCGATTCAAAGAATTTAAAGCAATGGTTGAGTTTTAGACTAGAAAGAAAATAAAATCTTTGAGGACTGACAATGGTAGCAAATTTTTCTCTAATGCTTTTGATAGATTCTGTAAAGATTGTGTCATTCAGAGACAAAAGATAACTCTGTATTCTCCACAATAGAATGGAGTTGCAGAAAGAATGAATAGGACATTGATGGAGAAGGCTAGAAGTATGCTTAGTGGTGCTAGTCTAGAACAAAATTTTTGGGTTTAAGCTATTACTACTGCTCGCTACCTAATTAACAGGTCTCCTACATCATCTCTTTTTGATAAAACACCTATGGAGGCATGGTTGGGGCACGAGCCTTCACTGAGACATCTTAGAGTTTTTAGTTGTGAGGCGTATGCACATGTGCCAAAGAAGAAGTGAATAAAGTTGGAGGATGAGGCTGTGAAATGTATCTTCATCGGGTATAGTTATGGTGTGAAAGGATACAAGTTTTGGGACCCTGTTGCATAGAAGGTAATATATAGTAGAAGTGTTATTTTTAAAGAAACTAAGCCTTCTTCTATTACATTACAGCCAGGACAAAGTGAACAAAAAGATATGATTCAACTCCCTTCTATGCTTGAGAAAGTTGAATCGAGGCCCCTAGATAGACATGAAGTTGAGGAGAGCTCATCTAGCTCTGAATCTTTAGAAGAGGAGGAAGAACCTCCAACTCAACTTGTTCAAAGGTCTACAAGGCATAGACAACTACCTAAAAGGTATTCACCTAATGATTGGAGATGTATTTTTGCTTTGAATACTAACATAGATGAACCTAGATATGTAGAAAAGGCATTAGGTATGAATGATGTAAAGTCTTGGAAAATTGCTATGGATGAAGAAATGATAGTTTTGAAAAATAATGATACATGGGACCTAGTGCCATTGCCCGAAGGATGAAAACCTGTTGGTTGCAAATGGGTGTTCAAGAAAAATATTGGTTTAGATGGAGGTATTAAGAAGTACAAAGCATGATTGGTTGTAAAAGGTTACTCTTAGGTTGAGGGTGTTGATTATGGTGAGATATTTTCTCCTATTGTAAAAATGATGTCCATTAGATTCTTGCTTTCTATTGTTGCTGCTTATAATCTAGAGGTTGAGAAAATGGATGTGAAAACAACATTCCTTCATGGTGATTTGGAGGAGGATATTTATGACACAGCTAGAGCACTACATGGTGAGAGGTAAAAGTAATTTGGTTTGTAAATTGAAGAAATATTTGTATGGCCTCAAACAAAGTCTTAGGATGTGGTACCAGAAATTTGGTACATATGTGTTGAGTTTAGGATTTGAGCATTCTAAATCTGATCACTATGTTTATTATAAATCTGATGGTGATAATTTCCTATTTATTACATTATATGTGGATGATATGTTATTTATTGGTAAAGGGAAAGGAATGATTTCAGAACTAAAGTCTCAACTTGCAGCTAAATTTGAAATGAAAGATCTTGGTGCAGCTAAACACATTCTTGGGATGGAAATAAGAAGAGATAGAGTGAACAGAAAAGTATGGCTTGGCCAGAGTAAGTATCTCAATTTAGTTTTATAGAGGTTTAACATGTAGAATTGTAGACCATTATGTGTTCCTCTTACAGTTGGAACAAAGTTATCTACTTCACAATGTCCAACATCCCCATCAGAGATGGAAGACATGAGTAGAGTGCCTTACCAGAGTGCAGTTGGAAGTTTAATGTATGCTATGGTCTGTACTAGACTAGAGACATTGCCCAAGCAATGAGAGTTCTTTCCAGATATACGTCTAATCCAGGTAGAGTTCATTGGGATACAGTTAAAAGAGTCTTTAGATATTTGTGGGGTACCTCAAAGTATTTCTTGTGTTATCATGGTAATTTGATAGGAGACATGAATTCCATTGATATTCACAGTTATGTAGATTTAGACTAGGCAGGTGATGTTGATAGTAGGCGATCCACCAATGCTTATGTGTTTACTTTATTTGGTGGTGCAATTAGTTGGATGAGTAAGTGATGGGTTGTGGTTGATTTGTCCACTACTGAAACTGAGTATATGGCAGCTACTCATGCTTGTAAAGAAGTCATTTGGCTTAAGAGACTGTGTTTAGATATCAAAATAAAACAAGGTGTAGTGACAATTTATTGTGGCAAGGAAAGCACCAGTCATAGTCCTGAGCCAAATTGTTTTGCGTGGGTACAATTTCCTTTGAGGAACTAGAAGCGTTTGGATTGTAGGTCTAATAAGGCCTAGAGTTAAATGCTTGCCTTGGACCTTGATTATTTGGCTGATAAGGTGGCCTATTTGACTGATCTTGCTGGTAATTAGACTAAAATGGGGGCTGATAAGGTCTAAAATTTTGACCTTGCTGCCTCTTGAGGTTCACTATCTCATTACCAAAAGATTGTAACAGTCCTTTGATCTCTTGTAACTCAAAAGATTGAGTTTGAACAACATTCTCTTGGTTATTGGGCTGAGTATTAGGTGCTGGTAACGTTGGTGTAGTGGGTATAACAGCTATAGGAGGCACATGCATTAGCATTGGCGGTTGAATAATAGGGAATATTGGCAAAGGAGGTCTAAGGGCAATTTTACCAGCCTGTATGAGGCTATTCTTAGCTCTTATGGCTATAGCATAAGCTTGTGGTAAGGAATATCCTCCAATAGATTGAATCATAACATAAATATCATTATTTAAAGCTCTCAAATAATATAAGAAAGCATGATCAACAGTAGGCCTTATCGTTGGTGGGATTCTATCCCATGTCTTCTGGAAACGATGGTTGAAGTTTGACATAACCTCGTAAGGATCCCTCTTAGTCGTAGACAGTTGCTCCACCAATGACAGATGGTCTAATTTGTCTTCAAAGAAGCTGCACAACTCCTCTCCCAAACGATCCCATGAATCTATGGAGTTCTAGTGCAGGAGCTTCCAGTTTTAGTCATTTTTGACTATGTCATGCATTTTGGTCTTGTTATTTTTGATTTCCTCTAAGGCTTAGAAAGCCATTCTCATGTTTGTAATAAGGACTTAGTCCATTTCAATTGACTAGTCCACTAGAGTGTTTGTTAAGACTTATTTTCTAGGTTTTCTCCTTTAGAAACTTTGTTTTTTTGAAGAAAAAACTATTTCAAACATTTCATTGCCTTTCATGGGCAGTTGTACAGGTAGTAGAGAAGTGGAAAGGTTAGAAAAAATTTCTATAAACATTATATTGTATGAACACGCCAAGAATGAATGAAGGAGAGTATTTTTAGAAGATAAAAACAGTGATTTTCTGCTGTTTGCTGTAGACAGCCATTCTGTATGGCCTGGTACGGACTGCACAAGGAATAAGGTTTGGAAAATGTTTTAGATCTTCTAAGTAGCTTCCATTTGCATGTAGTCTGAGCTCTTGAAACATCTTGTGCTGTTTGTTTCAACCTATTTTGTAAAAACTGGTTTAAACCCTCCATACCTAGGGTTTTTGGGATAAAATGAATCATTCTTCCTCTGTCCTCTGAAGGTGATCACCCATTTCTTGGTGGGATGGAGGAAGGTAGAGTATAGTTTATGTTTGTTATTGTCTTGCAGGTTGAATACTCCTCTCCAAAGTGTTTGGCATGTATCTAGCTAGTCTTCACAGTGACTAGTTAAGAAACCAATGGTGGACAGCAGCTTGAAGGTAAAGATAGTCAATTGGTTTGACAAATACATGGTGGAGTTTGTGTTGGAAGGTGGAAACTGACTAGTGCAGGAGCTAGGTGGACCATGTGCATTCAGAGTTGATGCATTTTCCTTCACACTGCCTTCAAATTAGGCCTCTGTCAAGAAAAAAAAATAGTTTGCTATTTCTGAATGCCAACAGTACAGTATGGTTCTGCATGTGTGGGGTGGAATACATATTCATGATGGGTATTTGGATGTGCATTCAGATGTGTGGGTCATTTGGAGCTTAGAGGAGTTAATACTGGTTTAGTCATTACTTAGGCTACAAGGAATGTGGCAATCTAGAATCCTATTTTTATGACAGTCACACACAGTTTACTATCCTCTGTCAGTATTGGCATAGAATTTGGGTTTTTTGGTCAGAGACCTTGTTATTCTTCATGTCTTAGACAAGCTTATGTTAAATGTTGTATGGAGAACCTGCTAGCAGAGGTGTTAGGAGTGGAATGCTATCCTTGAAGGTGAATGTGTTGGTTGATTGGGTAGAGCAGTGACTCCCCAAGGTGAGTGTTGAGCAGCCTGTGTGGTGGACCTAGGTGTGGTCCTAGGCTAGATCAATCACCTAAATAAGCCTTGTGTAGGCCCATAAGCAATTCACCTTTGGAAACCTTTAGAAGGAAGCCTTGACATCCAAGTTCATTGTGTGAACTTAATCCACTACTACCACTTACCTCTGCATCATATTGGTATCAGAGCCAATATTCTGATTGGAAGCAGTGTATGTCAGAAGAGGAAATTGAAACAGAGGCTAGTACAATGCCTCCCAAGACAATGAGTCAAGATGCCATCAAGAAGTTGGTGGAAGAGATGGTTGAAGCAAGATTGAAAGAAGCAAAATTGCAAGAAGAAAAGAAGTCTAAGGGCAAGACCAAAGAAGAGGGAAGTTCTTTTGACACAAATGAAGAAGTAGAGGTAGAAGAGAGTCCTCAGGAGGAGGACATGTCTACAGATCAGAAAGCTTTCTTGAATGCACTTAAGGGTGCTCATGGAGACAGTGGTGATCCCAAGATGGATGTGCCTACCTTTCATGGCAAGTTGGATGGAGATGCTCTCACCAATTGGATAGAAGCTATGTGCAACTTCTTTGATTACAAGGAGTTCAATGACAACAAAAAGGTCAAGTTTGCCAAGACAAGGCTAAGAGGTTTTGCACTTGTATGGTGGAACTATATGCAGAGTGAGAGGGAGAAGATTGGGAAGAGTCCCATCACTAAATGGAGCAGAATGGTGGCTATACTCAGAAACAAGTTCATGCCACCTGACTATGAGATTTAAATCATAAGGAGATTTCAGAATTTGAGACAAAAAGACATGGATGTGGGCTGCCTACACAGAAGAATTTCATAGACTCAGTATGAGGGCCAGTCATAATGAAGATGAAAAAGGGATGGTGGCTAGGTACCTAAATGGACTGAAATATAATCTACAAGATGAGATTAGTTTAGTGCTACCAAAAATAGTGGATGAATGTTTCTTATTGGCCTCCAGAGCAGAGGAAAAGCTGAGAAGGAAGGGTGAACAAAGTGCCAGAGGTAGAGGTGGTAGAAACCAAAGAGGAAGAGGCAATTTTGGCCGTGGACAATTCAACAAAATTGAAAATAACAGTCAACAAGAAACACCACCTGAGATAGAGCATAGAGGCTTTAGAGGTTGGAGAAGTCCCAATGGTAGGGGCAGAAATGGTGGAGGAGGTAGAGGACCAGGAGTCTTCACTGAAAGGTGTTATGGCTGCAACCAAGTTGGCCATATAATGAACAAATGCCCAAGGAAAGCCAGCAACTCTCATGACAGTGGAAAGAGAAATTAGTTAGTGAAAGATGATGACTGTGAGAGTGTGAATTCACCAATGGGAAGTGCTGCACCTGTTCTAAATGGAGAGAGTATGATGATCAAAAGGTCTATGTTGAAGATGCCATTGAAGCAAGAGCCCCCTCAGAGAAAGAATCTTTTTAGAACCTAAGGCCTAGCCTATGGGAAGCTTTGCAAAATCATAGTAGATTCAGGATCTACTGAGAATGTGGTATCCACTGAGATGGTGGAGAAGTGCAAGTTGAAGAGGCTGCCTCATATCAGTCCTCACAAGATCTCCTGGTTGAACAAGAACCAAAATTTCATGGTGGAGGAACAAACTTGGGTTGAATTTGCAATTGGTGACTACAAGGACAAAGTGTTATGTGAAATCATCCCTATGGATGCATGTCACCTGCTACTTGGCCGTCCATGGTAGTATGATGTTAAAGCCTAGCATGATGGTGAGAAGAACACTTATGTCATCACCAAGAATGGAAGACCATTCAAGATGGATCCTATGTTGGAGCAGCCCGAGGGAAAAAAAAATGATAGCAGTGTCATGTTGGTGAATGGCAAAGAGTTCCTAACCCTCTTGAAGGAGAATGACAACTAGGGGTATGCCTTGGTCATGAAGCCCAAGAGTGGATCAGATCAGCAAGATCAAAAATAGAAGGAGATTCCATTGGTAGTGCAACAACTTCTAGATAAGTATCAAGACCTTGTGGTAGAGGAAGTTCCCAACTCCTTACCACCCATGAGGGATATTAGTCATCAAATTGACTTAATACCTGGTGCTACATTGCCTAACAAGGCTGCATACAAGCTAACTCCACAGCAAAATGAAGAGGTGGCAAGGCAAATTCAAGATCTCCTGGAGAAAGGACTGATTAGGAAGAGTCTAAGCCCTTGTGCAGTTCCCAGTGTACTTGCTCCTAAGAAGGATGGAAAGTGGAGGCTATGCACATATTCAAGGGCCATCAACAAGATCACCATAAGGTACATATTCCCAATGCCAAGGATTGAGGATCTCTTGGATTATCTGGGAGGATCATGCTATTACTTAAAGATTGATTTGAAATCTGGATATCATCAAATCCGGATCAGACAGGGAGATGAATGGAAGACTGCTTTCAAGACCAATGAAGGTCTTTATGAATGGCTTGTTATGCCATTTGGTCTTAGCAATGCGCCAAGTACATTTATGCACCTGATGAATGAGGTATTAGTTGAATTCATTGGTAAATTTGTTATTGTTTATCTTGATGACATACTAATCTTCAACAGGACAAGAGAAGACCATGTGAAGCATGTTGGCCAGGTGTTGGAGAAGCTGCATGAGCACAAGTTGATGATCAACTTAGACAAATGTGAGTTCATGAAAACTGAACTTGTATACCTAGGATTTGTCATTTCTAATGGCTGTTTGAAGATGGATCCCTCTAAGGTTGAGGCTATTCTCAGTTGGCCTACCCCAAAAATAGTGGGAGATGTGAGAAGTTTCCATGGATTGGCAACTTTGTATAGGAATTTTATCAGAGGTTTCAGTCACATTAGTGCTCCCATCCTCAACACCATCAAGGGTGGAGTCAAATGTAGATTCCAATGGACAAAGGAAGCTTATTATAGTTTTGAGTTGTTGAAAACAAAGGTGGCTAAGTTGCCTACCTTAGTACTCCCTAATTTTGATAAGGTGTTTGTTGTTGAGTGTGATGCAAGTCAGCAAGCTATTGGTGCTGTTCTTAGCCAAGAAGGACATCCGGTGTCATTCTTTTTAGAAAAGTTGAATGAAGCCAAGCAAAGGTATTCTACCTATGACTTAGAACTCTATGCAATGGTGCAAGCTCTTAAGAAATGGAGACATTATTTTCTGCCTAAAGAATTTATTGTGTTTACTGACAATCATGCTTTAAGCTTTCTTAACAGTCAAGAAAAATTGAACCATGGACATGTTAAATGGATGGAACAGCTACAAGTTTATACCTTCATAATTAAGCACAAAAGAGGTGTCTCTAACAAGGTGGCTGATGCATTGACTAGGAGGTTGCTTCTTGTTCATGAAATTCAGTTAGAAAGCATGGGTATTGACTGTTTGAAGGAGTTGTATAAAGAAGATTCTGATTTCAAAGAGGCTTATGATGTTTGTGTGAACTTGGCTAACACATTCCATGGAGAGTATGCAGATTTTGTTTTGCAGGAAGGCCTCTTGTTCAAGGGCAATTTGTTGTGTGTCCCTAAGTGCTCCATACGGGACAACATCATCAAGGAGAAGCGTAATGGTTCTTTAGGAGGACATTTTGGCTTAGACAAGACACTAGAACAAGTCACAAGGTTCTATTTTTGGCCAAAGGTGCAATCAGATGTGAGGAAGTATGTAGCTAGTTGTGCAATCTATCAAAGAGCCAAAGGTGTGTCTTCAAATGCAGGTCTATACCAGCCCCTTCCCATTCCCAACAGACCTTAGGAAAGTATCAGCATGGATTTTGTACTTGGGTTACCCAGGACAACCAGAGGGGTGGATAGTGTGTTTGTCATTGTTGATAGGTTCAACAAGATGGCTCATTTTGTGCCATGTAAATGCACAAATGATACATCTCATGTTGCAGTTCTGTTTTTCAGAGAGGTGGTAAGGATACATGGTTTACCATTGTCCATTGTAACTGATAGAGATTCTAAGTTTGTAGGTCACTTCTGGAGGACCTTGTGGAAGACGTTGGGCACACAGTTGTCCTTTTCATCAGCCTACCATCCACAAACTGATGGTTAGACTGAGGTGGTTAATAGATCACTTGGAAACCTTCTAAGATGCCTTACAAAGTAGCATGGTTTGGCATGGGACTTGGTTATCAGTCAGGATGAATATGCCTACAATGATTCAAGGAATAGGAGCACTGGTAGAAGTCCTTTTGAGATAGTTTATGGTTTTCATCCAAGAGGGCCACTTGAGCTGAAGGATCTCTAAGGATGGGATAGAAGGAGTGCACTTGGTGAAGAGTTTGTTGCCTCCATGAAAACAGTCCATGATCAAGTCAAATTGCAACTAGAAAAATTAGTCACAAAGTACAAGGAAAAGGCAGATTTGAAGAAAAGAGAAGTGCAATTCAAAGTTGGAGACTTAGTTATGGCATATCTAAGGAAAGAAAGGTTGCCAAAGGGTCAACCAACTAAACTCCTGATGAAGAAGATTGGGCCATTCAAAATAGTGCACAAATTCGGTCCAAATGCATATGAGATTGAGTTACCATCTGGCCTTGGTATCTCTCCAATTTTCAATGTTTGTGATCTTTTTCCTTTCAGACCTCCATTGTCTGGTGAAAGTGGATCAGATGTGGTGGCTGAAGATGCTGATTGGATCAAGGATTTGCCTCCAAGCAAACCTTTACAGTTGGAGTGCATTTTGGATTCCAAAGTTGTCAAGAAGACTTGAAGAGGTGTCTATAAAGACTACTTGGTGAAATGGAAGGATCTTCCTAATTTAGAGGCCACCTGGATGACTGAAGCAGATATCTTGAAGCATGGCATGACACTTCAACAATTGGCAACTCAAGGGACTTGAGTTTTTCCCACAGGGGGAGTATGGTGCAGGAGCTTCCAGTTTTAGTCATTTTTGACTATGTCATGCGTTGTGGTCTTGTTATTTTTGATTTCCTCTAAGGCTTAGAAAGCCATTCTCATGTTTGTAATAAGGACTTAGTCCATTTTGATTGAATAGTCCACTAGAGTGTTTGTTAAGACCTATTTTCTAGGTTTTCTCCTTTAGAAACTTTGTTTTTTTGAAGAAAAAGCTATTTCAAACGTTTCACTGCCTTTCATGGGCAGTTGTATAGGTAGTAGGGAAGTGGAAAGGTTAGAAAAACTTTCTATAAACATTATATTGTATGAACATGCCAAGAATGAATGAAGGAGAGGAGTTTTAGAAGATAAAAATAATGATTTTCTGCTTTTTGTTGTAGACAGCCATTCTATACAGCCTGGTACAGACTGCTCAAGGAATAAGGTTTGGAAAATGTTTTAGATCTTTGAAGTAGCTTCCATTTGCATGTAGTCTGAGCTCTTGAAACATCTTGTGTTGTTTGTTTCAACCTATTTTGTAAAAACTGGTTTAAACCCTCCATACCTAGGGTTTTTGGGATAAAATGAATCATTCTTCCTCTGTCCTTTGAAGGTGATCACCCATTTCTTGATGGGATGGAGGAAGGTAGAGTAGAGTTTATGTTTGTTATTGTCTTGCAGGTTGAATACTCCTCTCCAAAGTGTTTGGCATGTATCTAGCTAGTCTTCACAGTGACTAGTTAAGAAACCAATGGTGGACAACAGCTTGAAGGTAAAGACAGTCAATTGGTTTGACAAATACATGGTGGAGTTTGTGTTGGAAGGTGGAAATTGACTAGTGCAGGAGCTGGGTGGACCATTTGCATTCAGAGTTGATGCATTTTCCTTCACATTGCCTTCAAATTAGGCCTCTGTCAAGAAAAAAAATAGTTTGCTGTTTCTGAACGCCAACAGTACAGTACGGTTCTGCATGTGTGGGGTGGAGTACATATTCATGATGGGTATTTGGATGTGCATTTAGATGTGTGAGTCATTTGGAGCTTAGAGGAGTTAATACTGGTTTAGTCATTACTTAGGCTACAAGGAATGTGGCAATCTAGAATCCTATTTTTATGATAGTCACACACAGTTTACTGTCCTCTATCAGTATTGGCATAGAATTTGGGTTTTTTGGTCAAAGACCTTGTTATTCTTCATGTCTTAGACAAGCTTATGTTAAATGTTGTATGGAGAACCTGCTAGCAGAGGTGTTAGGAGTGGAATGCTGTCCTTGAAGGTGAATGTGTTGGTTGATTGGGTAGAGCAGTGACTCCCCAAGGTGAGTGTTGAGCAGCCTGTGTGGTGGACCTAGGTGTGGTCCTAGGCTAGATCAATCACCTGAATAAGCCTTGTGTAGGCCCATAAGCAATTCACCTTTGGAAACCTTTAGAAGGAAGCCTTGACATCCAAGTTCATTGTGTGAACTTAATCCACTACTACCACTTACCTCTGCATCAAGTTCACTGGTAGGCTTCTTAACCACTGCAAAGCCTTCCCTGTGAGGGAAGTTACTAACAACCTGATTGCAATATTCTCTTGTGTCACATGATGGACAACACACAGGTTTGCAACATCTTTTATATGTTTAGCCGGAGTAGTATGATCTTCACCATTAAAATATGGTAAACTTTTCAAGGCAGCTATAGGAATGTCATCATGCTGAGCTAAATTCAATGGGATACCTTGGTTGAATGCAACAAATGGCTAATTTCTAGCTCTAGGAATCATTGTAACTGGATTCTTGGGACAATATGAGTTCCAACAATAGGAGTAGACTTGGCTCTCCTAGACTAGACATGAGTTTTCTTGGGTTTCTCAGCTAGTATCCCTCTTCTCCTAGGTGGGATAATTGTAAATACTCAAAAGACGAAGAACTACTTCTAGTTTGTATTCTTTTCATAAGCAGAAATACACTAATTTTGCTAAACCAAAGCTCAAAGTTGCTAGATATGCAGATTTTAACCTCTCACAGGTCTGAAAATCACTGGCTGCACATTAAAACTAACAATAAAATGTAGTATTTGAACTGTTTCTAATTCCACAGTCCCACCGGGCGTGCCAAAAGCTGTTGTCTCTCATATTTGCACCCTTGTTGAGTTGTAAAACTTGGCAATCTGGAGAAACATGGGATCTTTCCAGGTCTGTGGGTCACCTGTGATGGAAAGATCCTCTGGAGAAGGATAGATTCCTAGCTAGTTATCACCTAGAATCTACTGGATTTGCATAGGAAAAGGGAAAATGAATGCTTTTGAAAATGAAAGTTAAAACTGGAAAATGTGAAAATAAGGGTGATTCACCAAACTTGATATGGTTAATGAAACTTAGACTTGCATGCACTTGGCCACAGACAACAGAAACTAAACCTGCACAACCTATTACTGTATGTTTGCAAAAACACTTCACAAAGAGGCCTAAATGCATTAAACTCTTTAAAAAGAAGCTAACTTCACAGTTTAAAAAGCCTTATAACAACTTCAAACATAGTTTGCAACCTGCATAAACACACCTTTTGCAGAAAAGGTATTGAAACATAAGACAAAGTCACAAGGAAACAAAAATACCTCACAAATGACCTGACCAAACACTTGATAATACCCAATACTGCAAAAATAAGAAGGCAAAATCTGACTATCAATGGTATCCAAGGTGTTCTCTGTATTTCATATGCCAAAAGAGTTACAAAAACATGCTCAAACTGAGTAGGATTGCAGAAAAAATCACCAACTCTAGAATGTACATGGAAAAGAACTGCATACAAAGAGTCAAATGAATGACTATACTCTCCAAACAGCTGCAATGAGATAAGGATGAGCCACCTCCATTTTCGTGCATCTCATAAATGTCACCAAAATATTTGCCTAAAGTCTTCTAAAATGGGTTTCCAATGTAGAAATAGTTAAGGCATGCATCACTAATCATAAAAGCACCTGAAAATGCCTTTAAATGCTCTTTAAGGCCACTGAAATAAGTCAAATTTGTGCAATAACTCTTCCCCCTATTTGTCAACTTCCCCTACAGCATCATAAATGTCTGATATTTTGCACAATAAATGACATAAATACACATTATCTTCTGCATCTAATTAACATTGACTAAGAGGTTTATAATTATACCAATTAGTTAATGTTTTACATTTCAAATTTATTACAATTCCATGCAGAAAATAATGGCACTTAGGACATAACATTTAATTTCCCAATTTTGCATAGTTTGGGGACAAATTAAATGTCGTGAAAGAACGACAAAGTAATCAACGAGACTTACTCTACCATGTGTGGTAAATCTGCCTAGTATTGCCTTTTTTCATTTTTATTACAAATGACAAAGTAATTCATAATTAATTACTTTATCGTTCATTTATAACATTTAATCTATCTCTAGATTATGCAAAAATGACACAAAATAATCTTGTAATCCCTAGGCAAAAACAACACGACTCCATACACACCTTTTACCTCTCGCATGTCACTTGCATCATATCACGTATTTCAAGGCTACATCGAAATACCTTATAACCCCATACAATTCATGCATTTCACAACATGCATCATCATGCCTTCAAGGTCCCATGCAATACATTTCAAAGTGACCTTTTTATAACATTGTTATACACACTACAATGCCTTATATGCATCATTTCACCCACCTTGTGATTATAATAAGACACACCTAGCAGAATATAACACTCGGCCTTATGTTTCCATAATGCATTTGACTTGACTTTGAAAGAGGATCAAAAGGTAGAAAAATGTCTCACGGCCCCCTTGATGTATCATCATTAGGTTTTAAAGACTTCCAAGTCTTTACCATGGACACCAAAGGATTGCAATGATATTGTTTAAATGAAAATTCAAAAAACACCATTGAATGAAAATAGTTCGATTCGACTCAAAAGGAAGAAAAAACCTAAAAAATATCATTTGCATTTCATTTTACCTTCCTCCTCTCGCTGCCGCGCGCCATGATTGTAGGGTTTGAAGGCAAAAATGCACGATTTGCATCCATTTTGGGTCAATTTTGGCTGATTTTCTGAGCAATATGCAAGGTGAGTTGCTGTTGCTGAGAATTTTGACCTATGGTTGTTTGTTATTGCGTTGATTTTTTGGGCTCCATGGCTGCGATTTTGACTGGGCTTTGATGTATTTTCTTGTGGCTTTCTAATGGCCAACCACCATCTTTTGTTCTTGACTGTGTTTGAGCTAGTGTCCTTCTCCTTCCTTCATTGGGGCCGCCATACCTATATGAGTTTGAGCTTTTTTAAGACCCTCGAATGGGCAGAAGTCACATTCTCACTGCATATTTATCTTCAGAGAGGTAACTCTCTCTCTCTCATACTTTGTATTTTCATCATTTCCATATCATTCTGTAGCTTTTGTGGTCAGAACTCATGGCCATATTCTCTTTATCCTACATCATTCTTATCATTGTAAAATGAAAAAATGGGTGTTGAACTATATTCGACCAGGCTTCAGCATGATAACACTCTCTATGCATTCTTTGTCTTAAATGAGTTTGAGACAACCTCATTTTCCTTTGTATCTGCACCTTTTCTGGCTCAAAACGAGCCCCCAGCTGTGACAAAAATTTGCAAGATGACATTCGTGTGCAAAAAACATAGTAAAAAATCTGCATTCTTTGAGTGTTTGCTGTAGCATGAGGCTCGATTTTGAGGTATTTCTAGGTATTTCATTCTTGAAAAGAGTTGAAAAACTTTAGATTTTTTCCTTTACACTGACGGTCTCTTCCTTTTTTTTGAGATTTTCACTTTACATCTTGCTGCCAGAGGCGCAATTTTGAGGCATTCTGAGTATATTGTTCTTGAAATGAGTTGAAAACCTTGCATTTTGACAGTGCTGAGGCGCAATTTCATGAAAATTTGAGCATGTTGTTCTTTGTATCTGCAACTATTTCATTTGACGAGGGTTTTAGAAACTATATGTATGTTTATACTGTTGTTGAAAAAAACTATTTTCAGGTTGCAGCCACACTCTTTCCGCATATGTAGCACTTGTATCTATTTCTTGGTCCATGTAAAGGTGACTATTTTTTATGGTGTTCTTGAAATCTTATGACTATTCCATATCTTGTCACTGCTAATTAAAAAAGACACCTTCGTGTATCACTTTCACATTTACTCTTAATGCTACCTTTTGCATCAGTTATTCTTTTGTTCCATAGCAGCAAATCATTGACAATACTTCATTTTCATCTCTGTATACTTTGATCATTGACAATATTGATATCACTCAGAAACACTTCTCTATATCTGTCATTGGGTTCTAAAAGCAAGATTTCATTTTGTATATATACCTTTTCTGTATTACTGAAACTCTCATGGCATTCTGTGTTATTGCATAAGTTTGCAAATCACTCCTGTAGCTATAACTTTTGATGATTGGAATACAAAAAGACTAAGGTTATACAAACTAAACCCTTCCTTACCAAGCTTGAACATGTTCTGTAGCTTTCAAAACTGTGGATCCACTCTTCATTTAGCAAATCTGTAACAACATATATGTAAGAATTAGGTTGTAGATGATACAACCCACTCATCCCTGCATGTTTGAAACATATTTAATGATTCCTATACTTGTGCATCTAAAACATAAATTGTAGCCTGGCACTTACACTTGTATCATTTGAACTCTTTCTAGTTGTCATTACTGATGATTGCTCCTGTAGCTTTAGATCTTATACTTCAGTTCTATAGCAACATAGAAATAACTATAGCTTCTTCATTTGATTTGCAGCTTATTGCACCAGCTATAGTTATGACTTCTCATGAGGCCTTCTGCAGCTTCATGCATATTGTTGAGACTTATGAGATGAATCCTCTTGATGTGATATCTGATGTAGCACCAGTTGTATAAGATACCTTCCAGTGTTTCTTGTTATCTCCTCTCCATGACACTATTACAACCATTTTTGACATACTTTAAACTCTTAGAAATGTATCTTTGTGACATCCATGACTATGACTGTCTTGGAATGTATGGATTGTCCCTCTGGTAGTGTTTCTATATCACAATCTTTTGTTCTAAGAGATGTTTTAATTAATGATGACATGTTCCTTGTATATGATGGAATGCTTATTATATAATGCTCTCATGACACGTGACAGTCATAAAGGTCTGTCCCAAACTGGACTGTTGCTCCAATCATATCTGCCTCCTATTTCTTGTGTGATGCATCTTGATACCTAAGGTTGGTCTAAAATGATGTTAACCTATTATGATGACTCTCATTCCATCTTCTCTCATTTGTGCTTGGTATTTAGATAGCACTCTTCTAAATTCAGAGATGCATTACCTTCGTATCTTAAAAATGACTGAGTTCTTCCTTTATTGCAATGGTGGTATATATTCTTGCATATACAACTGTGCGGCAGTCCTCTATGGTCATCTTTGTTGTTTATGATAAACTAATATGCTTCTTTAAAAAATGGAAAATGACTTGTACATTTGATATAAATGTCTGCCTTTTGACAAGGACAGTGATACATGCATTAGACTGTCTTTTCTATCATATGATCTTTATCAATGCTGATCCTTTGAACATAACTATCCTTTCACTAGCTGATACATGGCGTGATTGTCTTCAACAGTTCATACTACACTGTTGGCATACTCCTTTACTGTGATGACTGCTCCTCCTTAGATTTCTATCATAGATGAGCAAGTATGTAGCTAGTAAGAAAGTTGACTGTCCTCTTTACCTTACCGTAGGCTGTCTTTGATAAAGATGAGTGCATTTCTGCCTTGGATGATATATATGGTTGCTCCATTATTTCTGCTCCTCACATCCATATGACTGTATCTCTCATGATAGTCTTTGCTTGAGCTTGGACTGTCTTCTTAAACATAAATGATTGCTATTCCTTTATGCCAGCTAACACTGCATCCTTCCAATTTTGACATTATGATGACTGCTGCAACCTTTTCCTCATCTTGTAGGACTACTCTTTACCTAGAAGACCATGTCTCTTGATATTGTGCTTATATATAGCCAGACAGGGCTTTAAAGCAGAGTTAAAGAATGCATAGAGGATACAAACTTGATAAATCCTTCCATTATGCTGCTAAAACACCTATCTTCTTGTTGACTGCTCTGTCCATGGTCACTCTTTAATAGTCATTCCACTCCACATGACTGTTTTCTTTTGTAAAAAATATTTGGCTGCTATTATAACAGTCAATATGATTATTTTCATAACTGTTTTCTCAGTGATTTTGACTAAATTTCTTAACTTCTAGTGTACTGTTGCTGTCCCATGACTTTATGCTGCTCCTAACAATCATGTTTGCTGTACCATGTGACTATTTTTTTCTGCCTTTTTATAACAGCTATATGATTGTTTCTTTTAACACTCTACTACGCCTATGAAGGACCAATTATGTTTTCTACAGTAAATGTATTTGTGGCTCATACTTGTACAATTAATCATTAGTTCATGTACCTTTCATTTGCTGCTCTCTCTTGATAGTTGGCTGCTGTTAGCATGCAATCATTCTGAGCACAAGATGTTGTTTCTAGTTTATCTCTGACAGATGGATTTCTTGGACAATCATTTAACTATTTTGAACTATCTGATACTACAGTCAATGAGATGACTGTCCCTATCTCCCTGGCAGTCTGTCCTGCATTTGTATATTGCATATGAAATGTTCTGTAAGGACTATGAGCTGGGCTCAACCCTTGTGGGAGCCACATTTCCTCCACTCATAATGTAACCTGATGAATCAAATAGAAACATAATTATACCTATATCTACACATGAAGCAAACTTGTTAGAAAATAAATGCATGTTTTGGATATGTTTGATGACTTGATTGTTCTCTAGGGCATCCCAGGTATACATTTCTTGTTTAATGCAATTGAGGATCAGTTTATCCATGCATGGTATCTTGTTCATGTATGGTTTGGGACCATTCATTGCTTAGAGCATTGCTCTAATGCCACTATTTTTGCCAGATGCAGGAACCAAGGACAACATGAAACTAGGAAGGACAAAGACAACCCGAGGCGACAGGACAACACACCAGAACTAGAACCAGTCATTCTTAGGCAATGACTGGCCCCCAACTTTACATGCACATTATTTACATTTACTTATTCATTATAGATTGTTCTTCTATTTCATTGAATAAGAAAGTTAACCTCAAGGCTTGTGTGAGATAATGTACATTTTTTTTTAAAAAGATAATGCGCCTGGTAAACTTTTTAACGTGACCGGCGACGCTGGTGCGACACGCCCTCCGGCTCCATGCGAATGCTTTTGCCCGGAGCAATGAACCAGTGAGGCCACAACATGGGGGACCTCATCCCCTAGCAAGAACACTTCAAACCCGCGAGCTCGTTGGCCCAGCGAAGGTGTAAAGCCTTGCGAGCTCGTTGGCCCAGCGGGGGTTTGAACTCTGGTGGCCGCCACTACAACCGAGTGACTTAACCACTGAACCATGCCATCATCGGCAGAGATAATGTACATTTTACATTCAATAAAGATTATTTATTTTTTGAAAAAGATTTTGGATAAATCCTTCTTATGTTACATGCACTTGGATAAATGCAGTAAACTAATAAACATAATCTCTTGAATTATTTCATTTATGCACTTGAATGTAACGTATGCAGGACTAGATGAAATGTACCTTTTTAAGTCTTGAATCAAAACTCTACCTGAATGAGCTGTAGTGAAATTTAGGTAACAGTACCATAAGAATTGTTTTCACCATTGGACAATTTTTTCTCTTTACTTTTTATTTATTTATTTATTTATCTTATTTTTCTATTTTTTAAATTTTTGCTTGTTCTAATTTTTTGAATTTTACTTTTGTGTTTTTTTGTTTTTTCTGAAGGGTTTTAAGATATGATGGATTTGGGATGCTAGGATGGGATGGGTGGATGTGAATATGTGATTTTTTGGACTCAAGCATTTGTTTCCATGATGGGATGATAGGATCCCATTAGGAATAATTATTGCATATGGACCATGGTGTTGGTGTTGCATTCATAAAGGTTGGTAGAAACCTAGTTGATCACTAAGTGAGATTCTCCAAATGATAAACATGGTACCATTGTAGCTCTAATGTGCAGAGGATGCTACTAGGAAAATAGAATGGAAGGTAGGAGAGATGAAGGATGGATGGATTATGTAAAAGCTAGGATTAAAGGATTGTGATTTGGGATGTATGCTGGATAATGGACGTGATTATGAAAAAGGGCTGGATGGATGGTGGAGACATGAGGAGATGCTATGGGGAACTAGGACCAATACTTTCACACACCATGATGGATGTAGAAGTGGGTGATTTGGATTTTGGATTTTGGGTATATGGGATTTAGGATTGGGGGAGATGCTTGATTTCAAATTTTGGGATTGCGATGGGGGATTGTTGGATTGCCAATTTTGGGACCCAAATGGACTTAAGATGGGGGTGTTTGGATTTGGATGTAGGGTTTCAAGATTGGGATGAGATATTTGGGGATTTGGGATGAGATTAGTGTTTGGAGATGCGGATTTGGATGCTCCACTTAGATTCATGGATTTCTTTTTCTTTGGGACCCACATTGTTTTTGTGTTTCCTTTTTTATTTGTGGGCTTATGTGGCCATTTTTCTATATTTTTATTTTTGATTGGATTTTGATTTGATTTTGCATGTTGATGCTTTGTGACGTGGTGGTCCCTGGATTATTGTAGGCTTTTTTCTTTATATGATAGGGCATCCAAACCACTTCTAAAGTTGTTGTTATGATCCCATGGGGAGATATTATCATGGAATCCCATCACTTTTGTGATAGATTCATCATGTTGGAATAAGTCCAATTATATGTGCATTCACTGATCCTACTTAGTGATTTTAGATGATGGATGGTTAAAGTTGGTGACAGGGTTAGAGGTATCGATTAAAAGATTGGTGGTAGAAAAAGCTTTGTAGGAGTGATAGGAGGAACTTGTTTTGATGTTAGAATAAGCTTCCTTAGGATTTATGAAGGTGTTACTAATATCTTGAGAGTGTTTTTCATGAGATCTATAGCCAAGGCCCTAAAAGCATAGATTTACTTTGACATGTACGAGATCTAAGATTCCTTGCTCATGAAGGCTTAAACCTTTACCTTGATAATTCATGATTTGACATATTTGATTTTCAATGGGATAATTCTTGCATTGGAAACAATATGTGAATTTATGTTTAGATAGGAAGGAATTGGGGCTAGATGCAAGGTGGTCTTTGGTGGTGAGAGAACTAGACTAGGCAAAGGTGGTGGAACCAAGGTGATAATGTGTGGTTTAGGGATGGCATGGATAGGGGTTCTTTGATCTTGAGAGTGGATGGGATCATGAAAGGAATTAGTTGGGATGTTTGGACCTTGATTAGGATGGGAACTTATTTGGGCATGCTTTGGAACAAGCTCTTGACATAGTTGGATTTGCTTGGTTGACATGAGGGAGGAGTGACATTTTGCTTTGACATCTTCGTTGGCAATTAATACATGGATAGACTCTTTGATTTACGTACATGGATGGGTGAATGGTTTTTGATGCTTATGAATTTGGGATTGGAAGGAATGGATAGATTTGTGTAAAGGTTAGTGCTTGTTTTCCCACATAGGTAGACTTGTGGGGATGATGACATCAGGATCATGGATGTTCATGATAGGATTTGAGTGGAGGACAATACTGTCAACAACATACTTAGATTTATTTAAGAGGGATGACATTAGATTAGTGGCAACACATGACTCCATGATTTTGATTTTGTGTGTTTTCTTGAAATCCTTTACTAGGAGTCCTTGGAGAAAATCTAAGAAGGTTGACTTATATGTGATAGGATTGGATTATGGATGTGATTTTTAGATTGATGGGTGATGGGATTGAAAAGGTTTTGATGGTGAAGGACTTTTATAGGAGGTGGAGGCCACAAGGTGCTTGCATAAGGCGAGGATATGGTATAGGGATTGACGATGAGGGAATCGAGCTAAGGTGGTGTTTCCCTTGTCAAAGGTACCATAAGGATGACTAATAGGTATGTGATTAGGAGTAACAAGATACCTAGTGCTAGTTGATTCTTGGTTGAAAAGCTCTTGAGTGCTCATGATTGGGTGATGAAAGTTTATAGCAAGTTTGCTTGTAATGATGTCATCAAGGGGATCAATGGCATACTTGTCTTGATCAACAAGATTATCATCATCATCATCAAAGGGGTTTTGAGATTGATTGTGTTGAGGGGATTCATCAAAATAAAATGGATTGGAGGTTGTCATGATTTTTGGTTTTAGATTTTTTATGATGTGATTTTTGGATGATTTGATGAATTTGGATTTTTAAGGCTTGGACCTTAACATTGGATTTGATATCAAAAGATTTTGTATTTTAGATTTGAGGGCTTAGGTCTAAAATGTTAGATAGCTTGATGTTGGATGCAATCAAGGTCAAGAATACATGACACTTTATGTTTGGTTGGATTGATTGCTTTGATGATGATTCAATTTTAAAGATGGATTTAATCAAGGTCAACGATGCATGACACTTGATGATTGATAGGATTTAGATTGATGAGGATTGAAATTTTGTTGAAGATTTGGATTCGATGGAACTTTGATTTGACTGGGATTTTGGATGGTCCAGTTGATGTTTGATGGGATTAAAAGAATTTTATTAGGGCAAGGATTTGATTAGATGAACTTGGTTTAATTGGATGAAGAGTGGTTTGAATTGGGATGAAGGGTACAAGACCTTGTTAGATTTAAGATTGGGATGGGGGATGGTTTTGATTTGGATTAGATTTAAGGTGGATTTTGGATGGAAGGTCTAGGACCTTAGGAACTTGATGATGGATTGATTTAAGATCAAATATATTGTTTGTTTGATGATGATTTGATTCGTTTGATGTTTGATTTTCTTAATTTGGATGAATATTGATGTAGGAGTGATTGGGTGATGGTTTGAATTTTGATTTTGAGTTTCAAGGATGGGATTTGAGATGTTTGGATTTGGGATGGGTTTTGATTAAGATTGAGTTGATTTTCATTTGGGTGATTGATTAGATTAGTTTGAATTGGGCTTACCTTGATGGGGATTTAATTGTAGGATGATTGGATGAATATTGAGGGAGATTTGATTTGGATTAAGACATTGATTGGATGGATTGGGTTAGGAGGATGATTGGGTGGATGATTGGTTAGATTGGGTCCTTGAGGAAGGTTGGATTTGGATGGGGTGGGAGATTGTTGTGCTGACAATTAATTAATTTTGAGTGATTGGGGTTGATTAGAGATTGATATCAATAAGGTTGATGTAGGAGATTAGGATTTGAGATGATTTGATTTGGGGTGGGATTTGATTAGGATTGGTGGGATTTTGATTTTGATTTGGATATGGCATTGGATGAATGATTGATTTAGGATAATGATTTGAATTTGGGATGAGATATAAATCTAAACAAGATGGGGGTTTGATTGGGATGATTTGATGGGGGATTGGATTGGTTAGGATTTGGTTTGATTTGGGATTTGAGGGGATTTTAAATTTTGGATGGGTGGATGGAAGATGGAAAGATCTGATTCAAGATTTAGATTTGATGGATTTTAGCTTTGACTTGAGGGGAATTTTTATTGATTTTATATCTAAAGGGATAATGCATGAATCTCACACAAATAAAGACATACCAATCACATATACACTTGGGATTATTCAAGTGGGAGTGTATACACTTGTAAGCCCACCTTTAATACCTTGTCTATGTTGCACATATGTTACCTAAGGTTGTCATTGATGTCAACACTCAATTTGGGCTGTCATTGATGCTCATGTGGATGATACACTATGATGGTGTGCTAATAGTGATGTTGCTGATGTTCATGGTTGGATGTCATGCCTTGTTTAATGTCAATTAAAGTTATATTGAGTATGTTTGTTGAAAGTAGAGATGATATCATGATGATATATTAAGATGGGAATTAGAAGCATTAAGATGAGGATTAGAAGTAATGCTAATGTTGGGGAGATGGTGCTAATGGTCTATAGCATGTTGTATGCTCTCACCCGTTGTTCCTAAAGAAGTATGTGTTGCTACAAGGAGGCTCTAATCTCTAGATGTTGGTGAAGGTTTTTGTTGCTGGAAGTTGCCTTGAAGATTGATTGGGAGAATGCTCCCCATTCCTCCGCCTTTAAAGATACGATCATGTGGTTCAGAAGTTAAGTTCATTGGGTTGTGAAGGTGCTATATTCAACTTTTCATATCATTTATCCCTCTGCAGACAAAGTTGTAAGTGACAGAGTGCAAGACTGTATTGTTTAGTGGCTAGTTTCAGTGTCTATTAGCTTGGGCCAACTTGTTGTTGTATGAAGTGGTGAATTGGTTGGTGGTGAATGATCCTAATGATCTTGTGATTTTACCTATTTGTCTGCAAGGTGTTTCTTGGTTTCTCCAGAATAGACTGTGGTCTGGAATGAAGGTGTTGTTGGGTTATGCTTTTGCCTGGCTGACTGAGGTATGTTGAAGGTGTGCACCACAAAGTCTTGGTTGTGCGGAGTTCAAGGAGTGTTTGGATATGTTGTATGGGTCATGCCTAGCTATCTAGGAGAAGCATGAGTAATGTTTAATCTTCCATGAGTATCACCAAGTTGTAATGACTGATATGCTACAAGCTTCACATTATCTTGCTTAAGGCTAACCTATTTCAAATGTTGAAAGCATGCAGATGTTATTCTTTGAAGGATGATGCTATGAAGGGTGTTTAGAAATAGGTTAAGCACATGTTGGAATCCATAAGGCATGTTCCTCTTCTTGGTGTTGCTTGTAGTTCATTTTAGGGCTTGCTCTCTACACGTTTCATGTTGTTTGATCTTTGGCTGACTTGTAATTGTAATATTCTTGTTGTCTTTGGCTGACTTGTAATGTAATCAATGTCATATCATGTATATATTGTAAACCTAGTTGATCTAGGTGAGGTGTGATTGTGAGTATGAGTGCAAAGAGTCAAATGTGGATGTGTAATGCATTATGATGTGTGACTAAAAGAGGAAGAGCAGAAATAATAGATCCTGTCTGAATTCATCTTGAAGATATTTTTGAGATAGAAGGGAAGTGAAGAGTGTGCCTAATTGGTTGTTGGAGGCAGTGAGCCAAAGGCAAAACTTCTTTAGGTTGAAAGCAGTGAGTCAGTAAGCTACAAAGAAGACATTTGAAGAAGTTGTAGAAGTTGTCAAAGTAGAAGAGCAATCATCAAAAAGAGGAGTGAAAAGTTATAATTACAATCATAAAAAGGAGTTAGCTTCATTGTTAGATTTAGATAGTAGAATGGCTGTCATGCTGTAATTTTTTTTGAGTTTATTCTCAGTTTAGGGAGTAGTTGCTTCCTTGGTTGAAGCCCTAAAACAAAGTCTGCAAGGAGTTGTAGCTTCCTTGGGAGTGACCCTAAAACCTTTCTAAAAGAAGAAGTAGCTTCCTTGGGTTGTAGCCCTAAAAAAAGTTGTAACTGTGATTCTTTTGTGAGGCTGGATTAGGACAGTAGCTCCTAACAACTTTTCTCACCATGGTTTTTCCCCTTTGGGGTTTTCCACGTATATCTAGTGTTATGTGGTGTTGTGCATTATGTTGATCTTTTATGTTTCTATTAATGCTGTAAAGATTAAGTTTTAGTTTGCTCCAAAGGGTTTGAGATTTGTTTGAATATTGACTCACCCCCGTCTTAATATCAGGTGTGTTCAACAATTGGTATTAGATTCAAGTTCCTTAGAAGGAGATTAACTACTTGAGGAAGGTCCGCGATGGCTCATGATGGATCTTACTATTACCATTTCTCACTTACAACTCAAATTGGTAGAGCTGGTGCAACAAATTCATTTTTAGAGTGATGGTTAACATTCTTCTGTTATAAGTTATTTGCATAGTTGATTGTGTTTCAGTAATATTGCAATTTAGTTGTTCAAGAAAAGAAAAGATTTTCAGGCCAATCATTGCATTGCAGAATATTCATAGGAGAGATAAGTATTTCATTCACTATAATGATTATTCATTTACAAATTGAAATACATAAAAGGATAAACATTGAATTGAAAGAAATAATGACAGATCAAATGTCCCACACAAGCAATGGGAATAGCTGAACAAATGCAAATATAGGGAAAATGCTATGCATCTAAAGATAGGGAGAGAAGGTCATAGCCATCATTGTCTTGTTGTAGTCTTCAATCTCTGAGGTTGCCATCCTATTCTTGCTCCTGATCTCCGATGAGAACTTGTAGAAAATGTGGAAAAGTCCTGTTAGAGCTCCGGTTATGAGATCTCTATGTCCTATCAGAAGAGGCATAACACATTGCCTATAATGTACTGATCCAATGAACATCATTCACATGCAAGAGGAACTGAGAAAGAAACAATCATGGAATTTCATTATTTTTATTCTAATCTATTTGTTTCATGTGCAAGTATAGGATAAGTCATGTAGTTGATTGAAGACATAACAACATGTGGTGTAAAATAAGGCTTCCACAAGGGTTGAGCCCAACATGCTGCTTCCCCTTAATATCAAAAGAGATGGAATGAAAAAGAAAGGTCATTACTAATATTGTTTAATTGCATGACAAACTAAAGGAGTATCAAAGCAATCAAATGCATTGGTTTCGAGTTCAAAACACCCTCATGATTGTAGTTCAAGAAATGAAGTGAAACCATTAGGATGAATTGAACTCATCTAGGACAACATTTAATGCACAAAAGTAGCTGCCATCATTGCTTCAACTGCCATTGGAAAAAATGGAATTCATAGGTATTTCATCTATATATCTTTCATGGTATTTGTATGCAACAAAGACATTAAGAACATCAAGTACACTTCCAACATTTGTATGCTAAATAGTTGCCAATGGATAATATCATGCAATAGTACATGACTGTTTTGGTCATAATATAGCATTAGAAACAAATATCATTTTATACATGATTTGAATAAACCAAAGAGTGCAAATGGATAGCCATCAAGGAACCACATATTCTGCCATGTCACTTTTATGTTGAAGTAATGAACATTAACAGGTAGAGAATGTAAAAAGGTAAACATGCATGCAATAGTCATCAATAGATGCTATACAAAATCATGTTGCTTTAGCCATGAGAATACAAGAAGCCACTATCTCAGTGAGAAAGTGAAAACATGCACATATCAACTGGAAGATGGCAAGGAGTACAACCTCAATGTTCATGTATATCTATTGGAGGTATAGAGAAAGTAGCATGTGTGCCAGCTCTTTCTATTTCATCATGGAGTACAGTATGAATGATCAGATACACCTGTGGAGCAGCAATTAGAAAATGAGCATTAGTGCCATAACATAAGGTGATCTAACTGATGAACATCACAGTCAAAGTTATACACAAAAATGCTATGAAGGAATAGCATTGTATTTTCAGCATCATCTCTAAGAAATTTCAATGCCATCATCAATTACAGGGCAGCCAAGTAAGGTACATTCATCATATGGAGAAATCACTTATTAAGCATGAGATGGTCTTATATCATAAAGAGACCAAGATGAATAGAAACACATCAAATTCAAGAAAAGGAGTAGATCATGAATAAAATAGAACAATCATAGCATGTGTGTATGTCATGGTAGATATCAAGTACAATGAGTTTGACATCAAAATGGAGATCCCAAATGCATTACACAGTTGTTGGAACACAGAGCATCAGTAAAAAGTGAGCATCATTGTCAAAGAATGACTGATGAAGAATGGAAATGAAAGCTCTTTGAACTCACAACTATAGGCCGCGGCCTTCTAAAAAGCAAATACAAAAATGAAGATATATGCCTGAGACAAAATATCATGTATGGTAAAGGAATGCTTTCTTTTACACAGAAAGATAATACCCGTTTAGGGGGTCTCAACAAAATGTGCAGGTAACAAAAGTAAGACTTTTAAATATGTAAAACTTAGAAATAATACCCAAATGCATAGCTATAGGCCGCGGCCTCATAAAAACATCACATACATAAATAGAAGTGTATTTATCATAGAAGGTTACTGCTTGGAGGCCGTCATTTCCTACAAAACCTTGTCATCATTTTGAGCCAAAGTCAAACACAGAAGCCATTCTTCATTATGGGAAACAAGTGCTTAGAAATACATACACAGTTGTGGCCACACAGAGGTAAAAAACTTTAGAGAGATTAAGGGTTTCAATACAATTATAGATAGCGGGGAAAAGATGAAACTTTGAAGCCAAAACTAGTAAAGATTCTAATAGAAATGCAAAAGAAGCCTTTACTTTACAAACTTCCAAAACCTATTTGAGTTTCTTTTATGTGGTTCAGTTACAGACAGTTTCCTCATTATGGGTCGAACCCATTTTGCTACAGAAATAAATGATAAGATGAAGTATTATCTCCAGTCATGACTTGAACAAAAGAAATTCATTTCAAATTTTGAGATACAGATGCACAAAGATACCACTATGGGAGCCATGATCTCATAAAAGTGAATATAGAAAGAAATATAATGCACAAATGTATTGTCATGACAGTCACAACCAGGAGAAAGAGAAGCCTCTTCAAGTTTCAATGTACAGATGCAAAGAATGACGAAGTTGCCAGTGATGGCTACAGGTTTAACTTCTAAATCTAGCTATCTCATACAAAATTCCATGGAAATAGAGAATCAACCAAGAGATTTGTTTAAAGTTTGAGCTCATAAAAGACTCACCTTGCTAAGTGTTCAGTCGAGGTTTCTCCTTCTTGTGTCTCATTTTGTTTTGCTCCAGGTGAAGCTCAAAGATGTAGTTATGGCCACCAATATACAGAGGAGAGAAATGACAGTTGAAACAAATGCACACAAAACCATCAGAAAATGTCATGGCTGTGGCTGTTGAAGCCATTTTCACCTCAAGAAATGAAAGGAAAGTCAAGAATATAAATCAAACATGCATCACACAGAAGCATACCTCCATTTTCTGCAAGAGATCCAGTGGAAATTGTTCTCAGAGTACCAAGAAAGCTAAAGATTCTCAAGGAGAAACCCTAGGGTTTTATGGCGGCTGCAGAGCCCCATTTTCACCAAAAAATGTGTTGAGAAAAATGAGCCTGATAAGATAGGATGAGTTGGTTTTGTGTTAGGGTTTTGATGAAGCCCTAACTTAATTGTGATTTTTCTCACATTCGTTTCTTTTTTGTGGCACAAACTAATTCCTTCGTGGTGTTATGTGTCCATAGTGTGATGCCTAAGTCCCATGACTTAAGTGAGGTCGAGCCTCAAGGGTTCCCTCAAATATTTGATGCCTCAAAACATGACTAGTCACCTTGAATAATATGCCACGTGCCTTAAAATTTGGCAGAACCTTTTGGAGGGTAGGCTTAAAGGCCTTTTCATTTTATTTTTGCCAATAATATGTAATGCCTTGATATTTCTTTTTTATGATTTTTTTAGAAAAATCAAATATTGTAATTGCAATAGATTGTGAAATTATAAGCCATATGTAATTATTTATTTTTGTCAAAAGTCAAATCGAATAGGGGTATAGGATAAAATTGCAAACATTGTAAAGCTTTGTTTTAAAGCAATGTTTTATAAATTGCTTTAAAATAAATGCTATTTTAATGCAGTTAAAGCAAAATAAAATAAAGCAGATCTTTCTTTTTTTAGTTTGCTTTCTTTGGGTGAAATTGGGCAGATAAGGACAAAAATAGTGTCTTTTTGGGCAGATAAAGCATATTTTAAGGAAGATTTTGGTGGGGACCACTTGACAAAAGTTTTTGATAGCTGTTATTTCCAGTTTGGAGCCATTTTGGGCCTTGTTTTGGAGGCTTTTTTTATGGAGCTCAGGAATGGCTTGGGAAGTTGCCTTTTTGAGTTTTGCTGAGCTGTTCCATCCTTTCTCATTTTTTAGAAAGCCTTTTGGCTATAAAAGAAGGGTGGAGGACTTGGTTTTAGGTAGTTGATATCCTTGTTTCTTCTCTCTTGAGCATAGGCAGAGAGTTTGTAAACTAATTTTAGCTCATATTTTTCATAGTTAGATGTACCCCTTTCATTTTAATATAGCAAAGCGTTCCTGTTTCACATTTTTTGCCACCTTCATAGCTTTGATTTGATGTTTTCACTATGATTATGATGTTTAATCTACTGATTATGTCTCGATGTTATTGAAATCTATGCAGTTTTTGCCCATTCAATCTAGGTTGTGTGTCATGTTTAAGTTAAACCTTCATACGAAGTACTTTTAGATTGTTGGACTTAGGCGAGACTGAGAGGGTTATAGGCTTGAGAGTTGTTTGTGGGTAAATATTTAGATTTTAGAATTAAAAAAAAAGAATTTCATTTCAGTTATTCCTCTTACCTTTTCTCAGACAAGTCAATAGTTTAGGAAAAATCATAAGGAGAACCATCTCACTCTGGAGATTCACTCTTGCTATAGGAAACCCACATCCTAAGAGTGTTCCCATGTGTCAATAGATAGCTAAGTCTTCTGTAAGCTTAGCATAGGGTGCATATTTGATTGACAACACTTACAAGGCACCCAAGTTTGATGGAAGAAATTACACCTTTTGGAAGCTAAGGATGGAAGGATATCTATCCTCTCTAGGGTTTGATGTTTGACAATCTGTCAAGGATGGTTACAGTACTCCTGCTGATGATCCTACAGATCTAGCTAAGATTAAGTTGTATGAGTGGGCTAGCTGATTCAGAACTTCTGAAGATAATGAATTGTAGTTCTACTAATGATGTCTGGGAAAAACTTAGTAGCACTTATGAAGGAGATAATAGAGTAAAGCAAGCTAAGATGCAAATCTTCAAGAGCAAATTTGAGACCCTGAGGATGACAGAGGATGAAGACATTATTAGTTATATGCTCTAGGTGGATGAAGTAGTTAATGGCATCAGATGTCTTGGTGGAGAAGTGAAAGAAGATGAGATTGTGAAGAAGGTTCTAAGATCTCTTCCTAAATCTTACAGCCATAAGGTATCTACTATTAAGGAATCTAAGGACTTGGATACCTATTTAGTAGATCAATTATTAGGTGCTCTCATAGCCTTTGAAATGAGAGAGTTTGACAAAGATGCTCCAAAGAAGGAAGCAACATTCAAAGTCAGTAAGAAAACTGAAGATGAAACAACTGATCAAGATGATGTTCTTGATGAGGTAGAGGCAAATTTTTTAAGAAGATTGAAAAAGGGCATCGGCAAATACAGAGGTAAGTTACCTTTCAAGTGCTTCAATTGTGGTAGAATTAGTCATTTTGCCTCTAAATGTCCTTTTAAAGAATCAGGGGATAGCAACAAAAGAGAGAAGTTCAAAAGAAGTCTTTATTCCATGGGAACAACTGCTCTTTAGAAGATGAGGATCATGATGATTCAAATGATGAAACACTTTTCATGGCCTTGAAAGTTGGTGATAAAGAGAGTGATATTGGAAAATGTAAGAAGTCTGGTACCTTGCAGGATGACAAAGATAATGAAAAATTAAATGTTGTGTGGATTGCCTTTCATGCAAAAGAAGAAGCAAATACTTGGGTAATTGACAGTGGTTGCTTTGCCCACATGACTGGTGATAAGGGGAAGTTCTTCAGCCTTAAGAAGTGGAATGGTGGAGTAGTCAAGTTTGGTGGTGATGATTCAACACAAATTTGTGGAAAGGGTGCTATAACTATTGATGGAAAGAAGAAGACTGAGGATGTCCTCTATGTTAAAGGGATAAGGCACAATCTCTTCAGTGTTAGTCAGATGTGCAAAAAAAGATGCAATCTTGCATTTCATGCCAAAGGTTGTGAGATCAGGAAGGTAGGATCCGGAAGATTAGTTGCAAAAGGTACTAAGACATATGGAGATATCTATCATCTAAAGGAGGTAAATGAAAGAACCTATTTATTGGCTTAATCTAGTGAGTGTTGGCTATGGCACAAGCAGATGGGACACATCAACTTTGATAATATGGTGAAGATCAACTCTACTCATGCGGTGAGAGATATGCCTAAGGTAACCAAGCTTGCAAACATATTATGCAAGGAATATCAAATGGGAAAGCAGACAAAGACAAATTTCAAGAGCAAGGAGTGTTCTTCTACAATACCATTGGAGCTGATGCACACTAAGCTATATGGACCTACAAGAACAAAGAGTCAACAAGGTGAAAGGTATTTCATGTTACTTATTGATGATTACTCTCAAATGACTTGGGTTACTTTCTTAAGAGAAAAATTAGAAGCCTTTGCTAAGTTTAAGATTTTCAAGGTAAAAGTCAAGAATGAAATGAATGCTAAGATCAAATGCTTAAGATCTAATAGAGGAGGTGAATTTACTTCAAATGAATTTGAAACGTTTTGTGAAGATCATGGTATTAGGAGACATCTGTCTAATCCTAGGACCCCTCAACAAAATGGAGTAGTGGAGGGGAATAATAGGACTATGCAAGAGATGGCTAGGGCAATGTTGAAAGTTGCAGATCTGCCTGATATGTATTGGAAGGAAGCCGTTCACACTGTTGTCTACCTGGTTAAAAAAGTACAATTGAGGGTCAATAGCACTGAGACTCCTTATGAGCTATGGTATGGAAGATCTCCCACTATCAGATACTTCATGATCTTTGGTAGCAAATGCTACATCATGATAGATGAAGAAGACCTTGGAAAGTTTGATTCAAGGTGTGATGAAGGGATCTTTCTTGGTTACTCAACCAGAAGCAAGGGCTATAGATGCTACAACAAGAAATTGGGAAAGATGATTGAAAGCACAAATGTTAAGGTAGATGAAGATTTGTATTAGATCTCAAAAGAACAAGAGGTTTGCAGATCTGATATATCTCCCTGCATTGAAGAATAAGAAGAAGAGGAGAAAGAAGAGAATGAACAAGAATCAGAAAAGACCCCTAAGACTCCAGCAAAGTATGTTCAGAGGAACCATTTAGCAGATCAGATCATTGGGGATAAGGATGAAGGTGTGTAGACTAGGAGAAGGCTTGCAAAAGCAAGTGAGCAAGTGAATTTGTGCTTACTGTCAAAGGTAGATCCCAAAACCTTTGCTGATGCTAGCAAAGATGATGGATGGTTGAAGGCCATGGAAGAAGAATTTAATTAGATAGAAAAGAATCAGACATGCGAACTAGTTCCCAGACTAGCTGATAAGAATGTTATAGGAACAAAGTGGGTGTTCCAAAACAAGTTGAATGAAGATGGTGAAGTTGTACGGAACAAAGCAAGATTGGTGTGTAAGGGTTATTCACAAGTTGAAGGTGTTATCAGGAAAATTGGATGAAATAAATAAGCATATCAAACCCAATAACACAATGAAATATGCAAATAACAAGATTGAACAAATAAAGCACAAAACCTCACAAACCTTTGTTATCCTGCGGCTTCCATTGTTTGCCTAGTCTTGATCAATCTTTTTGTGATGAAAGTTGCCCTCAGGAAGTGCACTTCCTTGCTTCATTCTTCAAGATGACGATGGAGAAATAGCTATGATACTTTATTTCTATGTAGATGAGCTTCAAAGCAATGGGGGTGATCTCAAGTAAATGGATAGTAATGGGGTGACAAAGGTGCACTCGTAATTCGATAGAGTAATTGTACTAAAAGCTTGGATTATAGAAATGGAAGAATAAGGTTCCATTTATAGACTCAGAAGAAAAGAGATCAACAATTGAGAAGAAATAAGAAGATCAATGGTTGAGAACGGTTGAGGAATGTGTGCAAATAGAAAGAGGACAAGTGTCCAAGCTCCATCATGTAACAGGGGAGAATAATAGATTAAAGAGTTAACATAATAGACCAATCAGTTAAGTGAATTGATTGGGAAGTTCACTGAATAGATTGAGGAGTTAATGGACTAATTAGTTAACTGGGTTGATTAGGGAGTTGACTGAATTGATTAATTAGTGAACTCAAATGACTAATTAGTTAACATATTTGATTGATGAGTTAACTAATTTTGACTAGAGGATAAATAGGACATGTGGGTGAGGGAATATTAGCTAATTAAATATTAAAATATTTAATTACATGTGCAACATGGTGAGGTGGATTTATGGAATTAGGACTTAGGATAGAGGAATTTAGGATTATTTAATTATGTGAGACATTAGAAGAATTTAGGGAATTTAATTAAATAAATTGATTTTATTTAATTATGGGATAATGAACCAATCAAATAAACTTAGAATATTTATTTAATTGATAGAAGAAAATAAGAATTAAGATAAATATTAAAATATTTACTTAATTCAACATGAGCCAATTTTAGGTGTATACATTTTGCCTCTCTTTGATGCAATGTGTTTTATCACGTTGTTTCAAAGAAAAAGTTTGTCTCACAATGATACATGCCCCAGTTTGCCCCTTGTACAAGTTTGACGACAGGATGCCCCCTGGGGAGATTGGATGCGGAAGCTAAGGTGGACAGCGTGAGACGGACAAAATCACGATGAAGAAGGTGAAAAACAAGTTAGAATGAAGAAATTGGTTGAAGAAAGAGCCAAGTGATATGTGATGCAAGATAGAATGATAACACATACAAGCAAGCAAGCAAGTATGCCTAAATGATACAAGAACAAACAAGGTATTGCCCCTGTTTGGCTGTAAACCAACTGATTAATTGATAACGATATATGATAGTGTTGTCATGGCGGGGAACGATATATCCCTAGAGCAACACGAAGGATAATGTCTGGTTTCAGGAAATGAAACATGTCGTGTAAGTCACATGTATTGGTCTGATTTCGACAATGCAACATCCTGTATAAGACAATTGATTTATAATTTATTGAGTTGATTTATGACTAGACAAGGATCAAGACCACTGATTGTGATTGGATCATTTGACAAGATTGACTTGACTTGATCGGTATGGATTAAGGATAGACTTGCATTTGGATCATTCTTTGGACTGATAGCTAGAACTATTAATGAGAGAAATGATGATAGATAAAAAGTTGATTGATAGAAGAATGACTCACAAGCTTTGTTTGTAAACATTGATACTCTGCATAGAATCTTTATTGCATGAGATATGGATACGGATATGAAATGTAATTGGATATGGTATGGGTATGGATATGGAATGTAATTGAATTTTTCTATCTTGATATTACAAGTATTGTGAAGTGCTTATTTCATCATTGGGTGATTTAAAATGTTGTAAGAAAATACAAGCATCTAGGTATAATTGAACTGAGATGACCTAAGTATCGTTTACATGGATTTTGATTTAGCAAGTTAATACAAGCATCGAGGTACAATTGAACTGAAATGACCTGAGTATTTCTTGCATGTCAATAGATAAGGATTGTACCTATTTCATGTTAGACCCCTGATGTCCTCGATGATCATTGCGTTGATCACGTCCTTAGACAAGGCTTCACATTACTAAAGAAAAATCTACAAGAAACAAAAAACGAAAAATGATTATGCCCCCATCATAGCATCTCTAGCTTTTGGCATCCTCGAGTAGCATAGGAAGACATAATAACAAAAATCAAGACTTTAAGATGCAACTAATCAAAACAAAACATTCTTGCATTAGATGTATCTTTCTTGCCATAATTTAGATAGAATCATGTGGATCGGTTTGCTCGTGTACTTGCTTTGCTTTGGATAGGTTGATGTCTTGAGTCAAAACTTTTGTTTGAAAGTGGGCTCTAATTTGCACTTGCTTGCCTGGTGAGGGATACAATAATCCTTATTGGTGAAAACGGACCTTAAGGGACTGACCTCAAGGGACTGACCTCGTGCCTCAGGGGTGCATTTGATAATGGCCTTGCCTACGTGACGACGTAGAGGCTACGTAGTTTAGGACTTAGACTATGGATGGACTAGAGGATAGACAACAAGATATGGGATGGAGGGGAAGGAGACTCGGGGGTGCATTGATAATGGCCTTGCCTACGTGACAATGCAGAGGCAGCGTAGTTTGGGGTGAACCCTGATGGATCTAAGATATGGATCGGATGAGACACGATATGGAATAGATATGGAAAAGATACAGAACAGATATAGAGTAGATGATACTGATGACAAGGAAACACCACAGATAGCAGATGTATGGGTGATAAGGAATGGAACGGCCATTTAGGTAGAAGGAATCAAGGATGTGATCTCCAAGGACTATGTTGCATAGGAATAAATCAGGATTGGACATGACAAAGCTTATGATGAAAAAGGATGAGAAGATAATGAAGGAGTTGTGTGGTTTTGGAGGGATAAGGTATGTCAGGAGACATCTAAAACATTTGTCAACATTGTGCCCCCAATCTTTATCAAGATCAAAAATAGTGGAATGGAAGATTAGGATAGATAGACTGGACAATATAGCTGTGTAATGGATAGAAGGATATGATAGGAAATGGTACGGAAGGAAACTGATAGGAGAAGAGTGATAGGCCGATGAGACAAGGCATCCCCAAGTGTTGGTTACATAGAAGATCAACTTACACACGATGCCTGTTTGCCAAGTTTTCATCATGGTACTTATCCAAGGCGCTTATTTGCTAGGTTTTCACCATTAGATGAAGGGATTTTTCTTTATTTATTTTATTTTATTTTATTTATTTATTTTGAACATTTGGATAGGATAGGTAGAATGGACGAGAGGGCCTCAAGTGCCTAGTTCCATGAAAGGTGATAGTCCCACTAGAAAGATGTTGTCGCATGGACCATGTCAAGTGTTCTCATAGATGTTGGTAGGGGATTGTATGAAAGTGATATGGCATAGGTAGATAGTGGATTATGATGTAGAATATGGAGGGAAGCTTTATGCAAAAGCATGGACCATAGGAATAGGATGAGGAAGATATGTAGGATAATAGTGGAAGGAAGGGGAGATGGAGGTATATGAAAATGTTGTGGAATGGAAGGGAATCATGACCAACGGCTGCACATACTGTGATAAACATTGAAGCTGGTGATGGGAAAGTAGTGTAGGAAGCAACGAAGACTTGTGATTGTGGATGAATGATGTAGGCATGTAGGGATCCACATAGACTAAGTATTTTCCTGATTTTGTTTGCCATGTGGGATGGAAGAATTTGAGACTTGTGGATGGAATGGGTGAAAGTGGATGGTTGAGATTCTTGAGAGGTGGATGCCTCATGTAACTTGAGGGATTTTTGCTTAGGTACCCAAACCATTTTTCTTTTAGATAGTACCTATGGAGGTATGGGCTTGGGTGTATGTAGTTTTTGTGCAGCTTCAGAGGTAATTATTTGTTGGATGCGGACCCACACCTTTTTTAGTTTGGCATATAGGTGTGTGGGTGCATGCAGCTTTGGAGAAGGATGTTTCTTTGATTCTTGGCTTTTGTGTCCCAGGTCATGAGGACTCTTAGTATTTTTGATTTGATAGGTAGAGGTATCGAAATGTTTGTCATTGAAATCTTTTGGGATGGTGGAAATAGAGTTGGTGGAAGCTCTTTGCTTAGACAACATGTGCATCTGCTGGTCATGATTTAGATTATTAGAGAATTCATAGATGGAAGGATAAGGTGTTGGAAGAAGTGGTGGTAAAATGCATGGAGGGATATTAGGAGTTGGAAGTAGCGGAGGTAGATTGGATGGTGGAAGGTGTATGGTCACATGCTTTTGACAATTGTAGGACGATGGAGGTGGAATGGTGACATGTTTTGGGGATATGATGGTTTTTGTGATGGAAAGTGGGGGATTTAGGACACATGGAGGAAATACCAACATCTTGAGTTTGTTCACCTTGGGGTACATATCCAAGGCCGTATGAATGAGGAGGAACATTGACATGGACGAGCTCCAAAATACCTTGTTCGTGAAGGCCTAAGCCTTTACCTTGATAGTTCATATGTTGGAGCAAGTGGTGGATAGCGGGATTATGTATAGGTAGAACACTAGACATAAGTTCCTTATGGGATGGAGAAGGTGAGATAGAGGATAATGGTTGTTGGTGTTCTAAGGAGGAACACTCATGAATGAAGGTGGTAAGACAAGGATATATGGTGGGGGAATTGTAACATGGTCGATAATGGATGATGGACTAGTATTATTGGTTTGATCTTCTATGCTTGCTTGGGAGGCAAGTGTCTCATCAAGGGAAGTGGAAGTTGTTGGATCTTGGATAGGACTAGATGGGGTTATAAGCTCAGGACCATGGAATGAATAAAGTGGGCTAAGAGGATCAGCATGATTTGCTTGATCATAGATAGGCTCTTGATCATAGATGGGATCTTGATCATAGATAGGCTCCTGATCGTAGATGGGATCTTGATCATAGATAGGATTAAGTGTGATGGGATTAAGGTGTTCTTGTATAGGTTCTTCATCAATGACAATATCTTGATCACCAAAAGGATAGAGGTTATGGAGAGGTTGGAATTGGATCCCTTGCTCATGTATCAGATCAAGTTTCTCATGGATAGCTTCTTCATAAAAGATAGTATCTTGATCACATAGGTTATGGATATATTGGAATTAGATCTTTTGCTCATGTGTAGGGATAGGATCATCGAAAAGATAAAGGTTATGTATGAGTTGGATTGGGGTGCTTTGATCTTGATTTAGACAAGGGATTGATGTTTCCACATGCTCTAAAGTGTGCTCTTGACATAACGCTTGAGATGCTTGAATTGGAGTGGAGGTAGAAGACTCTTGGATAGGATCTTGGTCAACAACATGAAGGTGAGATGGACCTTGACTTCGGTTCATGGTAGTAGGTTTTTCAATATGCTCGAGTGGTTGCTGATTACATGACGGGGTTGTAGGATTAGACATAGCATTGGAAGAATCTTTGGTAAGGTCAAGGACTGAAATTTGGAGACATGGTTGATTCTCTGCTAGTAGTCCTTGGGTCACATCCTTCGTAGGTGTAGGAGTGCATGGATGAGTGGATTTGACTCTCTCCATAGCTTTTCTTTTGCTGTATAAATTTGGAAAAACTCTTTTCCATAAATCATCTGAAGATTCTTTGGTTGTCAGTTTAGAGCTTGGGGAACTCGATGGTGGTGTTGGCATAGAACTGGTATGTTTTGGAATATGTGTCTTAGAAGATGGTGAAGGAGGACTAGTAGACAGAGTGGTATACAATTTCTAACTTGAGGTGGTGCTTGCCTTGTCATGAGCATCATTAAGACGGGAAAAGGATGTATGAGTTTGGGACAAGGCGTAGCTAGTACTGGTCTGTTCAGCTTGCAAGATTTCTATTTCTTGTTCTAAGACTTGGAGCTCTTGAGCAATTGCTATACAATCTTGGGGTAAGGGACCTAAGGTTATTTGCAATTGCAGGTATTGGAGTTTCTCAACAAGTGCTTTGAATTGGTTTGTCATCTTTACAGAAACTGATAGAATGCTGAAAAAGCTTACTATTTTGGATGTGTAGCTTCAGATGCGCAGTTTCAGAAGGGAAATGCACAACAAGTTGAGGTAAATGCATGATTTTGGCAGAGGCTAAATGTGCAGCTCTAGTCTCTTTGATTTTTTGGTAATTTTTTTTGTTTTGGCAAGTTTTTGAATTTTTTTTGTTTTTTTGGCTGAAAACTTAGTCTTTTTGCTTTTGATCTTTAATTATGGTAGATAAAGACACAGCAAACACAAAGAAGTTTTCATGATTTTGATCTTTTATTATTTTTTTGTATGTTTTTTTGGACTCTTTTTGACACAAAAACAATTACAATCCTAGGCTTCAAAGGACAATATAAACTGAATTCTCATTATCTCTAGTGAGGCATCTTCGAGAGGTGATAATTGCCCTTCCCTGCACTGACTTATAGGAGGTTTTTGGATTCTAAAACAAAGATAAGTAGTAAGGGCAACCGTTTGAGTGGTTACACATGCGTCAACACTACTCTCCATTATGGAGTCTCCTAACCTACAAGGGTTATGCCTTGGAGGGTTTTGGGGGAGGTTGGCTGTCGGTGTACCACAACTTCACTCGTTGTCTGAAGCTTTCGCTCCAAACACAATTTATTTTGAGTGGCTTGGCAGGGCTTGGCTTTAGCCTATTACCACTTAGGGTCGTTCCCACTTGGACAGGCGGGCATCCAAGGGCATGCCCCTCTAAAGGTTATACATGCAAAATGACAAGTCTGCCCTTTTGGTCACCTAATAAAGGGGAGATCATAAGCCTATTGTCATTTTTAAGACACAGTAAATAGTGGTATATCCAATGCTATTTAAAATGAGAAAAACTCTATGTGTTATTCTACTTGGGCACACACACAGTTGTTAACTTTGAAGTGATTAGGAGATAGCAATGATTCTTTCCTTTGCAAGATAGCAATATTCTTAACTTGAAGAGATAGCAATATGACAAAGATGGCAATGATTTCG